>CM075807.1:71604753-71626079 GCA_037975025.1 Excoecaria agallocha
TTTTTCTAAGATTGATTTCAACTCTCTATTAGATACTTCCACTTGTCCATTAGCTTGAGGGTGGTATGGGGTTGTGATTTTGTGCTTAACACCAAATTTCTTAAGTAAGGTCTTAAATTGATGGTTGACAAAATGTTTGCCTCCATCACTTATAATAGCTCTAGGTGCTCCGAATCTAGTGAAAATATTCTTCCTAATGAATTCCAACACAATTTTTGCATCACATGTCCTAATAGCTATTGCCTCTACCCATTTACTCACATAATCCACAACTACCAAAATATACTCAAACCCAAATGAATTTGGAAAAGGCCCCATAAAATCAATGCCCCAGACATCAAAGATTTCCACTTCTAGCACATTGTTCATAGGCATCTCATCTCTTTTGGATATATTCCCTACTCGTTGGCATCTATCACAAGTAGCTATCAAAGATCTTACATCCTCAAATAAAGTAGGCCAGAAAAAACCTGATTGGAGTATCTTTTGAACTGTCCTATTTGGTCCGTGATGACCTCCAACTTCACCTCCATGACATTGGTTTATGATAGCTTCTTGCTCCGATTTCGGTACACATCTTCTTAGTATTTGATCCGGGCATATTTTGATAAGGTATGGATCGTCCCAAAGGCAATGCTCGGCATCCGCTATGAGCTTTTTCTTTTGTTGCCAAGTAAATTCCTTAGGAAGATAGACACCTGCAAGAAAATTAGCTATATTAGCGTACCATGGAACTGAATTCTCATAAGTATAACAAGCACAAATATGTTCATCGGGAAATAAGTCAGAAATTTCTCCCTTTTCGACACTAGCATGATCCAATCTAGATAGATGGTCACCTACAAAATTTTTTGCGCCTTTCTTATCTTTGATTTCAACATCAAATTCTTGGAGTAGTAACACCCATCGGATAAGTCTTGGTTTAGAATCCTTCTTTACAAAAAGATGTCTCAATGCGACATGGTCCGACCACACCGTAACTTTGGATCCTAAAAGGTAAGACCTGAATTTCTCAAATGAAAAGATTATTGCCAAGAGTTCCTTCTCCGTAGTGGTGTAATTTACTTGGGCTCCGGTGAGTGTATGGCTTGCATAATAAATGGTGTAGAAAATCTTCTCCTTCCATTGTCCTAAGACTGCTCCAACTGCATAATCACTTGCATCACACATAATTTCAAATGGTAAGCTCCAATCGGGTGATGCAATGACCGGTGCACTAACTAATTTTTGCTTTAATAGGTTAAAAGCCTGCAAACACTCAGCATTAAAATTAAATGCAGCATCTTTAAGCAATAAATTAGAAAGTGGTTTGGTAATTTTAGAAAAATCCTTAATAAACCGACGATAAAACTCGGCATGACCAAGGAGACTCCTAATGCCCTTTACACTAGTTGGTGGAGGTAATTTCTCTATCACATCAACTTTTGCTTTGTCAACCTCAATGCCTTTTTCAGAAATTTTATGCCCTAAAACAATGCCTTCTCTAACCATGAAATGACATTTTTCCCAAATTAGCACAAGATTTGTTTCTTGGCACCTTTTCAAAACCAATGCTAGATTATGCAAACAAGATTCAAAATCATGACCATAAATAGTGAAATCATCCATGAAAACTTCCATAAATTTTTCAATAAATTCATGAAATATGGCCATCATGCATCGTTGAAATGTGGCAGGTGCATTACAAAGACCAAAAGGCATTCTTCTATTTGCAAATGTTCCATATGGACATGTGAATGTGGTCTTTTCTTGGTCTTTCGGGGCTATAGGTATTTCCATATACCCTGAATAGCCATCTAAGAAACAATAAAATTTATTTCCTGCTAATCTTTCTAACATTTGGTCAATAAAAGGCAATGGAAAATGGTCTTTTCTAGTGGCATTGTTTAACCTTCTATAGTCAATACATACCCTCCATCCTGTTACTGTGTGTCTAGGAATTAATTCATTATTTTCATTTATTACTACAGTCATTCCCTCCTTTTTAGGCATACATTGAACAGGACTTACCCAATTACTATCAGAGATAGGATAGATAATACCTGCATCAAGTAGTTTCAATACCTCCTTTTTTACTACCTCTTGCATAGTTGGGTTGAGCCTTCGTTGAGGTTGCACCACCGGTTTAAAGTTGTCCTCCATGGGTATACGATGTATACAATAGCTTGGGCTAATCCTTTTTAAGTCGGATGTTGCCCAACCAATTGCTCTTTTATGTTTTTTGAGGACTCTAATGAGCATTTCTTCTTCCAAATCTGTCAACAAAGATGAAATAATTACCAGATTAGCATTATCACTTAAAAATACATATTTCAAATGAGATGGAAGTGTTTTAAGTTCAGAATCTCCCTTAGGAGGGGATGGTTCATCCTCCATTTCATTATCTTCACTATGCTCTTGTTCCAGAATTTGTATCAACTTTTTCTCCTTTGTATCCAACTCTTCCATTTTCCTTGGATGCATCAAGCAACTTTACAGCTCATCCTTGAGAATGATTTCCTCTTACTTTGTGTTGGCACATTCTTGAACCTTATCAACAAAGTAAATGGATTCTTCAAAATCATACGAGGGGTGCTTTAGAATTTTATTAACATTAAAAATCATTTCCTCCTCGTTAAATCTTAAAGTAACCGTTTGTCCATGAACATCGATTAATGCTTTTGCTGTATTCAAGAATGGCCTCTTCACAATTAATGGCACTCTTCTATCTTCTTCCATGTCCATCACCACGAAATCAACCGAAAATATAAAATTTCCTACTTTTACCAATAGGTCCTCGATGATTTCTTTTGGCTTCTTCATCGATCTATCTACCAATTGAAGCGTCATTCGGGTTTCCTTTAAATCACTGAGATTTAATTTCCTGCAAATTGAATAAGGCATCAAATTAATACTAGCACCCAAATCACATAAAGCATTTCCAACAAAATTACCTCCTAATTCACAAGGTAATGTAAAACTACCTGGATCTTCTAATTTTTCAGGAATTTTATTGGTTAATATGGCACTACAATTACCGAACAATTGAACCGTTCCTATGCCTTCTAGTTTTTTCTTATTAGTGCATAATTCTTTCATAAATTTAGCATATTTAGGCATGTGTAATAAAGCTTCAGCAAATGGTAAGTTTATATGTAGCTTCTTAAACATGTCCAAAAATCTACTCAATTGTTCATTTTGTTTCTATTTTCTAGCTAGAACAGGAAATGGTAATTGAGATTCATCAAGAACAGTAGAAACGAGTTTGTCCTTACCTTTACCCTTCTCGAATGTAGGAGATACTTTTTCAGTATTTTCTGAGTTAGAATTACTTACCTCCGTTGTCGGTTCCACCTTTGAGGAAGAATTCTTACCATGTTCATTATTCTCTAACTCTTTCCCACTCCTTAAAGTGATTGCTTTGACTTCATCTTTTGGATTTCAGTCTACATTGGATGGAAATGTCCCTTGAGCACAGTTTGATAAAGAACTAGCAAGTTGCCCCATTTGGTTTTCTAGGTTCCTAATGGATGCCTCTTGGTTTCTCATCCAAATATCTTGCGATTTCCATCTAGCATCTTGACTAGCTAAAATGGATTTTTGGGAAGCCATGAAATTTGCAATCATTTCTTCAATATTGGATTTCTTTTCTTGAGGAGGGGGAGGTTGAGGTTTTTGAAAACCGGGTGGTTGGTGGTATGCTTGTGATGGGTATTGATTTGGGTAGTGAGATGGAGCTTGGTTTTGGTATGGAAGTTGACTATTGTGAGGTTGATTATAATTAAATTAGGGTCTAGGATTAGGGTTAGAAGAAGAACCTTGATTACCTTCCCTCCATGAAAAATTTGGATGGCTTCTCCATCCTGCATTGTAAGTGTTGCTATATGGGTTCAAGGCATTGACTTCTTCTACCATATTTTCAGCATTCTTCATTCCCAAAGGTTCTTGAGTTCCTGCATAAGAATCAACTTCATTAGATAACATAGAAACATTTTTAGCTTTAAGCTCATTTATTTCTTTTAAGTGCCTTTTTTCCATTAATTCTAATTGAGCTTTTAGCATGGCTATTTCATCAATATTATGAACTCCATGTTTCTTTTGAGTTGCTCTAGAGGTTGCCCATTGAGCATCATTGGTGGCCATCTCATCAAGGAGTAAAAATGTATCCTCGGGAATTTGATTCATGAAACTTCCATTTAAAGCTGCATCTAACAAAGATCTTGTTGATGGATGGGCACCTGCATAGAAAATATGCATTAATTGAAAAATAGGAACTTCATGATGTGGACAACTCTTTAAAAGTCTCCTAAATCTTTCCCATGCTTCATGGAATGGTTCTTCATAAAATTGCTGGAAGTCACTTATTTGTTTCCTAATGAGGGCAATCTTAGTAGGTGGGAAGAACTTGCAAAGAAATTTTTCTTGCATTTGTTGCCAAGAATGGATGGATTAATTTGGTAGCATTTGTAGCCAATCCCTAGCTTTTCCTATGAGGGTAAATGGAAAGAGCTTCAACCTAATTGCATCAGTCGATACATTAGGAATTTGCACGGTGTCACTCACTTTTAAGAACATATCTAAATGTTGTGCAGGATCCTCTATGTTCGAACCTGAAAATTGGTTTTTTTGTACCATAGTGATGGTAGCGGGTTTAATCTCAAAGGGTTGGTGGTGAGGAATCCTAATAGTTCTATGTTCTTCATTCCACCTAGGGATAGCATAATCCCTAATGGTTCTAGGTCTATACCCATTCCCGGGAGCTTGGTGGGGTATGTTTTGCTCTTCAATCCTAAGTGGCGGATCATTCATAGGTTGTTCTATTTCTGGGTCATTCATGTTGCCTCTTAACCTTCTAATCCTATGGAATGTCCTTTCAATTTCAGGGTCAAATGGTAGGATGGGGTTTTCTCTCACCATAAACCACTAGTCACCCAAAAAGAAAATAAGAAAATAGATGAAGAAGAGAAGAAAAACACACAAAAATAACTTTAAAATCAAAATAAATAAACA
The DNA here is from genome assembly GCA_037975025.1 of Excoecaria agallocha. Taxonomy (NCBI): domain Eukaryota; kingdom Viridiplantae; phylum Streptophyta; class Magnoliopsida; order Malpighiales; family Euphorbiaceae; genus Excoecaria; species Excoecaria agallocha. The sequence goes on from CM075807.1 coordinate 71,609,743, forward strand.
AACGCCAATGTGTTCCCCGGCAACGGCGCCAAAAACTTGACCGGATTCTTGCAAGTGTACTAGATCGGCTAGTAATATAGGAAAATAAGATTATGACCCACAATATCGAACCCAAGGAAAACTTGTGTTTGTATGTGCTATTGTAATTTCAAAGCCAATTTTCGTGTGCAAAAGAGAGAAGAGAAATCCCAAATTTATGATGAGTGAAGAATTAAAACTAAAAGCAATAATTTAAAACCAAAGTAAAACAATCTAAAAAGCTAAAGTAAAGGAGAAATCTATTGAAAGCAAGTAAATTGAATGAGTTAAAAATCAATATTAAAGACAACTTTCACTAAAGGACTATATACCTTAACAAGTATTGTTATGACTTAAATAAAAGAAAACATACAAGTGATTATGGAGAATTCAGTTTAATAAAACCAGATAACTTTATTCAAGATTACCATTCCAAGCATCAAATTTTCTTATTCAAATAAACTTAACACTTAGCATAAAGAACTGAATTAAGTTTCCTAGATGTCTATTAAAGCCTTTCTCAAGAGATTTAACTTTCACCTATTCTTGGTTACTCTCTTCTTAATCTTAACTTAATCAAATCAACACACAATTATAGCTTATTCAGATTATAATCATGCATTAATCCAACTAAATTACCCTAAGAGTATGCAAGTCATGAGTCAACTTAAATCAATTAATTAACCAATGCTTAATAAAGTTAATAATCAACTTAAAATTGAGAAAAGACAAGACTATGTTTAAGAACCAAGAAATAATCAACTTGTATTTAAATTGAAGAACAACTTAAGTCATAACAATACAAGTTTAAGGATTCAAGTATCCTTTAGCAAAAGTTAAAGAAAACTACTCACAAACCAATCTTAAAATTAAAACAACGTTTTAGAAAAAAAAATAGTAAACAAAGAACGTAGAAAAACAACTAAGAAAACAAAGCTTAATTCTAAGGATTGATTTTTTTATTCTGTGTTTTGGACTGCTATTTATAGGCAAAACTTGTAGTAGACTCCTTGTTAAACTCCAGTCACATAATAGGAATCAAATTCTGCTAAAACATGAAGCTCGAAAATCCTTCGCGATGTGGGAAAACTGGATCACGTGGTCACATCCCTCAACATGCTTTCTCTACACTTGACCACGGCTCCATTTGTTCTTACTCCACATGTGGCCACATGTGGTCCTTCACTGGAATCCACGTGGTCACGTGTCTTCACTTTGTTTTTTCACTTCTCATCACATGGCCACGGTTCCTCACAAAAGCTTCTTCATGTGGCCATGTGTCTTATGCTTCAATGTTTTCATGTGGTCAGGTCTCAAGGCTCTGGACTGGAAACTCATCTTCTCGCCTAACTTCTTCATAATTGCACTTATAGCCCTAAACTTTGCACTTTTTACACTTTAAGCCCTTTTATATCAATTTTACCCTAAAAATCACACAAAACACAGAATTAACCACAAAAACATAAATATTAATAAATTAACTCTAATTTAACCTAAATAAAACCAAAATAACTAAATAACACAACTAAAAACATATCAAAACTATATATAATTCACACTTATCAATGGGCACCCTCATATGGTGTAAGAAATCACTCCTTGTTTGTGTACCCATCATTAACAAGATAATAGTTTCCTAAATAAAAAAGAAATATACAATTATATTAAATTTCTTCTTAATATATTTTTAAGATAATTTAAATAAAGGTTTTTATTTACCTATAAGGACCTTAAATCCATTTTGTCTACTTAATGCATCTCGAAGTACTCTACAATCAGATGCAAATCATTCCCAACCAGGTACAACAAATTTAAACCTCATATCACATGAACAAAGATCAATTACATTAGTTACAATCTCTTCTTTTCTAGTATGATATCTTGGTTTGTCACTTTTATTCACATGAACCTTAATGTAGGTCCCATTCAATGCTTCTAAACAATTATGCTTCATTTAAATAAAGCAATCGATAAATAAATGGCAACTATTAGTGATGATAAAAAGGTCTTGGACTATAAATTAAAGTATGTAATTAAATTTTGTTAACTAACCTTAAATAATTTCCACCTATCATTAGTACAATTGCCTTAGATAGGTTCTGGAATATGGAGCAAGATGCTTTGTAGTCGTAAAATTTCCTTTAAAATACAAACAAAATGTCTACTAATAGTTTCATCTGATCTCAAAAATCTAGAGATTATTGTATGTTTTTCATGTGGTGAGCAAGAATATGTGAAAATATGCATACTTGCTCCTCTAATTGTATCGGTCCATTATCTTTGATCCTTCTACAAGTTCAAAATAGGTCACATAATATTTTAAATATTTTTCTGTCCATTCTTAATTGATTGAAACATTGCAAGTCATTATTCACAATTATACTATTTACACAAGTAAAAAGAACTTGATCCCTTTCAATATTTCTATCTATAAGCATTTTCCTCTTATTTTACATTTGAATCATCATCATCAATAGCAACCACATTATATGCAAATGCCATATCCTTGTGATTATGTAGAATATAAAATTTCTTTGATCCATATCTACTAAAAAATAAAAAATTGAGAAATATTAGAAGCAAATGAAGCTATTAAAAAAATAGAGAACAAATATTAATTAAAAGGAAAAAAAACAACTAACTTCAATCTAAAAAAGAGTAAAACATAAGTTGAAAAAGAAGTTAAGCAAGGCAATAAACAAATCAGGTCAAAGAAATAATACAATATGGCAGTAACATTTTGCTATCTTACATTTACTGTAAATCCCTTTGTTAGAAGAATTAATTAGTAAAAATTAGAGCAATTAATCTTAATCTTTTTAAAAAGCAGAATCAGACATTTAATCAGGTAAAAGTTGATTTCAATGATTAATTAGGGTATATATATATATATATATATCATGTAATGATATGGGGGCACAATATGTACAAGTGTTAACGAATTCACATGGAAAATACAAATGATAATTATGATCAAGTTCAATGTACAAGTGTTAACGAATTCACATGGAAAATACAAATGATAATTATGATCAAGTTCAATTCGCTTGCATAAATGTTGTTATAAGTTAAACTATAATAAAAATTTTACATCTTTCATACTAAGAGAATAAAAGACCAAAGTTTATTGCATCTTGCAAATGATAAAAATATTTGGGTTTGGTTTGGTTAGGAAACGAGAACCTTTTTTCTCTCTTTTAAATTAGAGTTTTATTCATCTAGGTAGAGCCAAGAATTACAATTAAAATCCAAAAGATAAGAAATAGACCAAACATAACAAGATTGCCCAACCACCTCAAAAGAACAAAAGTGCAACAACCTGCTAACCTTGCACAACCCTCTCAATTTAATGAAAAATAAAGAGTATAAAACGCAATGCAAGTACAACGCCTAAAAAATAGAATAGAAAACCAAAATTCTATAGAGAAAACTAATACCAAAACTAGAAGAGAGTAGTACCTCAACCATATCAAAACAAATTTGCAACCTCACATATTGATGGACAAACATCACAAGCAGAAGCAAATAATAGTATCCCAAAATATCAGAAAAACAAAGCCATCACAGCAAAGTCATGACTTGCACAGTAACCTCAAAAAATCACAACGTTAAAAGAATAAGGGGAATAATGTTGGTGACATTATTCAGGTATCATTCTTTTATCTTTCAAATTAGGTGTAATTAATATGTAGATGTATGAAATAGATCAGCTTGATCATTTCAACATCTTAACTATTTGAAAAACTATAAATATAGAAATTAAAAATTATCATTAGGTAATCAAGTCATAATTTGAATTCTCACTTATGGTTTGAAAAACCTTGGCTTGATAAAATTGAAATTATCTAAAAGAAATTGCTTTTTGGGCACATGTATAGAGCAATGATAGGTACGAGAGTGTGGAGTATAAAGTGAAAGTGAATGTAGAGAAAGAAAGATTTTCAATTCCATTCTTTTTCAACTCATCACACTACACAATAGTGCAGTCATTGGAGGAGATAAAGAATGAGCAGAACCCTTCTAAATATAAGCCTTACAATTGGGGGAAATTCTTGGTGACAAGAAAGCTTAGTAATTTGAAGTTAAGAATATCCAAACCACTTCAAGAATTTAGAATTAGATCAAATTAAAATTAAAAAGAGCATTGTCCATCGGTACTTGATCATGTTGTTGGGTGTCAATAAACTAAAAACATGGTGTCTTTTTAATTTTCAATAAATTTGAGTGTTTGTATATAGGAATAATTGGATTTAGTGTAAAATAACAAGTGACAGTGTCATCCCTTTGATAATCTTTGCCCGAATTCTACCATTCTAACGTTAATATCATTATTATATTATAAACAATCAATCAAGAACTTAAAATAGAGACTGATTTATTCCAAGATCAAATGAAAATGAAATTAATCTAATAATGAAATTATAGAGAGAGAAAATAAAAAAGGATGTACTTATTGGAAAATAAAAACTCTAATCAGCGACGAAAGATTTAATCGGTGGTCAGCCAACAAAAACTCTAGTGGTGGCTAAATGAGAGAATAGAGGGATATTTGGTGCTTAGGGTTTTGTTATTTAAAAAAGCTTGATATGGAATACCTGTTGAAGATAAGGGCAGTGCCAAAAGAAAAAGTCATGCCAGAGAGTGTAAAGCCTGAGTCAATGATGACAACAAACTTTGTTTCAAATCTATAACAGCTAAGATAACTGTTGTAATCCATTGTAATAACTTAGATTGTACAGCTCACTTTCTCAATCTTACTGTTGTAACTATATGTTATTTTATCTCTTAGATTCTTGTAATCTCTTCTATAAATTGTAATCACTTCAACAATCAAATACAAGCTTTTTAAACACAAATTCAATATCTTTACATGGTATCAGAGCTACAACCACTCCAATGAGTTTTCTTTTCGATCCAACTATGTCTAGCTCAATTATGTAGTTAAACGCCCCAAGCAATTTCCTTATCGAACTTACTTCTACCAACTTTCCTGTTTGGAGAAGAAAGATTCAATCAACTCTTATTGGCTTTAATATGCTAGGATTAAATTGATGGCACTCTAGATTCACTAACATAATTTCTTGATAACGAGAAACAGACCCTTAATCCAACCTACATTCTATGGTATTAGCAAGATCAAATTCTCATTAGTGTACTTCTTGATAGCTATTTAGAAAGCATTCAACCCATCATCTCCTCAGTTACATCTCTAAAGAAGCTTAGGAGAGGCTGCTTCATAGCTATACGAACTCTTCACGATCCAGAATCATCTATCTCAAAGCCAAGCTTGCTCAAACTTCAAAGGGAACCAAACTAGTTGTTGAATTCCTCAATGAAATGAGATCTATTGTAGATGAACTCGCTCTCATTCAAAATCCAATCAGTGATGAAGATTGTATTATCCATATCATCACTCAACTTGGGGATGAATATAGTCCTATTATAGCAGCTCTCAAAGTTCACGAATCTTCCATTGGCTTTTCATAATTATTTGATAAGTTAACAAACTTTGAAAAAGCATTGAAAGACAAAGGCTTGAGTTATCCTCCTACTCTTGTCACAATAAATATTGCTCAAAAGCAAACTGCTCACACTTATCATTTCAACAGATCCACTCAAGGTTGCAATTCTAATTCTCGCAAGTCCCGTGGTAGCTATGGAGAACATTATTCTCCGTAAAATCAGAATGGCCATCGATCATATCGGCAAGATTATTTTGTCATATTTGTGAAATTGCAGGTCATGACACTCCTGACTGCAAAAAATTGCCATATTTTTAAAAGAAAATAACATTCATGTTACCAAATCTCCGTCTTCCAAGAAAATTCCAAGTCCAGTAGCCAATGCTACCACCTCCATCAATTCTCCACCTATGTCATAACAACCTTGGTTATTTGATAGTGGCGCATCACATCATGCGACATCAAATTTATCTGCTTTGCAGACTTACTTTACCTATAGGGGTCCATATGAGATATTTTTGGGTGATGGTAAAGGTCTTTCAATTTCTCACACTGGTCACACACAACTTCATACCCCTTGTAAACCAATTACACTATCAAATGTCTTGTGTGTTCCAGATTTACAAAAAAAAAATTCATTTCCATAGAAAAATTATGTAAATCTAACCAAGTTTCTGCTGAATTTTTCTCATCTCATTTTCTTGTGAAGGATTTTCTCATGGGAGTGCCTCTAATGCGGGGAGAGAATAATGATGTTGTTTATTGTGCAACTTTTCCATGTCAGCCTCAAGTTAATATCACCACCAAAGCTTCTCTATCTTCTTAGCATCACAAACTAGGTCATCCTTCTCATAAAGTTCTTAGTTTTGTTCTAAAAAACAACGGCTTGGTCTCTCCATCCATGTCCATTTTTTTATTTTCATTGTACTTATTGTTTTATTAATAAAAGTAAAAAACTACCTTTCTTTCGTCATTCTTTTATCAGTCACAAGCCTTTAGAACTTATTTACACTAATGTTTGGGGTCCAGTAAAAAAATTTATTGATGATTATAAATATTATATCATTTTTGGGGATCATGTTACTAAGTATATTTGGCTATATCCTATGAAGAAAAAATCTGACACCTCTCTTTTTTTTTTCCTCAATTTCAACGACTAGTGGAAAATTATTTTCAAACTAAAATTATTCCAGTTTTTTTCTAACAATAGAGGGGAGTACCAAAAGCTTATTCTTATTTTCAACTCTTGTGGGATTTCTCAGTTCACAACGTCTCCACAAACACCTAAGCATAATGGCACTGTTGAACGTCATCATCGATATATTATGGAAACTGGTCTCTTTTTGCTGCACTTTGCTTCACTTCCCTTACATTTTTGGTCTCATGCTTTTCAAACTGTTGTATACTTGATCAATCATCTTCCTTCCTCAGTGATGTCCTTCAAGACTCCCTGTGAAATGCTTTTTTAATGGTCTCTAAATTATCAACGTCTTAAAACTTTTGGTTTTTTGTGTTTTCCTTGGTTATGTCCATATACTACCTCTAAACTTCAACCTCGATCTGCTTCTTGCATTTTTCTTTGCTACTCTACTTCACAATCTGCCTACAAATGTTTTGATCCTATCGCTAATCGCATATACTTATCTCGTCATGTCCAATTTGTCGACCATGTGTTTCCTCAGTAAGTTGACAATAATTTAGATATATTCTCTGACTGCAGTCGAGGTGTTTTTATTGCAAGTTCTAAGCAAGTGGATGGGCTTCCTTTATACATCACTGTTTCCCCTTAAGTGGACTATCCTCCATTCATCCCTACAGCATCACCAAATATCCCTTTGCCTTCTCATTCACCTCCCATTCCACACACTACTGAGTCATCATCCGTGCTTAACCATCACTCTCCTATACACTCCCCCTCATCCGTATCTAGCTCTACCATCTCTTCTACTCCATCACCACCCAATCCACCATTTATTTCACCATGTCCAGCTCGTATATGAAAGCCAAATTCCAAATACTATGATGATAAATTTATGAATCTCACCACCAAACATCCACTTCCTCCTCTACTTGAACTTACCACTATTACACAAGCCATGAAAGATCCTCTTTGGCATCAAGCTATGGATGCTGAATTTAATGCTTTATTACACAACGGTACTTGGGACTTGGTTCCCAAATTATCTCATGTTCTAATTAGTTGCAAGTGGATCTTCCGTATCAAACGAAAATCTGATGCTTCTATTAACAAGTACAAAGCTCACCTTGTGGCCAAAGGCTTTCTCTAACAAACAGGAAGAGATTATTTTGAAACCTTTAGTCCTTTTACAAATCCTGTTACAATACGTATTGTTTTATGTCTTACCTTATCTCAAAATTGGCTTTTACATCAATTGGACATAAATAATGCCTTTTTGTATGGCACGTTACAAGAAGATGTTTATATGATGAAACCTCCTAGTTACATTCACTCTCAGTATTCGGATAACATATGCAAGCTTCGTAAAGCCTTATATGGTCTAAAATAGGCTCCTCATGCATGGTACAATGAACTCCAATATTTTTTACTTGTCTTTGGTTTTCGCAAATCACTTGCTGATGTGTCCTTATTTATCTATGATCATCATGACATAAAACTTTATTTTCTGGTTTATATTGATGATATTATCCTCACGGGTAACAATTTTAAGTTTCTTGATAACTTTGTTCACAAGTAAGGCAATCAGTTTTCCATTAAAGATCTGGGTTCCCTGCATCATTTTTGGGTGTTGAGGTTATTTCTACTCAATTGGGAGTGTTTCTTTCTCAACATCGATATATTGCTGATTTACTTGATCGATTTAACATGGCTAGTGCTAAGGATGTTGCCACTCCTATGAGCTCTTCTAAAACTTATTCTCTTGTTGATGGTTCTTCTTCAGTTGAGGCTACTACCTATCGTCGCATTGTTGGCTCTTTACAATATCTTGCCATTACTCGCCCTGATGTTTTTTTTGCTGTTAACAAATTATCTCAGTTTATGCATGCTCCAACTCAACGGCATCTACTAGCTTTAAAGCATATACTCGGATATTTAAAGGGTTTAATTTATCATGGTTTATTTCTCAAGAGATATTTTTCTCCCTATCTTATAGCCTTCTCTGATTTTGACTGGGGTGGTGCCCTTGATAATGGATGCTCAACCACGACATATGTGTTATACTTGGGCTCTAATGTCATCTCTTGGAAGTCAGCACATCAAAAATCTATTTTTCGATCATCTATAAAGGCTGAGTATAAGGCCCTTGCAAATGCAGCAGCTGAGGTCACTTGGGTTAAAAATTTCTTGCATGAATTAGGTGTTTTTCTTCCAAAAGCACCGAACTTATTTTGTGACAATACAGGAGCAACATATTTGTGTGCTAATCCAGTTTATCATTCACAAATGAAACACTTGGCACTTAACTATCATTCCGTGCATGAATATATCTCAAATGGCTCTTTACGTGTCCTGCACGTTAGCTCGAAGGATCAATTAGCAGATATGCTTACAAAGGCTCTTGGTCGCAGTCAATTTCTTCATTTTCGTTCCAAGATTGGAGTCTCCAATGGAACCTCCATCTTGCGGGGGCGTGTAAAGCCTGAGTCCATGATGACAGCAAACTCTGTTTTAAATCTATAACAGCTAAGATAGCTATTGTAATCCGTTGTAACAACTTAGATTGTACAACTCATTATCTCAATCTTACTGTTGTAACTTTATGCTATTTTATCTCTTAGATTCTTGTAATCACTTCTATAAATTGTAATCACTTCAGCAATCAAATACAAGCTTTTTAAACACAAATTCAATATCTTTACAGAGAGGAGGCAGTACCGGAGCTGACAATGGCACCAGAGTTGATCAATGTGCATTTTTGTTTAATAAGTATTTTTGTATTCAATAAACCTCTAGGTAAGGGGTGTATTATTATCTCCTCTACATGGGACAAAAATACATATTTTAAAATACATTAAAACATAAGTATAATTTGGGACTATCGGTGATCTCAATGGTGTGGTACAAAAATATTAAATTCTACTTCTAATTTAGCATTTTTAGACACTTATGTCTACCTCTCGAATCGTAGTGTACATATACACAATATTAAAAATACACACACACACACACACACACACATATATATATATATATATATATATATATATTATAAACACCAAAAAAAAATTATTTAGTATTACATACATCCTATTTAGATCTACATTTTACATATAAAATTTAGACCGATTTTAAGCTACATGCTAGAATGCAATAACTAAAGCTCTAATACGGATAAAGGATTTCATGAATAAAAAATTAGATATAATAAATTATACCAATCAAATAAGAGAGAAACATATTTACCACTTATGCGTAGAAACGTTTGAATAGCGAAAGCAAATAATCTTGTTTCACGTCATTGGCTAGACTTTTATCCACGAGCAATGAATGCGAAATAAGAGCAATAATTTCATGGTTTAAATATCTTTTGAAAATTACGAGTTTTAGAGAGGTAGAAAAGAATACCAGGTTTTTTTTAGAGTGTATGAGATACCGATAATATGATCAGTAATTTAAAAAATGATTTCTGATTCACTTTATATACAAGAATACTAGTGCCCTTTTCCTAATATAACTCGGACTCTTTTTGAAATAAGATCAAATAATTATAATTAGATAAAAATATTTGTATTTTTATTTGATTGTAACTCATCTAACATAGACTAACGAGTAAGTCCAAACTCTATTTATCCCGAAGCAATAATATTAAGAGCTAATTTAAACGGTTGTCAAAGAAAAAAACGTTAAAATTTAGACAGTAAAAATTGTTTTATTGTATTCTCCACGCGGAAAATTTTTGGACTGCAACTTGGCTTAATATCATGTGTCACTATTTTGCTTTTAATATAATATAGATATTGATAGATAGATTACATGTGCTTTAAATTATACGAGTCAAAACTACCCTTTCAATTGACTATATTAAAAAACAACCATCTCATATCCCTAAATTGTGTGCGATATATATATATATATATATATATATATATATATATATATATATATATTAAAATGATTGTTTTTAACAGTAAATGTAACGTCCTCGATCACAGGGATAAGAAAAAAAAATTGAAAATATGGTTAACCACAAAATCGATCTGAAATCGAACTAATTTTTACGATTAACCGATATGATAGGCTGGATTACGGTTTTTAATTTTTACAATTTTTGTTAATGGTTGCGGTTTAGATTTTTAAGTATCGATTAACCATTAGTCTACAGTTAACCGGTTCATATATATATATATATATATATATATATATATATATATATATATACTTTAAAATATATATCTATTTTTCTCTAAAATTTACATAAAATAATACTTTAAAATATATTTAAATTATATTTTTATTTTTACACCTTAATTTTTATATTTTCCTATAAAATTTATATAATACTTTAAATTAAATTTATGTCATATTATTCTCTTTAATTATATAGCAATATTTATATATAGTATACAATTAACTTTTATATATGTTTTTTTTATCATATTGGTGTTCATATTTTACTTAATAGCATTTAATTACATTATTATCCAAAATTTTATTTGGCTTAGAATCAAACATAGTAATTTTCAATAAATATCAAATCTATTTTAAAATATTATATATTAATTTATAAAACATGAATTTTGGATAGTAAATTATGTTTATTTCGTAATTTTTATATTAAATTACTTTACACATTGAAAATTTAATTAAACTTTATCTAATTTTTTACATAATTTTATATTATAAATTTTAATGGTTAACAAAAAAATATTAGTTAACTAAATCGAAAAACCGAAATTGATGGATTGGTTAATCGAATGTAACGGACTTGTTAATGGTTAGTAATTTTTAAAAATCGATATTAATGGACTGGTTAATTTTTTTGCTCATGGCTCATCCCTATTCGATCAGCTGCTTGCAGATATTATCCACTTATTTTTTGAACCTTAGCCCTTATAGTTTTTCTGATCAAGCACTTGTAGATATTGTCCACTTTGGACCTTAGCCCTCACGGTTTTAAAGTGCGTCTGCAAGGGAGAGGTATCCATAACCTTATAAGGACTACTTCATTATCCTCTCCAACCGATGTGGGATCCTTTGACTAAATCCACTCTTATGTGGGAGCATTCGACTGACTCCACCCCCTTAAGAGGCTCAACGCCCTCGCCAACACATCGATTCGATATCGGCTTTAATACCAACTGTAACATCCCCGATCAGCTGCTTGCAGATATTATTTGCTTTGTACCTTAGCCCTCACGATTTTAAAACGCGTCTGCAAGGGAGAGGTATCCATAGCCTTATAAGGACTACTTTGTTCTTCTCTCCAACCAATGTGGGATCCTTTGACTGAATCCACTTGTATGTGGGAGCCTTTGACCGATTTTGTAATGTTTTCGATTTGTTGCTTGCAGATATTGTCCATTTTGAGCCTTAACTTTCACGGTTTTAAAACGCTTCTGCAAGCGAGAGGTATCCATAGCCTTATAAGGCCTATTTCGTTCTTCTTTCCAACTGATGTAAGATCCTTTGACTGAATTCACTCATATGTAGGAGCCTTTGACTGACTCCACCCTCCTTAAGAGGCTCAGCGTCCTCGCTAACACACCGAGCTTAGCGCCTTCGTCGATACACCAATCTGGCACCGGCTCTGATACTAATTGTAACGTCCTCGTTCAGCCTCTTGCTGATATTGTCCGTTTTGGATCTTAGCCCAGGCACGTTTTTAAACCTTGAAGACTAAGACCCAAAGCGAACAATATCTGCAAGTGACTGATCGGGGATGTTATAGTAAAATTAACAAAATATCCTTAAAATTAGGGGTATACATGACCTGGTATAATTAAGGTATTTATAAATTTACAATATTATCTTAAAAGTCTAAATATTTTGAAGTTTAATCTGATAACCATCTTGAAATTCAGGATAAATTTGACATAAGTTTTCAAAAAAATTAGCATAATTTGATTTGTTTCTTTTATTTTTTCGATTAACAATACATTATAGAGTACAGACAATATGATATTTTAGATAAATTAATTATTTTAAAAAAATTTCAATAAAATATATAATATCATCAATAAATATAACTAATGTCAAAATAAATTCTACACTTTAATTAACTAAATATATATTAATTAACTTATAAAAATAAAATCTAGCTTAACTAAAAAATATTTTACCTATCCTATAAAAATATTTTAAAATCAACCTATAATGTATATCTTATATAATAAAGGTTTTTTTTTTTAAATTTGTAAAGCAAACAAATATAATTAAAATATTTCAATAAATACAAACTAAAAATTAAGTTTAACATTCTACATCTTCTCAACATTATATTTGCTTTAATTTAATTTAAGAATTTTAAACAATATATAAAAAAAGATAACAAAAGAATTAGATAATCAATTAATCACTATAATTATTATTTTAATCAATATCTTTATAAAAGGAAAAGATCAAAGACAAGGGGGAAAATTATCCCAAATGCAATGTGGTTCATGCAACAATGAAGTTCTAGCTAAATTATAAGTTTTAGAGTTGTTAGACCTCTTAATTCAGAATGAATCAATATCTAGTGACCAAAATAAAGTTCCTGATCTACGATAGAAAATCAGCTTACAATATGAAATAACTACACCAAAATAAAAAAAAAATTATAAACTATTACAAATAGCAAAATAAAGTTCTTGGGCACAATATATAACATTCTAGTTGTGGGAGATGAGATTCAATCCATAAGAGAACCGAACGAAGAGCCATTTCCTCTAGCACACGAGGGGGAGGAACGTTTGGATAATGACATGAAATAGTTTTAAAGAACTGACCATCACATTTTTTAATATAGCTCCAAATCTGCTTCTTTATTGATCAATGAACACCGCAACATCAATATGACAACTCCATATATAACCTATTCTCAATTTGCACAGAGGGAGACATAATCAATATGCTATTAGACTTAGTCATTAATCACAATAACTATTATTAACAATATTAGCACTATTTATGCCAACACTGTATAAATTTCAATATTAACACCATATAAATTTCATATTACATTATTAATTTTATAGCGTAAAAATTTAGTAAATAAATGCATGATACTACAAGATTTATATATCTATATCTATATAGACATTAATGTCAAATATTAAGGAGCATTGAGTGGCATTAAAAGTAAATAAAATAAAATGATTTAGATAATTGGTGATAAATTTCTTAGTTTTTGCATTCATATAGGTAGGGGTGAGCAAAAAAAATAAAAAATATGGTTAACCGTAAAATCGATCCGAAATCGAATCGATGGACTCAGTTACGATTTTTTATTTTTACATTTTTTGTTAATGGTTACGGTTTAAATTTTTAAGTATCGGTTAACCGTTAGTATACATTTAAACCGGTTTATATATATATATATATATATATATATATATATATATATATATATATATATATTTATTTATTTATTTATTTATTTATTTATTTATTTATTTATCTTCAGTTTTTTCTATTTCTTTCTAAAATTTACATAAAATAATACTTTAAAATATTTTAAATTATATTTTTATTTTATACCTTAGTTTTTTTATATATTCCAATAAAATTTATATAATATTTTAAACTAAATTTATATTATCTCATTCTCTTTAATTATATACTAATATTTATATATAGTATCTGATTAACTTTTATATATGTTATTTTTTATCAAATATTGGTGTTCATATTTTAGTTAATAACATTTAATTAAATTTTCTTATATTTTAGAGTTTATGTTATAACATTTAATATTATCTAATTTTTTTTTGACTTAGAATCAAACATATTAATTTTCAATAAATATCAAATCAATTTTATAATATTAGCTATTAATTTATAGAATATGAATTTTAGCTAGTAAATTATGTTTGTTTCATAATTTTTATATTATATTACTTTACATATTTGAAATTGAATTGAATTTTGTCTAATTTTTTTATATAATTTTATGTTATAAATTTTAATAATTAACCGAAAAATATTAGTTAACCAAACCGAAATCGATGGACTGATTAACCGAATGTAATGGACTAGTTAATTGTTAGTGATTTTAAAAAATCGATATTAATGAATTAGTTAATTTTTTTTGCTCATGGACTGGTTAACCGGTTCATACTTACCTCTACATATAGGTATTGGTGTAAAAAGTTTAAAAGTAATAATTGAGTGACATTAAAAGTAAATAAAATTAATTTGATAAAAAATGAGATGATAAATTATTTAATTAGATATTTAATGAATTTAATATAATATTTTTATATATAGTTAAATATAAATAAATTGTTATTAATATTTACCTATAAATTATTAATGTTATATATTATAATTAATAAATATTAATTTTTTCTATCTAATATAGTTATAAAACAGTCAAATATAATCTAATATGATTTTCGAGGTCATTGTAAATAAAATATTTAAATTTATTTCCCATAAAATTAACTTTACATTTCAGTTTAATTTTTAGCCAAAAGTCAATAGAAATTTTTTCCCCAATTCATTTCATAAAAAATTCAGCACGTTTGGTATTATTTTTGAAGGCATAAAAAGATGATTATGGAATAGGAATATATATTTGGTAAATACTGATTTTTGAAAAATCAATTTTGTAAAAAGTGAAAAAATCTTATAATAGAAAAAGTTAAAAATTTAAGTTTTCCATAAAATCTAAATTTCACCTTTTAAATAGTTGTTGTAGAATTCTTTTCAGATAAAAACATCTCTTATTTTATTTTATAATGACAATTATACCTAACATAAAAAGTAGTAGAAAAAATATTCATTATTGAGTCAAGATAAATAAAAAGAGTTTATAAAATAATAATTTAAATATTTATTATAAAAAATATTTTTAATAGTTTTATTTACCAAATAATTGATAAATTTATTTTAAATTTATAAATTATTTTAAATTTTATTTATTAAATAGTTATCCAATTTTTAAGATATAACTCTGTAAAATACATATATGTTTTTTAAAATATAACTTTGTAAAATACAATTTTTATGAGTTGGAAGAAAAAAACTGTTTTATAAGTTTTGCCAAACCCCTGCTTAAAATCTCTCAATTATTTTCTTAATTAAATTAACAAATTACCCACAAATTTCTCTTCGTTCTCATATGTCCCTCTGAGCACGCAGCTATCTCTTAGCATCTGTTTGGATGAGAGTAGGTGGGAGTAAGTGAGGGGGGGGGGAGGGGTAGATGAGAGTAAGTGAGGGTAGAATAGATAGAATTTACTCTCATCTATCATCTCTTATTTGGTACATTTAAAATAAAGAGGAAGTAGATGATAGGAACTTATTTATAAATTATAAAAAATATATATTATATTTTGACATTTATACCCTTATGTTATTATTCAAATGTATATATTAAACCCAAAGCATACAATGATCATGAAGTCCAGGAGGAGGAGGAGAGTGCTCTCCTAAGCATGAAAGTGCTCTTCTGATCATAATTCTTGCTCTTCTGAGCACAAAAATTGCTCTCCCTGAGCACAATTCTTGCTCTCCCTGAGCATAGCTCTTGCTCTTCCGAGCACAATTCTTGCTCTCCCCACAATACACGCTCACCCGAGTTATATCGACAACAAACTTCCAATTCAACTCAAATTTTATTATTAACATTAATTCGTCGGTGGGTAAAAGAATATACAAGGAATTGAAAGCGGTGGTGGAGAGATGATATCATAAGATAGATCCATAGAAGATAAAAAAGAAGTCACAAAAAA
>CM075807.1:71626279-71656748 GCA_037975025.1 Excoecaria agallocha
GTGCAATAACTTGGATTAATACCCTTTAAGTCCGCTGTCTCCCATCCTATTGCTTCTTTGTACCTTTTTAGCACATTGAGCAGCATTTCCTCTTCAACACCTGTCAATAAAGAAGAAATAATTATTGGTTTTGCTTCTTGCTCCAAAAATACATACTTTCAATGAGGAGGAAGGGGTTTAAGTTCAGCTTTTAAATTCCCCTCTTGTAAAGTAGTTCTCTCTTGCTTCAGATTCTCCTCTTCATAGTCCTTCTCCATAGCTACTATTAATTCTTCTTTAACTCCATCTAATTATTCATTTTTCAAGGAATGCATCAAGCTTAAATTCACTGGATCATTTAGTAACACTTTCTCTTGCGTTTCCTCTACACATTTATCAATTTTGTCCATGAAATAAACCAACTCTTCTAGATCACTTGATGGATATTTTTAAGCCTTGTTCATATCTACCACCAATTCTTTATTGTTGAATCGAATAGTGACGTTTTGTCTATGGACATCAATCAAAGCCTTTGCAGTGTTCAGAAATGGTCTTCCCATAATAAGTGGTACCTTCCTATCCTCCTTCATTTCCATGACCATAAAATCCACAGGAAAAATGAATTTTCTCACTTTCACCAATAGATCCTTAATAACTCTTTTTGGCTTTCTCATCGATCTATCTGCAAGTTAAAGTCTCATTTCTGTTTCCTTAAGATTGCCTAAATTAAGTTTCCTGCACATGAAATAAGGCATCAAGTTAATACTGGTTCCTAAATCACACAAGGCATTTCTAATAAAGGTCTCACCAATTTCATAAGGTAGAGTAAAGCTACTTGGATCTTTCAATTTTTCTGGGATCTTATTCATGATAATTGCACTACAGTTTTCCATGAGTTTCACGATTTTATACCCTTTTAATTTCTTTTTGTTAAAACAAAGTTCCTTCATAAACTTAGCATAATTGGGCATGTGTGCTAAGGCTTCAGCAAAAGGCAAGTTAATATGTAATTTCTTAAATATTTCTAAAAACCTAGCCAATTGCTTACTTTTCTTTTCCTTCCTAGATATAGCAGGAAATGGCAACCTATTAATATCAAGATCCTCTATGGTTGGATTTACTATACTCTTTCCCTTGTCATTCTTTGGAGTATCCATATCTACCTCTACTCTAGAGTTAGAAATACTTAGCTTTCGCATTGGTTCCTCCAAATCAGTTGATGAAGTTGGTGATTTACCTTTCTCTTCCTCTCATGTTGCCTCTTTGCCACTTCTCAAGGTGATTGCTTTGGCCTCCTCCTTGGGATTGCGATCCACATTTGAAGGAAAAGTTCCTGGTTGTCTGTTTGACATTAAAGTTGCAAGTTGATCCAATTATGGCTCCAAATTTCTCATTGAAGCGTCTTAGTTTTGATTCTATTGCTCTTTAGATTTCCATCTTGATTCTTGACTCATCATAAATTGTTGTTGGCTATTCATGAAACTAGCAAACATATCTTCCAAATTTGGCTTCTTTTCTTAAATAGGTGGCCTTGATTAAAATCCCGATGGATGGTATGGTTGAGATTGGGACTGATTAGAGCTTTATCATTCATGGTTATTTGGTGGGTAAGGAGCTTGGTAGTGAGTGGTGGCTTAAGGTTGGTGAGACTGATTTTCAGTAACCTATAGAACTATATATGCTTTTACAACTAGTCATAAAAAACTTACAGAAAAATAATATAAAATTACATGTAGATATTGATGATACATTTTTTGATTTGATCGACTAAATATCACCAAGATAATTAACTCTAACCAATATGACTATTTTAGATAAATTAATAATAGATTTAAGATAAAGAAATAAAAATATAAGAATTACACCAAGAATACAGCATAAAGGTGAACAATTATTAATAAAATTAGGAGATAATTATGAAGATAACACATCAAAATTCAAAAATAAACTAATAGTAATCGATGAACAAGGAAATATACATTTGTAATCTAGATGAAGTATAGATTTAATATCTTCTTTAAAGAAAAACAATATTATATAGAAACAAAAGTAGATATAAGAGGCGAATGGAAACTGTTAAACTAGAGCAGTAAAAAGCCATATAAATGAAAATTTAGTAATTTCATTTACCAAATATAACTTAGATGAAAAATATGAATTGTTAGACTATTTAAGAAACAAACATACCATCAATAAATATGTAAAAATAAACCTAGCATTAACAGATATTACTGGAAAAATAAAAATCATATCAATGGAAATAAATATGGATATTATATCATCCACTCAGATACCAATTTTATTAGGATTAAACTTTTTAGAAAATATAACACCATATAATATCACGGATGAAAATATAAGTTTTACTTATAATGGAACTCAATACAAAATTGCAATGATTAGAGACTAGCCCATATAGTATTTTTAAAAGTAATTTACAAAGATTATCACACAGTGGCATATCATGTATTTATAGATACAGGATTAGCTATAACATTAGCTCAACCTTATATATTCCCAGAAGAATTATGGAAGAAAATGAATTCTTTTAAATTAGGAATTGATATAACTGGTAATACTAATAAATATGATTTAGTGGTCAAAAATACAAAAATACAAATATAATCTTATTTACTCCAAATTCATCAAATATATCAATCTAAACATCAAGGGTGCGATATTTTATTAGGCAATGATTGGTTAACGAATTATTATGCTTTAAGTATTGGCTCTCAATATATCAGATTAACAACTCTGTGTAAACATAAAATAATTTACCCCTGATTAATTCAAGCATATAAATGGAAATACTCTTCATTAGTTCCTTGCATAACGAACCATGGTAAGAATATAGAAAAAGAACTCATACGCAAATGTGAAACACAAAATAAAACCAAAGAAACCATAGCAATTTCTCAAAAATACCTTTTTACTAGATAAATGTATAGGAAATAATCCTATAGAAAAATGGGAGAAAATGGAATATATACTAAAATAGAATTAAATATACAATACCTATATGAAATAAAAAAATGTTTTATAGTAAAGAAGATGAAGAGGAATTTGACATACAAATAAAAGAATTATTAGAGAAAAAATTAATTAAACCAAGTAAAAATTCATATAGTAGTCCAGCATTTATAGTTAGAAATCATGCAGAAATGAAGAGAAATAAACTTGGAATGGTTATAAATTATAAAAAACTTAATGCAGTAACATAATTTGATGGATATTTAATACCTAATAAAGAAATTCTTCTAAATAGTATTAAAGGAAAAACTTGATCTTCGAAATTTGATTGTAAATTAGGATTTTGGCAAATGAAGATGCATCCGAAGAGAAAAAAATATAAAACTTTTAGCACTCCAAGAGGGCGTTATAAATATTTAGTTATGCCATTTGGCTTATGTAATGCACCTCAAATCTTCCAAAGAAAAATGGACAATATATTAAAAGATTTAAGGCATTTTTGTTTAGTTTATATTGATGATATAATAATTTTTAGTGAAAATTTTGATAAACATTATAAACATATTAAGCAATTTTTATTAAGATGTATTAAACATGGAATTATGTTATCAAAAGAAAAGCAGATATAGAAAAAAAAAAGATAGAATTTTTATGATTCATGATATCAAAAGGAGAAATTGAATTATAATCACATATATCAAAATCTTTGTTAAAGTTTTTAGATCAACTAGAAAGTAGAAAGAGGATCCAACAATTCTTAGGGTATGTCATATATGTAAGTGACTTTATGCACGAGTGCAATAAAAAGAGAAAAGTATTACATGATAAATTAAAAGGAGACAAACCTTGAAAATGGACAGATGCCAACACTAAAGCAGTAAAGGAAATAAAAGAATATTATAAAAATTTACCAAAGTTACCTCTACCAGAAAAAAATAAAGAGTTATTATTAGAAAAAGATGCCTCAGATGATTATTAGAGAGCTATTTTAAAAAGTAAAGATGGAAAGAAAATTTATGGATATGCTTTAGGAATATAGTTTATAAAAAATTATTATAATAATGAAAAAGAAGTATTGTCAGTAAAATATATAATAGAAAAGTTTGAATTAGTTTTATTACCAAAGAAATTTACTATAAAAATGGATAACATCCAAGTAAAATCTTTTATTACCAAGAATTATAATGGAAAGTTAGCTCAAAAAAGAAAAATGGGATGGCAAGATATTTTACTAACTTTAATTTTAATATTGAGTACATTCCAGAAAAAGATAATATATTGGCAAATCTACTTAGTAGACCAATATCTCAAGAAATAAACTAACAATTTTATTGCAGGAAAAGAATGGAGAAAAGTGCAAAAAAAAAATCTCCAAGCTCACATTAGAGAAAAAAATAAGTAATGAAATCTATGAAGAAAGCTATATCTCGCATTCAAATTCTAGAAAATGAAATAAAACAGCAATTTGAAAATTTACAAAAATATATGTCTCATTCTCTAGAATTGGATAATGAGATTAGCCAAATATCTATGAATTATGTTCAGGCGATTTTATGCCAAAAGGAATAAAAGGAAGAAAAAACTAGCTCTCAAAAAATGACAATTCTTGGCAGCATTGCTAAAAAATAGCCAAGGGAAAAAATTTCTAGAAATTTAATGATGAGACATTGTGTTCAATTTTTGGATAATCTAGAATCATCACATGAAGTAATTTCGAAAAATATGGCATCAACATTAATAGAGAATCTTAATTCTCGATTGATCACTCCCAAAGATTTTTCACCATCATCTTAGCAATGGAATGATGATGAAAGATCTTGATCAAACAATACAAAAATAAAAAAGCTATGGAAAACAGACTTCTCTAAAGCTTTGCAGTACCTAGCAAAGGTCACTAATGCAGTTGAAATTGGTACTATTTCGATAAATGGGATGTATAATAAAACAATCATCAGAAAAAAAAAAAGCAGAACCCAAAATGGTTCAGAAATAATATCATTTTGGACTCATCCACACCATATATCCTGGAGAAATTTGGAAGGAATTCAACATTTTCCTGAAGAAATCAAGTCCAAAGTTGAGATTTTTAATGGAATTACCAAGATAAACAAAATTTATGTTCGTATTTTTAGTATTATTCCAAAATGGGATGATATTAGGAATATTGAAATCAAGATAGAAACCTTCATCAAAAAGGGTACTATCAGACAAGAAATAATTCCAGAAGACCAAAAAACTTTCAATTTACACCTATTAATCCTTAAAAACATTTTAGAAATGAGATACAAAAATATTGAAACCAATATTCTTGCATTAAGAGAAATTATATTTGATAATAAAAAATATCACACCAATGATCAAAATGATATCCTAATCACTAATCCAGCTACAAAATGGCATCAGAAATATAATTTAGAAGGATATTTGGACACTTATGTGGAAGGAAGCCTACTAATGATAGAAACGACAAGCGAATTTTTCAGAAAGCTGATAAAAAAGGAATATCCAGTAGCTGAAAGCAAAAGCAAGGGACAAGGCTTAGTGGAGCTGGACCTCTTTGAAGAAAAGCGAAAATAAATGAAGAAAACGGACATAAATTCTTACATAAGCAATGATGTAAGAAATCAATAATAGAATTAATAATGTAAAGTGAATATGTAAGAGAGGTTGGGTTCAGCCTCTATAAAAACCCCCCTCATGTATCTGAAAGAAGCACGGCCTAAGAATTCCCTCAATCTTTTGCCTACTTACTTTAGCTTTGAAAAATTTGTAATCTTTATTTATCAAGAAGAATAATATTGATGGCATTCTTATTTCAATATTTATTCTTTCTGAGTAACCTTAATATTTAGCTTTTGCAATCCACTAAGAAATATAATAAGTTATTTATGATAAACATAGAAAAAAAATCACTCGCATATCTAAATCCTAATTAGAAAATTCACCATGATAAATTTGCTATTGCTGGTTGAATTCATTCAATAGCATCTTCTAGGGGTACCAAGACCATACTTGTGTGAAGAAAGGGTAGAAGGTACAAATATCGGGGAAGCCTAGATCAACCTTGAATGTCATCAGCCCAAGGGTGAATTGCCATCAGAAATCGTTGATGATAGGATTATAGCAACAACAAAGGAAGCATAGTGGACCTTAAAAGAGATTTATAAGGTATATTGAAAATATGTTCTTTGTTAATTTATGGTATTAGCTTTCAATTCTATTTCTTAGAATAATTTGCATGTTAAGGAAAAGGTGAAAAGAGAGAATATTTTTAAAATGAAATTGTTAAGTTTTTTTTATCTTAAAATTGAAAGATTTATAAGACATTTAATTGAAATACAGACTAATATTAATAATATAATAGAATACACTCAAAATTTACAAGAGCAATTAGAAAGAGAAAAAGGAAATTAAAAGATTTATAAAAACTTTTGAATTAATCCCTTTTTATAATATATACGAAATAATAGAAATTTTAGAATTTATGATTAATATTAATAAATCAAGAATAAGAATGTCAACTACCTTTAGGATGGGTATAAACCATAAAATAAATCATTTTAATTCAAAAGATTTAAGTGAAAAAGAGAAACTAATCAAGTAATAATTGATATGAATATAATAAAAAAGCAGTATAAATTTTACTTTTCAAAAAAATCTAGATATAATAGGAACTTCTACTTTTACTAACGAATCAAAAACTCAAATTATAGATAGTTTATATAAGGATAATTAGGTAAAAGGTATCATAATCTCAAAAATAATATAAACTTGTCAAAGAAATAAATAGAATTAGAAATAACAGAAATAGAGAGAATAGAAATAGAAGAAGAAATTAAGATTCGCATCGAATTTCGATCCCCTAATGGTATCAGAGCCTAGTTGAAAAATGAAAAATTTAATAAGTCTAACAATAAAAGAAACTTGTGATATAATATTAAAGACATATTATGAGTTAACTGGAAAAATAAAATATTATAAAGAAAAATTAAGAAAAATGAAGAATGAATGTTTATATATGGATATAAATGATAAAAAAAAAAGAATATAGAATGCCTAGATTTCAAGAAATACAAGATGAATTAATTAATATAAAAAATGAATTAAAAAATTTGGAAAAAGTAATTGAATAAATAAATATAGCTAATACAATGAATTCTCAACAAATATTAGAAATTAGAGAAAAAGAAAAATATATAACAAATATAACTAGGAGAATTAACTATTTAAAGAAAATAAATATAAATAAAATATAATACAATTATTTATAAACAATTTAAAATTTAATAAAAAAGAATTACAAAAATTATTAAATAAATAAAATGAATAGTATACCTGAAAAATTTGTAGAATATTTAAACTTATTAAATTTATCAAATGAAGAAAATGTTAATGAAATGATAAGAGAAATGAATGATCAAAATAGAGTATTATATAATAATGAAAATGAATATCAAATTAAAAAAAAATTCCAAAAATATTTAGATTATCATTTCAAGAAATATTAAAAAAAAGAAAAATTAGTAAAAATAATAAGAAGCGCATTAATTAATACAAGAAATAACTTAAATAGAACTTAAAATTTATAGATACTAAAAAGAAACTTTTATATATCAAGCTAAGTTTGTTTTTTAATGAAAATGGCAATTTTGAAAATGAAAAAATAAAAGTGGATAGGAATGAAAAGATTCCTGGAATGATGCAATAAGTTGCTACAACCTAGAACAAAATAAAGAAAATACAATATTGAGTACAACTTAATCCTACGGCAAATAACTTATTATTAGTTTTTACTTAAAAATTTTCCAGCCTTCTAGATTAAATTAACCTTATGATCTACTTTTTTCATTTTTTTTATCAGTCATTTTTGTTATATTTACTGAGATTAAAAAATAATAAATAAACTTAAAATTAATATTAAATTATATTATTAAAACTAAATTATTAAATCTGATTAATTTTAACTTTATTAAAAATTAAAAAAAAACAGATAAATAAAATTTAAATTTTACTAAAAAATAACAGATAAAAAAATAAAGAGAATAGTTAATTATTCATTCAATTGCAATTTCCTTTCTATTTTTATTGTCTTTCAAAATTTCAAAAAACAATCGAACACTAACTTTTTCCCATCAGGAGCCTAATTAATGACTAAGGATTCAACAATTATCAGCAATAGTATCCTTTTAACAATCTTATTCGGCTTCTTAATCAGCTTCAATGTTATTAATGCTACCTCCTCTTTTAATGTACCAATTAAACCTTCAAGCAAATTCACTTGCCTATGCCTCATTTTAATGCTACCTCCATCATATTCATGTATTTCAACCTTATTTATGCCTTTACGTAGGTTAATAGATGCCGTTCTTATCAGTTGGCTTGTTAACATTGTTGTCATAACATTCTTCAACAAAAACTTCAGCCTTTCCAGCAAGCCATATATCATGCAAAAAAAACCTCACATTTAATTCTCTGCCATATGAAATAAACCATCCAACATTCATTTCCTCTTAAATATTGCCTTGATACATCTAATAACATAAAACCCTTATAAAATGCAAAAAATAAAACTTACACAAGGCCAACACCTCCAAAATTCCCTTTCAAACAGGAACACGACGCCTCTCCGAATGGGTCATTCATTTTTATTGTCTTATGTGTCCTTTTAATTTATTTCATTATTTTCAATTTCTTTGAGAGTTGAAAAAAGACTTAAAATGTCTCTAAATAGTTAAAGACTCAAAAGTAAACAAATAAAAGCTTTAAGAATCAAATAGTGAATAAAAAAAAAAAAGAAGTTGAAAAACCCCAAGATGCTTTTAGACATTTCAATATGGTATGGTTTCATAATTTTGCAATTTCCAAATTAGAACAAAACATTGCCATCCATTTTCTATTAAGACACCGGTCTTTGTTTTGTTTTCTTGACATGTAGGAGATTACATTGCACCCAACAACTGAGCCATCCAATCTGCATCGGCAAACAAGTATCTATAAAAGCATGCATACGCTGGAGCTGACGATTAACAACGAAATCAAAATCTGACCCATCAAGAGTCAAATATTGTACCACTCAATTTATCTAACTTGTATTTATGATATCATCTCCTAATATAATGACAAAAATTTACCCTCTAATTTATAAACGAATCAATTTTTCCATCAAAATTCGAAAATCAAAGCATATTAGGCCTTCTTGTATATATGAATTATCATATAACAATACATTCCTTTTCTAATCTAATTAGCATCCAAATTGTGGACCAATTATTTCTAAGAACAGTAGATATAAAGAGAACCTCTGCTCAGAAATATGAATTTCTTCTCATGGATTGATAAATCTCTGAAGTCTGACATGTGAATTGTTTCATAAATTCCTCCTAGCAGAAGTTGGAATATAATCTCAATAACATAATTAAACAAATTTAGTCGCTCTCATATTTCGTTAGCTTTCTGTTCATCCAATAAATCAGAATAGCGTATATCGCCCAATTAGGGCTAATAATCATAGAGCCAGAATTCAAAGAAAATCCATTTTTGAAATTTATAAAAAAGAAGAAACAAAATCCGTATAAATAATAAGAGATCAGAGTGCTTTATAAAGAATCAGTCACAGTGAAATCAGAAACACGGACCAATTAAGATTACTCATCATATCTCATTGTATAACCATTTAAAGATGAAAGAAAAACTTTAAAAAAAAATCAGAAAGCAAATTGAAGAATAATCAATCATCAGAGACTTAAATATTACGAATCATGGAACGCGTCCATCATATCGTTGCAGTTTTTTCTCGCCACCTGATTGAAGAACTTCGCTTATGAACAAACCAGAGGAAACCGAACGAATAGATAAATCCAAGATAGATCGCAAGATAAAAGACGATGTAAAAGATACAACGGAAAAACTCCCAGAGATGTGCCACTCTTCCGGGTGTTGGCCTTATATTTATAGAGGCAATGGCCTAAACCCTAATGTGATAAGCGCCATATGGATCAATTCAAAGGCCTACTCATCTAATAACCCTAATGGACTTGTTATCTGTAAAGTCCCAATTCAGCCCACAAGCCCTTTGTGAACATAACTGTTTTGGGCTTGGTCTCTCATGATTCACATCCAGTAAAAATATGGAAAGCAAATTCATTTACCCTTAGAAAAATCCTTAAAATTAAAATTTATATGATTAATCTAGCAATTCAAGTGAAAAAAATCTGTTTGTCATATCATAATCAAATTCGAAATTATTCATTCATCAATACTTTTATTATTATTATTATTATTATTATTATTATTATTATTATTATTATTATTATTATTATTATTATTATTATTATATAATTCAAGTAGGGTCAATTTAAAGATCTATCATCATTAAATATTTCCATTCACAAAATTTGAATAGAGAATTTTATGTAAAAAAAAATAAGTATTGTATCACTCGAACCAATCAATACCAGTTATGCTTCACTTATATTTTAATAATAAATGAAATTCATATTTTATTATTATTATTATTATTATTATTATTATTATTATTATTATTATTATTATTATTATTATTATTATTATTATTATTATTATTATTATTTCTTTACTGCAACAGCATCACTTTTGCAAATTTACAATGAAAAAAATGTAAATCATGCCTACACTATATTATTGTTTATATATAGCTAAAGATAATATAACCCTATTAAAGTTAATAGTTAAGGAACATCAATTATATTAATTTATAAAGTTAAAAGCTATATGGACCCGAGGTGTGCAGCCAAGATGAAGGACAAAAGGCAATAACATATTCTTTAACAAAAGGAGAAGATGAATCAAAAGCATAGCCATAATAATAAAAAGGGCAAGCCTCTTTAAATATACATTAGAGTATAGATTTGATTTACATTTATTAGGGCTACCATACTTATTCCTACATCAAAAAGAGTCAAGATTGAAAGCCAAGCAAGCACTTTTGTAAGCCACCACTTCCTCTTGTTCGTAGCTTGAAGCTCATTAGGGCATCGAACTTTTTGAGCATCCTCCCATCATACATTTTATCAACGTCTGCTTATTTGTCACCGAAATTGGAAGATTATACCCATCAACAAGGCTTATATCATAAAATTTGACTTATTTTTATAGTTCTAACTACTTAAAGAGACAGCGAAAGTAGTGTGACAGGAAGTTTGCCTATTAATCTATTACAAGTTAATTTTTAATTGCAGTTACCGCTTTCACAAGTTGATTGTCTGGTAGCATTATTATTATTATTATTACTATTGAAATTGCAATTAGTTATTGCCCAAATTATTCCATTCCAATCCCATGGAGCATCTATGCATTTAATTTGGCGCGAAGCCAGGTAAAATCCACCTTCAGTTATTACTGGATGACCTGTGTTGGGCGTTGTCTTTAGTTATTACTGGAAGACCTGTAACACACCGAATCTCAATTACCCAAATAATATTGTTAGTCAAACCCGATCTTAGAATGTCCCCATGAATACAATATAAAAGTAAATAAGTGATAATAATAATAGAAACATTTACATTACCAAAAAAACTGTCAATTAGCGACGGCAACATTTTTGTCGCAAATTTTGCAACAGATTTGTGACTGTTTACAATTCCGTCGTGGTGGGGATATTTTCACTTTTTTGCGACGGAATGAAAAAAAGTCGCTAATTATTGGCGGAAAGTATACGCGTCATGTTTTGTGACGGAATTAGGAACAATATTTCCGTCGCTAAATTTTATATTTTTTATTCATGAAATTAGTTCCAGAAAATATAGCGACGAACATTTTAGTCGCTAATTTTGGAGGGAAAATATAGCGCCTTTTTTGCGACGGTTTAGCGACAGAAAACTGTCGCCTGTCGCTAATAGTAATTTGTTACAGTAAAACAATTAGCGACGATATATAGTCGCTAATCCGTCGCAAATAAATTAAAAAAATAATTTTTTTAATTTCACTCACATGATTTATGTATAGTTTCAAGTAATTTTAATATAGACCATATGAAATTAATATTTTATTTTTTTAACTGAAAATTATAAATTATTTCGTAAGTTGATAATAATTTTTTTATCAATTATCCCAAAATCTAAAGTTATTTATTTAAAAAATTTACATTTTTAATAATAATAACAATAAACTAATTATTACGATTATTATATATTTTCATATTAAAAATTAATAAAAATAAATATTTATAAAATAGTAATATAAAATTTATTATTTCATTTAAAATAATAATAAAAAATTTTGTAATTTATTTTTATTTTATAAAATTTAAATCAAATGTTAAATTATTGGAAATTCTAATAGTTTCTTTATCAATTATCCTCAAATATAAACTTATTAATCTAAAAATTTTACATTTTTAATAATAATAATAAAGTAATTGTTATAATTATTATATAGTCATATTATGAAAAAAATAAAAATAAATATTTATAAAATAATATTATAAAATTTATTATTTCATTTAAAATGATTATGAAAAATTTATAATTAATTTTTATTTTGTTCAAATTTTGAGCAAATTTTAAATTATTAAAATTTTAGTTATATATATGTCCAAAATTATCCTTGAATGTAAGGATAAAATGATGAAATTTGGTAGGGGTATTTTAGTTATTTCATAAATTTATCCTAAATATAAAAACAACATTTTCTCTCCCATCACCTCTCTCCACCGTTTCCATTCTCAAATTCGTCCCTCCTCCAAGTGCGATGGCTGTCACAAATCTTCCTTCCACCGAGAAGATATTGATCTAGGGTTTGGATTCGTCAATTTCTTCCCACTCAATCAACAAAAGATAGCATCCAGGTTCATTTTATTTAGTTTAAGCATTGATGTGATTAGCTGGATTTTTTGCAGTTTGTTTCATTTTTGCCTTTTGTTTTCGCTGGATCTTATAATTATGCAGTAGGTTTATAGGTGTTTAGCTTTTGGGCACATTTTTGTTTTGGTCTGTTAATTCGACAGTGGTGTAGGTAGAGGTTATGTTTTATTTTTCTGGGTTTAAATTGTAACGTCCCGACTCTGAGTCGATCGAAAATATTTCTAATTTATGAATAATATTTGATTTAGGTGAACAAGGGTATAATTTTGACGAGAATTTAGGTCGATTAAGTAATTATTTGTAAATTTTGAATTAGTGGTGTTAAATTAAAATACATTTTAATTTCCAAAACCACAATTAACTTAAATTAAGTATATAATAATAATAATAATTAAAAAAAACGTAGAGCCTGGAAATTCGGGATCTAGAAAAAATGGTGGCCATTAATTGATAGTGGCATTTTGGGGCCACAAATAAAAAAAAAGGGGGTCAGGATTAAAAAGGTTGAGTGTTGTGTGTGTGTGGATAGAAATTAAAAGAAAGTAGTTTAAAAAAAAAAAAGAGAAGAGAGGAGAATCGGGGAGAGTATGGAGGAGCCGAACCCCGCCGTTTAAGGGTGCGGTGCGTTGCCGACGATCACCTCGTCGACGCCGCTTCTGGACATCCACCCCACACCTATCACGACATTTAACGTTTGCTGTTCTTCTTTTTCCTTCTTCC
The DNA here is from genome assembly GCA_037975025.1 of Excoecaria agallocha. NCBI lineage: Eukaryota > Viridiplantae > Streptophyta > Magnoliopsida > Malpighiales > Euphorbiaceae > Excoecaria > Excoecaria agallocha. Next base: position 71,639,788 of record CM075807.1, read on the forward strand.
TCTTTTTCTCATCTCAAGCTGCCACTTCCTCCCCTCCGTTTCGGCGAGCCATGACGGCGGTCAGCGTCACGACCACCACCCAATGACTCCCAATGGCAAGGTGTATCTTCCGATGCCTTCCATCGCTCCTCACTCGCTGGTGATTGGTAGATTGGAGAGGAGAAGCCACCGATGATTTTTGCAAGATTCTGGCCGACCATAGCAGCATTGGAGCGCGTGACCACTGAAAATGGAATCGAGGGATCCCGATCCATAGAGTAGCAGTGTCAAACCATCACCGACGGAGCTTCGGTCACCGGTCTGATGAAGTTCCGGTGATGGTCCTGCAAAGGTTTGTTTTTTATTTATGGGTTTGTGTTTTTTTTTATTAACGTTCATATAACACAAGGAGATCATGATGGAAACGCAGTGATAGTATCATGGGTGACTGAGGACGAACTTGGTTCAAGTGTAATGGCTTACTGGAGTGAAAATACTACACATAAGAAGCAGGCTAAAGGCAAATACAACACTTACAGATTCTTCAATTACAGTTCTAGGTTCATTCATCACTGCGCTATTAGAAATTTAAAGGTAAACTTTTGAATTGCTTTTGTACATCTATAATTTCTGTGTTTGTGCCAAAATTTATAGCTTCTGAATTGACATCATTGTTGTTAGTGTAAGCCCTAGCCCCAATACATTGTTATAAAGCATTTAATTTAATAAATGAGGTATTTGTTTTATCTATTGTATTCCTGTGCATATCAATTGATAGAACTATCCAAGAATGTTGTTTTAATTTACGTTATCATGTGTGAGGCACATGGTTGTAAGACCTTGAAACAAATGAGACTTCATTCTAAATATCCCTAGTCAGTCATTGTTATGGGAATAACAAATGAATTAAGACTAGTATGCTCTCTCTGATAAGTTGAGTTCTGTCTTACGGATCATAAGGACAAGAGTGTCAATCAGAGATCATAGATACATGTTTAGAACACAGTATCTGGATTAGATCCACTCATGAGAACACTACATGGTACAAGTCATAAGTGTTTCTCATATGCAAGTTTTGTATCGGAGTTCTTAGACTTGAAATCTCTATGAAACTCTTTATGAATTACTGTGTACTTTGACATACACCTAACGTACTCGTAACAGAGTGACAAGTACGGGTATGATTGGGTATGCATTGATTCATGTTAGAGAGCATGAGAGAAGTGAAGGGATTACCCCTCTCATTAAGAGAGAAAATATCATCGGCCACTTGATCAGTGAACTGAGAAGTGTATGGCCATACCGAGATGAAATAATGAGTAATCATTATTTATCTGAGAGTTCAGTGTCACTGGAATATCAAGAAAGGAATTAATATATATAAGGATGACTAGTTCCATGCCTTATATTAATTTTGATATTTATGGGTAAGGGACTATGTAAAATTGCATTAGGTCACTAAATGCCATATGCATTTTCATTTAATTTGGAATGCTATAATATCTTGCTAGAGAATATATATATAGCCTTTGAATTAATTTATTAATTCATTGCCAACATTAAATGGACCTATAGGATCGCACACAAAGCATTGGGCTTAAAATATTTAAATTGTGTATTGGAAATTAATTTGGACTTTTATTTAAAGTCAAATTAATGCATAAAATGGGTAAACAGATTTTTGCCTAATTTTAGGCAAATCTATAAAAACAGTTTTTTTGCCTAAAACAGCTAGTCAAGGTGCGATTTTGCCTAAAACAACTAGCTGTTTTAGGCAAATATGTTGAACTGTCTTTTTGCCTAAAACAGCTTGCTGTTTTAGGAAAATCTGTTAACAGTTGGTCACGAGAGAAATTTGTTGGCATGTGCTAGGTTTAATTTCAATTGATTAATTATCTATGTATAATTAAGTTAATTGAGTATTAAATCCTAATTTGTATTTAATCAAAATATAATACTTGAGAGGGAATTAAAGTAGCCAAAATTCAAACTAAAATACTAGTAGAATTCGGCAACTATCACCTTAAATAAGTAAGTTTGTTTTGATTAAATGACTAATGCCATTTGAATTTAAATTCTAATAGAATTTAAATTAAGATATATGTCTTAATTAGGAAGTGATGGAGGCTGAAATTAACACTTAATTTTCGGCACTCACACTTGACCTAAATTAAGTGATATATATTAATGAATTAAATGAATAAAATGTATGCCGTTTTGCTATTTTTCTCTCTTGGCCGAAATACTCAAAGGGAAAGAAATCTTTCTTGTTCTCTTGTATTCTTGGGCTGAAATAGTAACCTAAAGGAAGAACAAGATCAGATCTTGTGGCTTCAAATCATTCCCATTGCCGAATACACAATCATAGAGCTAGCACTCTTGATTTTAAGCAATCTTTGCAAGTGTGTGTGTGAGAATAGAGGGAGTGGCGTAAAGGCTGTTCCTTGGCATTGGTGGTGAAGATCTAAGGTGGACATATCCTTCTTGGTTGCTGGTCATCATCAAAATCAAGTTTTAAAGACATCTAAAGTTGTAAGTTTAAAACCCTAAAATTGCATGTTTCGATTCTTGTCATGGAATTGTATGGCATGTATGATAAAAATTTTTGTTTTTCCGCTATGCTATCATCACATTCATACCATGTCATATTCCATCAATTGTTTGGTTGCAAATTTCAAATTTCAATTCTTAACTAAAATGGTTTTTTGGTAGTTTGATACCAAATATTACTATCAACTTGGACTTGGTAATACTACTCGCCAATTTTGGTTTATAACTCCTGCAGTTGGCCCAGATGTACCCTATACATTTGGTCTAATAGGTATGCATAAGTTTGATTCAATTGTTTATATAATTGTTCCAATTTCTGTGCAATTTATGGTTTCCTTTCAATAAATCATGCATGTTAGTATGTGATAATTGATGCAGAAAGGGTTTATGTACTTATGCTATTTGAAGGGGAAATTGTGATTAAGAATTGATATGTCACCATTGAACAGGGCGAACTAGATTCAATTTTATAAAGGTTTCTAGCAGAATTCAACATCTATTGGCAAAAGAAGGGAGAAAACTCTAGTTTTGAAAATTATTAAGAGATCCATTAGCTATAAAGCTTTTTATAATAGATTACAAAGCCTATAGCACACCACTTCCGTGTTTCAACTAATTGACCTTGATTGAATCCATCTTTGCTTCTTTGAGTTATCTTTAAATCCTACTAAGGTGGGTGTGATTTCCTAGTTTACTCTTCTATTACTACAAGAATAACATCGTCAATGAGATTGCCAAAGCTTTTGGTAAGGTGGTTCGCATTATCTTGTTCAATGATGCAAAAAAAAAAAAAAAGAGTTAAAGTTTGTGAGATTGGTGGTGGTTCTCAATCTTGCAAAGCCTCTAGAATCATATATAAAAGTAAGGGTAAGGAGCCAGCATTTCAATAAAACTCTATCGTAAAATATGGACCGTGGATGCATGTTCAGGAAAATGTTAGGAAATGCCTCAATTTAGAAAAGAAAGGACAAAACTACAACAACATCATTTCAACAAATAAGGCGGATGTGTCATGCTCAGATATTTTGTGTGAATTAAATCAGAATAACCTAAATGAGACTAAAATGTTGATAAACCCAATGTGGTAGAGCAACGTTCTAGATATGTAGGACCTATATATATTTTACTAAATCTTTGACTGAGAAGCCCAGTAGCTTTAATATGGACCACTCTCTTAAGCTTTCCATTGTTTCAACTGATTAGTTAATAGTAATTATAAACGATCCACGTTGTCTTAGTTGAGTAAATGGTTTGATGGAAAAACCGAGCATTGATTAGTCGGTGATGATTCATCATTTTAATGATGGGTTTATACGTGTAGAAGAAACCGTTCAATGAGTAATGTGTTGGATGAGTTTTCTATATTAAGTGCTGGGCAGATGGGCCCCTGTCTCCACGTGATTTTCATGGACATTGATTTATATTTAATAGTAAATGGACGATTGAGACCCACTTAACTATCTTTACTGTTTAAAAATAATGATTATCTGAAAATTCCAGTCCAAGAAATTTGATTAGCTGAAACTTTTATAGATAAAAAATAAAATCAATCAAGAAAATGAAAAGACTGTTTTATTATTATTATTATTATTATTATTTGTAATTTTAATCTAAGATTACTTGATGTTCGATGGTTTATTTATAAACAAAAGAGATAAACGCACACATATAATATAAGCAAATATTAAGATTTGAATCATTTGAGACCTAAAGAGGAAAATATTCTGGATTCGATGGTTTTACTTTTGGGAATAAATCCTGCAAAGGTTTGTTTTATGATCTCATTATATCTACGCTTCTGCAAACTCAATTTAATTTATGGATCACTGAAACTGATAAAGCATAATACTAAATAATTTAATCTTTTCTAACTTGTGTAATGTGGCCTATTTGACTGGTATTTAGCATTGCTCGGATTGTGAATGATTATTAGCTTCATTTAATTTGAATATATTAAAATGTCTGGAGTGATGAGGTGAATGGTTTTTGTTTGATGTTTTGCTTTATGTGGATAGGAGGTAGCCAAAGCATTGGTAGAAGTGTTTGCTGAAATGATATTTATCCATGGTTTTGTTCATGGAGATCCACATCCTGGTAATATATTAGTTTCTCCTGAAGGTCCAAAGGGCTTTTCTTTGGGTATGTCCTTATTACTATGTTAAATTATCATCTAAAAATAAAATCATGGTATAACCCTTAAAACTATATTTTTTTTTTCAAATGATACCATGCAGTTCTCCTTGATCATGAAATCTACAAACAATTAGATGAAGGATTCAGGCATGACTATTGTCAGCTCTGGAAGGCATTAATCGTTCAGGACTCCCAACAAATCCAGCAGCTTGGTGAAAGATTTAATGTTGGGAAATACTCTAAATACTTGCCTGTTGTTTTCGCTGGGAGAACTATTGACATGTGAGTTCTATTAATTTTAACCTGTATGCTTTGTGTATAGAGAAACTTTCAACTAAAAGTTAGATATTCATGGAATTTCCTCATGCCCCAACGATTGTTTTTATAGTTAGTAATATTCCTTTGCAAATATGCAACGTAGGCTCTGCTTTTCAATATCTGAAAATCACTTTTTCCATTGCTTGTCTTGAGGCTGTTTCAAATTATGATGTGTGTGTGTGTGTGTGTGTGTGTGTGTGTGTATATATATATATATATATATATATATATATATATATATATATATATATATATATATATATATATGCCTATTTCACAATCTGTGAACTTGTTCAATCAGTTTAAATGTTCAATTTCATTATGGTCAGTTACATTACTTATCTTGTCTTTTGTGTGGTATTTCTATGGCCTTGTTTGAGAGCCAGGTACTAATAAGTTCACTGGTCCTTTACTATCTACATCTATTATTTCTGTGTAACTCGACTTGAAAAGTTATGTATTCCATCCAGATAACATCTTTTGTTGTGCTTTGTCAATAATCATGTATACTGTGTCCCTCCCCTGAAAAAAATATTCTCTATAATTGACATCTTGATGTTTCTGTAAAGGTGCTAAATACAAAAAGGTTCATATTTTCACCGCTAAAAGGATTAGCAGCAGCAAAAACAAACCCCAGCAAGCCTCTCCTTGCAGATTTGGAGGAGAGCAACCCAGGTTCTCTTCCACAACACTTGCATATCTTGATCTCTGTATGGTTTGCGAGAATAATGTTGATACTTAGAGATGAGCTGTTGAGGAAACTGGTGAGACTTACAGAAGAGTTGTAACTGTGTGCTTGAGGCCTCTAAAGCAGGTAGCATCTACCTTGGGTGAAGACTTTAAAAATCAATCGGTTGACAAGTTATATCAAACATCTAATCAATTGCAGTCACCAACTGAATTGCAACTACATTCAAAGTTTTATGAACCCTGAACAACTTCCAGGTATGAAAAATCAATGATAATTCTATTGGTTATGTATCTCTCATAGTAAATGTGTTTGCCACAATGGTGATTCAATTATTGCTTTCAAAATGATATGTGATTGGTTGATATGTAAACAGGGATATTCCAACAACAAAACAAATGGAACAGTTTCTTGCAAACCAAAAGTAGTTTCTAGCCAAAGACTATCGGTAAAGAGGGACTGCATTTAGGCTTAGGGTATATTATTACAACAATATTAGCTAGCTAACAGCTAATTATATATTTGGTAGGAAATTTTAAAGATTTAATTTGTTAGTTATTAATTTTAGGAAAATGGATTGTATAAACAATACTTTGTTTTATATATTATTTTTTTTATGGCAACTCTATATTTGCAATGAATTCATTATAAATTATATATATATGAAAATATAAGATTATTATTTATATTTGTATCTATTATATATGGATTTTATAATATAGAATTATTATTTATATGTGTACAGGATGAAAATTTAAAAATACATTAAAAAAATTAAATTATACAATAATTTAGCAACGGATTCGCGACGGCAACTATCGCTACTGTACACTTTAGAATTTAACAAATAATTAGCGACTAATATTTCATCACTAAATTTTACTTAAATTAATAATTAGCGACGGAAAATGTAGTCGCTAAATATTATTATATAATACCGTGACTAATTATAGCGACGGAAAAATAATTAGCGATGTAAATTTTCGTCTCTAAATTAGCGATTGATTTTAATTTTCGTCACTAATTTATTTGCGATTGGGCTTTTAGCAACTGCTCGTCGCGGCGTCACTAATTTATTTTAGCGACGAAATTATAGTAATTAGCGATGAAAATTTTCGTCGCTAATTAGCAGTTTTTTTGTAGTGATACTTCATCTAATCAGATAAAGCATTCTTTTAATCAGACAAACACCTTTGTTTGATTAGAAATTCTCTTTCGTCTGATTAGACAAAGCTTTTGATCTAATTGGATGAAATTGGCTAGTCAATAGACAAAATGATGGAGGCATTTTTTTTATCATTCTTAAGTCGATTTCAAGCCAGTTCATTTTTGTTTACATAGGTAGAAGGAGATTGGTCATTATAATCATTTCAAATAATTATAAAAAGCATAACATAAATGAAAAGGAGGGTTTTCTAGATCAAAGCAAAAAGTTTAATCAAGCAAACATTCTACATCGCCAACAAGGGCTCTACCAGTTCAAATCAACCACCCACCATAAGGCAATAACAAGAAAGAAAACTTGTAAATGTACTATATCAACCCATCAAAGGGGAAAACACAAGGGCAATTATTCAGAAACATAATGAAATGAAAAAAAAAAGAATAAGAACGAGGGTGATAATGCATCAATCCTCTCCACTCTCAGTCACCTCATCATCAACTTCATCACTTGACTGATCTTACTGGCCAAGTGAAATCACTTGTGCGAGCCTCAATTGTTGTACTATCCCATGAAGGTTGCTAACCTATTTATAGCGATAGGCCACCTTAGACTACATCATAAAACATTTATTCATCAACATGATGTATACACATGTACACGCATCTCATTTATCATTTACATCGTAAAAGCATATCTTAGAGCCACTATCGAGTAGAATCAAGGAAGCTCATTTGTAACACCTCTTCTGTGTAGTATAGATGCTCCATATCCAAACATCTCGCCTATATATTTCAACCAATGTTATTAAAATCGAACTGGATAAAGAGCCAACAAGACTATTTTTTCTATTTTTAAAATATTATCAATTATTATAATATTTTAAATACTATTGTATAAAAATTAAAAAAATATTCATCAAACATTAAATATATGTCACAAATATCCTAATAATAAATTACAAAATATAATTTAAATTTTATTATTACAAGTGATTAATTATGAATTTTTGAATATCATATGTTAGAAACATAAAAATACAATCATATCATGAAAAAAATTTCATATTTAGCTGGAGTACTAATGAAGTAAATGCATATATTTAAATATAAATTAACTACTTGAAAAAAAAATGAAATATAAATTAACTATAATTTTATTTTAACTACAAATGATTAAAAGTAAATGTAATAAGTGATAACCATGGAAAAAATATTTTTTCGAGGCTTAATCAGTAGGCCCAACTACATTGGCAGGGCCCAAGGCCCATTAGCAAAAAAGACGAAACGTGAGCAAGAAGACAAGATAGAATGGCATGATGTCCGATCGGATTGATGGGATGCCATGTCCTATCAATCCACTAACACAAGTTAGTGCCCATACCCTACACCTGCTCCCTGTCACATCAACGCTAACCTGCTCCAACCGTCAGTTATCACGCCCTCAGTTACTCAAGTACCCCTCATTTATCTCCTATAAATAACCAAAAGCATGATGGCTCCAGGTATTGAATATCTGAGATTCTCTCTCTAAAAATTATCTATCTAGAAAGCTACTAACTTAAGCTTCAGAGTGCTAACGTCTGGTCCGACCTGACACTCCTTCTTGCAGGATCGACTTTCCGATCAGGACTCAAAGCTACCAACTCTCTTTCTCAAATGAAGATATTTTCACGCTTTATCATTTAGTGTTTACGTTGAGAGACAATGGTAGATTCAAGATCCAATGAGCACACAGCTTCTAGAGAGTATAATCGCAATAGCCTAGGCAGATCTAGGCCCTCAGAGAGAAGAGAGAGATCTTTCAGATCACCTACCAGGGGTAACCTCATTCCAGATTTCAACAATGTAGTTATACGACAGCCAGAAGATACCCCTATTACTATCAAGGATATGCGCGCCATTCTTAGTGACTTCACTAAGAGCATAGTCCAAATGCTGAAAAAGGGCAAAATGTCCAGGAATTCTTAAAAAGGCCATGAAATGGACTTCGTGGCCGAAGACTTCGGAAGAAGAAGGAATAAGAAAATCTCCATAATTGAGCCACGAGCTCACAATGGTGGGGGAATGGGGATTAGAAGCCCGGGCAGATACGATAAGGGGAAGGGGATGATGTCCTCGAGCAGAGACTCTCCCTACATCCCCAATAGACCCTCTACCTCTCCCATTGGAGATTATCTATCCCTTATGTGCACACCAAACCGCAGTCACTTTCGCAGATCTAAAGAAGAGTTTGCCTTCATGATGATGAGTAGGGAGGATAAATGGTTCAAATAAAAACTCAAGCAGTTCGGCTTGACATAGCCCAAAAAATGTATGTTTGAGGGAAATACTTGCAACAACACTACCTTCCCATTCTGTAGAGAGATTACAGAGTCAGATCTGCCTCTCAGGTGGAGAGACATAGTGATGGATAAGTATACGGATAAAACTGATCCTACCACTCATCTTGCAGAGTATTTGACTAAAGTGCAAGTTTACACCTATGATGAAAGGATTGCCTGCAAAATCTTCCCCACTACCCTAGGAGGAGAAGCCTTGATTTGGTTCCACGAAATCCCTCAAGAATCAATTACCTCTTTCAGACAACTCAAAGAGTTGTTCACCACGCGATTCATTATGTAGACACGTGCGCCAAAGTCAGTTAGTGATTTCTGCAATCTCTATCAGAGAACCGATGAAAGTCTCAGAGACTACATCAATCATTTTCAGGCCAAAATGTCAGAAGGTGTCACTGATTGTCCGCTCTTTGAATCTCTAACAACAAAGCTATCGGTTAGCTTTTTCGACCTGATGGAAAGAGCTAGACAGCACATCCAGCTAGATGATGCTTTCAGAACTAATAGATCAAGGAAGACCAGTGTCATGGATAGATTGCAGTATCCAAACGATCGGGCATTCAGCAGAACCTCTTCATCTGATCGGATAGTGAGGAGTCCGAACAGGTCAACCTTTTCGAGGAATCTGGGCAAGCGAAAGGAGACCAGACGAAGTATATCCAATCGGTACAATAATAAGTCAGCTCAGACTCACACTCCACTCAACGCCAGCCCTGCCAAGTATTGATGTAGATAAAAAAAAAAGCATAGGAAAGTTAACTGGCCTAAGGTATCCGAACAAGACGAGAAATAATGGAAGTCATAACAAATATTGTGAATTTCACAGAGCTATCGGGCATTCAACCAACGAATGCTACTCTCTAAAAAAAGAGATTGAATGGCTCATACAATAGGAGCTCCCTTAAGCGAGGCTCCCTTAAGAGATTTATTGGTCAGACTAGAGGTGAAAGCTCCCGGCTCAGATAACGATGACCAGCGTGAGAAGCCGGACCTGCATAGGCCGTTTGTTGGGGTCATTGAATAACATTAAAATTAGGTGCAATTGTTCTAATTTGGATTCCCCACAAATTTATTATACCAAATTTAATGCCCTCTTAGTCTCCTATAATAAGCATTGGATTGCTAGTCCATCTTGATATTATCTGTTTAAAATTAAAAGAATTATCTTTAAGTTTTCAAAATTACAGCAATAAAGAAAGTGTGGCCAAGCAACACGTGATGAGTTGTTGGAAATTCTAACACTCTGATATGCTCTTACAAAATGAATGTCTCCTCGAAATAAGGAACAACATAAAGATAGGTACGTGTCCAAACTTACGGATTTACTATATGTCATTAATTGAATTTATTAACTCCCTATCCAGCAAAATGACCTTTAGATCCGATCATCCTACCATCAGGAGTTTGAGATGAGGGCCTTAGTGCCTATAGACCTCCTTGATGGTCGATCATTATCATTCACCCGCCTCAGCATAGATCGGATCTACCAACTATAGGGAATGCAAGATGAGGGCCTCAGCATCCGAAAACCTCCTACCCGAGTGGTCTAAAAGTAATCATATGCAAGCTATGGCTAAAGCACGAATCAATTTTCTTGAATTTCGATCGATGAAAATATATTCTGAGTGGACAATCTCCGTAAAGCCACTCTTGACCAAAATGTCTCTTGAGCGGACAATCTCCGTAAAGCCACTATTGGCCAAAATGTCTCCTGAGAGGACAATCTCCTCAAAGCCACTATTGGCATTGACCGATCTCGTGGACTAGATATCTTAATTTCCAATCAACGATTAATGTATCTATTCCAGTCACACCTTAATTGATGAATCGATATGGTACAACTTATCCGCTAGGCTTGACACAGCTGAAGATGCAAAAATTAAAATCCATTCATTTGTAGGTTAAGTTCCTTCGGTAGGCTCGACGTTCATTCTGAGCCCAAGATGTGAGGCGTAATAGTTTAAATCAACTTGTTCGCTAGGTTTGACGTCATCCCAAACCCAAGATGCGAAGGTCAACAATTGTGTTAATTATCTCTCCTGGGCATTCGATGTGCGAAATCGCCAAATCTTCAAGAAAATGTAAGATCGAAAGGTCATTCGCTATGTATGAATCTCCTTTGAATATCCGAGAATGTTATCCGATCGAATAACATTCCAAGAAGATGCAGAATTAAAAAGTTTCTCACTAGGCTTAATGTCATGCGCCTAAAATCTAAGTTATAACTCGCGCCAGCATGAATGGTTTTATCTTTTTAATCCGATCGGATTTATCGATCATTGACCCTAAGAGTTATGGATTACAATGCTTGAAAATAATCTTCAAATTCATGAAGTATTCTACTTAAGATAAAAGTTGCATTATAAAGTCGCAATTGAAAAGTAGATCAAATTATATTCGTATATAAAATTTGTACAAAGTTACAATTTTTGATAACTCACAAAAAGAAGAAAATATTACAAAGAAAGCCTATGTTTCTATATCTACAATTTCTACAACAGAGGCCTCGATCGGAAGGGTAGCAAGTCCCACAATTTGCTCAGAAATAGGCCCTCCTTTCGCCTCAGTAGGAGGTTGGAAAGACTCAGCGGGTGCCTTAGAAGCACGCTCTATCACCATATCGGCATCAGGCTGAGATGATGTGGGATCCTGTGGAGCCTCCTCCTCATCGTCACTAGATGGAGGATCGGGCAAAACACCCAAGTCATCCATCCAATTGAAATCATCCTCAGGAAAATTCCTAGCGGCCTTATAAATCAGCCGAGTCAGCAACCTCCCTTAGGCCTCTCCTAACTGATCCAAAAGTTCTTCTTTTTGGGTGATGAGCTTTTCCCCCACATCATCTCTTTTTCTGCTAAGGCGATCTGCAGTGAGTCTCGCTCATCCCGTAGAAGGTTATACTCTGACTAAGTCTTGTCCCTGTCCATGATGGCTTTATCTCTATCAGCATTGACTCTCAGACACTCGGCAAATAAATGTGTGCATTCGTCCCTCAATCTGGCTGCCTCCTCTTTGAATTTTCTCTATAAGATATTATAAGCAGTCAAATGGGCTATATCACCTTTAAGGTGGCCGACCTCATTCTTTTGAGCTTTTTCAGGTCTTTTGAAAGATGGGAGATCTCCTTTTTCAGCTTTTCAACCTCCAATTAGGCAAGGAGGGACTCCTTTTTAGCTGTATCATATTTTGCTTCTGCTTCTCTCCTCACCTAATCGACGTCCTCCCATTTTTCTCGGGAGAAAACGGCCATGCCATGTAAGCACAAACCCATTTTTATTAGCTAAAAAACAAAAAAGGAAGAAGATGAGGGGTCGGTTAATTAGGGAGATGGAAGATAGAAAGAAGCACAAAGCAAGTTCATTAAAATAAAAAAATGAAATCATGAGCATTACCTCTAGACTCTGCTGCTGAAAAAGGCTGCACTTTCGGACGAATTTGCTGGGATCTCTTATTGCCTTAAAGTCATTCTCTTGAAGCATACCCCAACACACAAAGCTAGATATCTCCCTATTGTTAACATACCAGCTATTGCCAAATTGATTTTTTAAAATTTCTCCCAGCGACGCAGCCTGTCTCTCAGAAATTCTTACAGCAAATAGCCGAGAAAAATCATCCCGACTAGGTTCTTTGCCTCTTATGGCAACTCTAGCATCTGTTGCACCTATTAGATCAATAGCCTTCTTTCGAACTACCGTTACCAGATCAACAATCCATATAGGCATGCTGACGTGTACAGAGAAGAACAGCACAAGGATTGCTTTTTGCATTGTAGATTGCCTTCATCTAAGAAAGTGGCTAAAATTAGGCCTAAATACACAATTACAGGACAATGACTTAACACTTGTAACACAAGTCAACCCCTTGTCACTTTCTTAGCATATATATCCATAATTAGATGGAAACACAATTAACAAACAAGTAGAAACTGGAATCTAATAGTTTTTACAGCATATACAAGAGGTCACTAACATAATGGAATTTATTGCACAAGAGAAATTAATTTATTCTTGCATAATGAAAATATATCGCCTCTCATTTTCACAGTATTTTTGGATGAGATTTGGTACGGGTTCATTTTAATATAGGAGCGGAAGTTTAGCAAAGGAAAGTAAATATTTAATCGTTCAAGAGGAAGGCAGAAGATTCATTATGATAAATGTAAGAAAATCTAAAAATGTTGAAATTATATAAACATTTTCGTCTCAAGTAAAAGACAAAAAAAGCAAGGATTGAAAATAAAATGTTAATTTGTTGTATTCAAAGGTTGAGAGTTTCCTTACCTTTCCTGGCACCCCAGTTAAGAAGATATAGTTTATGCTCCACCAAACAAATGCAAAGCATGTCCCAATCCACATCCTAGTCTACCTTGGAAAATCGGATCACTTAGGAAACTTAGAAGGTAATTTCTTTTCTTTGAGATATTTTGTAAACTTGAGTAGAACAGTAGCAATTCTAGTATTTATTTATGGGTTAAAGATAATATTGTAAAACAAATTTATTTTAGTTAACCTTCCATTATTTGGTTACTGTCAATAAAATACAAGAGAAATTTAATTTATTCTCCTACAATTAAAAAAGAAGACATTTGCTCTATTTTGGAGTGAAATAAAAATGAGTATGGAGTTAATTGTTACCTCTCATTCTCTTCCTTTTACTGCAGTTTCTCTCATTCATTTGTTGTTCAAATAGAAGAAAGTAAATGCAATTTAATTTATTCAACCCTCAATTCCATCCAACCAACCAAACTATAAAAGGTTATATTGTGGCCTCTAAGACATCAAAGTATGTAATTACTTTGGGTTCAATAAATTTATTTTTTGGATTGAGAAATTTAGGTTTGAGATGGTGGGGTGTAATCATTTATAGCTATTGAACTTATTTTCCCCACCTTTTTCTAAACAAGCTCCTGCTGTTCCTTACTTCGCCTTCCTCACCTTCAACTAAATAATTTTCTACTCTTCTTTACCCCTACTTTTCTTCTTTGCTCCGAAACCTAATAAGATGATGTGTTTTTTTAGCTAGTTAGCCTAAACACATCATAAATCATCAATCCAAAATCATACAAATTTTTTTACCAAAAATGTGAAACCACGAAAAGACTAAAATGAGTTGGGAATAACATTTTAAAATCCCACCCAGCAACTGACCTTGAGATATATACAAAGAAAAATAAGAATTTAGCGGTTAATAAAACCCAACTTGTCCAAAGATTATGAAAAGGGCACTTTAATGGAAGGGATTGAGTGGTTGCAATCCACTAGTGACAATCAAGAAAGAAATTGTAGAGAAAAATACTAACCTGGAGTGGCCACTTATGGTGCGAAACCAAAGAAAGAAATTTCAAGTGAGCATTATGATTGGGGAGATTGAGTGACATTGTGCTTATGAGACTATGAGGGGAAAACGAGTTAGCGCAGGAGGGAAAACGAGCAAGGTCTGTAGGGATAGCAATAGATCAAAAATGGCAATAGCAGTAGATCAAAAATCGACAATTATTGGGAATTAGGTTTTTCTAGTTTTCACCATTTTGGGATATGGGAGTAACTAAGAAAGAAAGAGAGAGTGAGGGACAAATAATGTTTTAAGTATAAAGAGCCATAAAAATAGGAATACCGCCAATATAATTTTGATCTCCCACTAATATGGAAATAGAATTTTAGGAGATTGGTGATAAAACTTACCTCGCTAATTTAGCATGGAACATTTCCTAGCAAAATATTTTATTTGTCAAGGGAAAATTAACACGCTAAAATAGCAAGAATTTAGTTACAGCTAAATTAGCGAGAATTATATTCTAGCTAATTTTTTTCATACATTAAATACAATAAAATTAATTATTGACCCCTTAAATAGAAATAAGCATTTCAAAATATTAGCAAAAAAATATTGCTCTCTCTAACATTTTGGAAAGGTAAATTGTATTTTTATTTGTCCTAGTATATTCTACACATATTTATTAATTTAAACTCACATGGAAGATGAAAATACCATCAACGAAGGAAATAATCCCTACCAAATTGGCGAGAACCGTATTCCTAGCTAAATTAGCGAGGATTATTTCCATGCTAAATACTTAAACCTCACATGTAAGTCCTTGCTAAATGGCTCATATATCAAATGCCACATTGTTTAACAGTTAGTGAGGAATATGTCCTCGCTAATTTAGCAAGGACTTATTTCTCGCAAAATTAACAAGGATTAAGCCCTTGCCAAATGCTTCGTAAATCAAATGCCAAACTATTTAACCATTATGTCCTCGCTAATTTAGCGAGGATTTATTTCTCACAAAATTAGTAAGTATTAAGCTCTCTCCAAATGCTTCATAAATCAAAAGCCAAACTATATAACCATTAGCAAGGGATATGTCTTTGCTAACTTAGTGAGGATTTATTTCTCGCAAAATTAGCGAGGATTAAGCCCTCTCCAAATACTTCATAAATCAAAAGCCAAACTATTTAACCGTTAGCAAGGGATATGTCCTCGCTAAATTAGCGAGGATTTATTTCTCGCAGAATTAGCGAGGATTAAGCCCTCGCCAAATGCTTCATAAATAAAATGCCAAACTATTTAACCGTTAGCGAGGGATATGTCCTTGCTAATTTAGCAAGAATTTCTTTCTCGCAAAATTAGCGAGGATTTAAGCCCTCGCCAAATGCTTTATAAATCAAAAGCCAAGATATTTAACTGTTAGTGAGGGATATGTCCTCGTTAAATTAACGAGGATTTATTTCTCATAAAATTAACAAGGATTAAGCCCTCGCCAAATGTTTCATAAATCAAATGCCAAATTATCTAACCGTTAGCAAGGTATATGTCCTCGCTGATTTAGCGAGGATTTATTTCTCGCAAACTAGCAAGGATTAATCCCTAACCAATTACTTTATAAATCATTCGCACCACGAATTAAGAGTCAGCGAGGGTTCTTTACTAACAAAGTCATCGCTATTTTTTGTGCCAAAATTTTGGAGCCCAAAATTAGCGACAACAAAATTTTTTTATCGCTAAATTGTTGCAATATCTATTTTTCCACTAGCCCCTAACCCTATTTGCTATAAAAATCATTTTTCGTCGCAATGCTGTCAATAAATGGTGCATTTAGCAACAAATTTCATTATCCTTGCTAATTTTTATTGCTATTCTGTATTTTTTTTAATGTTGATGGGATATTTATATATTTCTATCACAAATGCATCATGTGAGAGACGAGAGAGGATTAACCCTAAAATTTAATTATAAACCAATACCTAACCAAAGTGCCTAATAAGAGGGATGTTCTGAACACTAGTCTCTGATCGAGCATCAAAACAAAATCTAGAATCAATTCCCAATGGTCTATTGGGTGATGACTCTATAAAATCTACCTCTTTAAACCCATATGCCTTTCATATATTGACCATCAGCAATAAATCGAATTTAACCCTTTTTATTACAAAGCGGCCAATTTATGATAAAAGTGAGCCTCCTTCAATCTCGAACCCTAAAAGCAGGCCTTAAAAATGAATTTGAAAGAGAGTGGCAACACCGATGCATATCATATTTAGCTCAATTAATGTTTAAAGAGCTTAGAATCCTTCTCCTCTACACATAAAGTACCCCACACTTAGATGAAACAAAGATTGCTAGCTCTTTTTTCTTTTTTTAAGAATAGCTATAACAATCAATTCTACAATTGATAAGTAAGGACTCACAAAGATTCTTCTTAAAGAGAAATACATTATGAAAATTTTCTCAATCTCACTTGATATTGGCAATGTATCCCCAACTCTAGAATCTAACAATTGAAGCATAACCAT
>CM075807.1:71656948-71691948 GCA_037975025.1 Excoecaria agallocha
CCAACTTCCTGGATTTGCATCGCACACATATCCTGTGGCATGTTCCATGTTGTGTCGTATTGACACGGGTACAGCATGCCAAAATGAAGAGTCCAAGTATCAGAGGTTGACATTATGGAGATGTCAGTTTGTTTTAACATGCTTAATTCTTGTTTCTTTCAGTCTGGTCTTCTTCCCAATCAAGTGGATTATGTAAATGCCCATGCTACATCTACACCTTTGGGTAAAGTTGTTGGACCTTCACTTGTCACTGCTTTTCCAATTTTTAGTTAATATCTTGAGCACATGTGTTGAAACTTGTTTATATGTTCTTGTTTAATTTTCTCCTTCAGGTGATGCTATAGAAGCCAGTGCAATTGGAACCATATTCTCTGAACATGCAACTTCAGGTGCTTTGGCATTGTCTTCCACAAAGGTAAATGTTATGGGTTGAACAATATATACTTCATGAGGATGATAAAAGAGGTCTATTGGCATTCAATGGTATTGAATGGGGTGGACTAAATGTTACTGTTCTAGGGTTAGGGTTAGAACTAGGTAGTATTTTATTTATAGTAGGATTCCTATATTAGTGGCTTATTTTTTTTTGTTTTCCTAAAGTCTTCATATTCTAATATTTCCTTATTAAAAGGAATTTATAGGTTCATAGATAGAAAATTTTCATTCTTTTTTTTTTTTTAATTGATATCCCTAGGGCTGCAACCTCAATCTGAAGATGCAGAATTTAATCAATAAAACAAGTCAGAATTTCTGGCAAAAGAATGCAAGAGATAGGCAAGTCTTTTTAACGAGTTCCAAGGTCTGCAACTCGTTTTATGAGTTGCAAATATTCAGCAATCGTAGGCAAGTGTGGGAACAAGAACAGGGGCGAAGATCGCATTTGGACCTTAATTTCCTATTTAATTGTGTGGTGACTCGTCCATTTCTTGGTATATTCCTAGGGCTGCAACCTCTATCTAAAGATGCAGAATTTAATGAATAAAACAAGTTAGAATTTCCAGCAAAAGAGTACAAGAGATAGGTAACTCTTTTTAACAAGTTCCAAGGTCTGCAGCTCCTTTCAGTGAGTTGCTTATATTCAGCAACCATAGGCAAGTGTAGGAACAAGAACAAGGGCAAAGACCTGCATGTTGGACCTAAATTTCCTGTTAATTGTCTAGTGAATCGATCCATTTCTTGGCCCCATAACACATAATTTGCCATAGCTTAAGCATGACAGCTGCAAAAGTTTTGTGGTTAAACAATGTTGAATGGTTTTCTTCAAGAAAAAATGTTGAATTGTCATCAAAATTGATTATCATGTTAATTTTCTTGGAGCAATGAGGGGAGAGATATGAATTTCAAGAACCAAGTGACACTGGTTATGCTTTAAGGAATGGCATTGTAATTGTCATAGCAATGGGTGAGGAATGACATGTGAAAATGACCAACCATTTTGAGCTGGACACTTGCACATGGTAGGCTCTGTTGACTAGTCCTTTGGTCAAGAAGTATATATCCACTTGATTGCTCTATTATCTTACAGATGCAACACGTTCAACAATTTAACTCTCAATTTTTTGGCTTCTCACTGCCTTGGACATTGGAGAGTTCCCATTGGAATTATCACAGTGGCTTCTAACTAATTCTTCCTTGCTCTCTTTCCCTAAAGATTCAGTAGGCTTGACAAGAGTGTTGCGTCCCCTCTAGAATGAAGACATCAAATGTAACGTTATTCTTTGCCTTTGTAGTACATATCTAGTTGCTGTCATTCAAAATTATCCTGCCTTCTAGGAGAGCTAGAATTTTTCTCAGTTGTTAATCATTGATATGTTATGTTAGTTTTTACTCTGTAAATAAGAATTTTGATCCATGTATCTAATGGAATATATGCTGCCTTAATCTATTTTCTATGAAGAATAAATAGCAATATTGTGGTTTTGTTTTATTTCTGTGACGAAATTCAGGGTGCCATTGGCCATCTCCTTGGAGCAGCTGGTGCTGTTGAGGCAATTTTCTCAGTATTAGCCATACACCATGTAAGCCATTTTATCTCGTTGGTTACTAAGATAAAACAAAAGCAATGTCAGAACACTAGTTATTGCTTGTTTAATGTGTATTACTCAGTGCTCAAGCTCTTCAGCGCACATGTAGGTTATGGTCTATATTATTGCACGAGGTTTAATATTTAGATCCTAAAATTAGGAGTATGGTTTTTAAATTTTATGTATATCTATATTACTGAATCTAGAAACTTACATGTGCTTGCAAAGCCTCTTCCTCGGTTTGCATTTCTTCACAAGGGCATCCCTTTGAACATTTTGCTTCTTTTTGCAACTTATTAGTCAGGTTGCAATAACAGAAAGTTTTTTGACTTTCAGGGAATTGCACCGTTGACACTGAACCTCTCTAAACCAGATCCCATATTCAAGGATAAGTTTATCCCACTGACTGCATCGAAGGAGATGCCAATAAGAGCTACCTTGTCAAATTCATTTGGGTTTGGAGGAACCAATACGTCTCTGCTCTTTACGGCATCCTCTTGGATGACATGCTTGGGCAACATGTTTGATTTTGTTAACTTGGAAGAAACTGTAATCTTTTTTCAGACTCCTGATTATAAAGAAGCGGCCACAGTTTCCAGATACGGAACAAATGAATTGAAATGATTGTTGATATCGAAGCTTGTTATACTAAACATAAATGTTAAAATTGGATGATGGTCCAAAAATTTTGACATCCTGTGCGAGTTAACTTGATGAAGCAGATAACCAGATTTTATATTCTGAGGGCATTCTTCTTTTTTACCTACTCAACATAAAGTGAGTATTCAGGGCATTTTACATTGTAATATGGGCATACAAGCTAAGTCAGTGTAACATGCATAGATAAATTTATTTTTTTAGGATAGATAGGTTAACTGATGATGTAGCTGAAAGCATTGTCGTTGAAAAATGTGAATTTCGAGACGGGAATTAGTGGTCCTTGCATTTTGCTACCTGATAGTGGAATAGAATTCACATTTGAGTATAACCATGTTTAAGGATTCGTTGAGAGGAAAAAGAAACAAACGAAGACCCAGACAAAGGAATCTGTATATCTGTGCGTGAAATCTGCATTGGAATTTGTAGATCGTCGCGTGAGATCGTGGGTTATGCTCTCAAATCTTTTGAATGAGTATATTTGCCTTTTTTTTTTTTTCCCATTACTCGTTAAATTCCTTCTAACAATCGAAATCTCAGAGGAAAAAATGTAGATAGCAGTGAATTGCTTTGTTGGGTACAATGAAGAGTTTGAAAACTTGGGAAGTGGCAGCTGCGATGTTGTATTTTTCTTTTTTTTTTTTTTTTTATGGGTTAATCAGATGGAGGCATATTGATTTTTTATTTTTTCCCTTATCAAAATTCATGGATTGGAAAATTGGGCGATGATAAATCCTACAATTTAACAAGAAAGATAGGCAATTCATTGGGGATTGAATGGATGCTATGTTGGGAACATGATGCTTGCATAGCCTGATCGAATATCATTGGATTGGGTCATGCAAGAAGGTTAGTCTGAATAGACTAGATGAAACTTAAGTCAATAAGGGATGTGAATCGGGAGAGCAAAGAGAGAGATTGAGAGTTCAACCTATCTTTATGTGTGTGAATGACTTGATATTTAGAGGAGGCATTTAGAGTCACTTGAATGGTCTACCTAGTTATCAAAATAGGTGTTTGGTAATATGATACTAAGTAGGTAATGGATGAAATAGAGACGTATGTCAGTGGACCATCGAAGGTCAAGCCATGTCAGTTCAATTGGATGACTTTATCACTTTGATTCTCGTGCATGCTTGTCCACTTGTGTGCTAGGCCTTATGAGAGCTAGGCTTAGGTCTTATCGAGCCTGTCTCTTTGAAGAGTCTTTAGCTAGATTTGAGTTGAACTTGTGATTGCTGGACCAGGCTCATAAATGATAATTTGGACATTATTAGTTGTCCTCCCTTATCATTCTGATATGTCATAAAGATCGAAGGAAAGGGATCGAGACGAGTGATGTTTGGAATTGCCACTCTGATCTAAAGATTGGAGGAATAAGGACTTAGGTGATTGGCGCTTAGATTCCTCATTCCGTTTTGTAGAAGATTAGAGGAATAAGGACTTAGGCAACTAGCGCTTTGATTCCTCGTTCCGATTTGTAAAAGATCGGAGGAATAATGTCTCAAGGCGATTAGCATTTGAATTAATCATTCTGATCTGTAGAAGATCGAAGGAATAAGGACTTAGGTGACTGGTGCTTGGATTCCTCGTTTCAATCTATAGAAGATCGGAGGAATAAGGACATATGAGGCTTTTGCGCCTATAATTTTTAGGATTCACAACATTTTGATCTGCAAGTGATCGAAGGAATGGAAAGTTAGGTGACTTTCATGCTTAAAATTTGTGAGGGTTCACGATGTTCCAATCCAAAAAGGAACAAAGGAATGCGAACTGAGATGACTTTCGTGCTTAAAATTTGAGGATTATTCTTTCATTATTCCAAATGCATCAAAATTATGTGTTCCTCATTAGATTTGGCATTATCTCGCTTGCTCTGCAAAGTTCTTCATGCGTAATTATGGATGACTGAGGGTCCTTTCGTTTGTTCGATAAACGGTGCTTTGCAAATGATGTTATTTGAAAAGGAACATCTCGTATTCTGTTCGGTCCATTCATAAGTTGCCACGTCGTAGGATCATTTTGTTATCTTTGCGTGGCTCACCGAGGGAGCCAATCCCTGTAAATATAAATAGTCAATTTGGAAATGTTTTCATAACTTTTGAAGGATTGCCTTTCTTTTCTTTTTTCGAAGTTCTAAGATTTTCTTCCTTCAAGTTTCTGGGCTTTAGCTCTAGGGTATTCTTTGCTTTTCACAAATTTCTCTGCAAACTTCTGCCAAGTTTTCTTCTACCTATATGTCTTGCTATTATAATTAAATTCTGGACTCAGATTCTTTATCTTCATGTTCATCTTCGTCTTTATCTTCGTCTTCATTATATCTTAGGATCTGCTTCCTAAGAGCAAATTAGGAATTCCTTTTTTACTACTCCTTTGAAAATGGCTTTGAGGGGTGACCGGAATGAGTCTAGTTCTTATCAAGTTTTTGACCTTAGTTTCTTAAAGCCGTATAGGATTGAGGATCCCATTGAAAAGAGAAATGTAAATTACCTGAAGAAGTAGCTCTTCTACCCTGTCCATTATCCATATCAATGACAGATGGACTATTTGGGAACCCTCTAAAATGGTTCATTAGGTTCCAAGGTTGTTTAGAGTGTGGCTTAAAATTTCCATTGCATTTGTTCGACCAAATTGCTTTTTGAGGTTATGGGATTGCACCTAACCAATTAAATTCGAATGGATGGAGAATAATCGTTTGCTTTAGAATTCTGTGTAGGTCACTTGGAGTGGTTCCTTCCCTTGAGCCTACATCTTTTACTTGTCTGGTCAAGAAAAGGGGATGAAATATTATTTTACAGGTAGTTACAAAAGAAGGCTTTTCACTTTACCTGCATATGTAAAGGGTTTCAGGGAGACATTCCTCTTGATAGGACGAAAATGAGGTTTCGTTGTAAGCCTGTGCCAGTCTTTAAAGCCTAATCTATTGAAAGATCTGGCTTCTGGCCTTCCCATATTCAAGTTTGATATTCAGAAAATTGACCAAACATATCCAGGATCATGAAAATGATCCGACCAGTTCAGAGATCTTGTTAGTTGGACTCGACGAATATGAGCCCTTATGACTCTGTATGAGTCTCAACTTCTATTTGGGTTTTAATTTGCACCTTGTGATCTCACATTTTCCTTTTTCCCTCCTCATCTTCTATGGATCTAGAGATGAAAAAGTGAATAACTGAGCGGGCTAAGAGGACTCAAGAGTCACGAAAGAGAAAATCTCATAAATGAAAGGATCGGGCCAATTGTCCTACCAAGGTGAGGAAGTTAATCCTCAAGGATGAGGCTTCTGAGGAGGTTGTAGAGATTGCTCCTCCAATTCAAGTTGATGGGGAGGCACTTGCCGAATTGTCGTACCTATGCCTCCCCCTTGGATTGAGACTCTTCCTATTAAGGAGGTGTTGACTCAGAGGTTTGGCCAAGGTTGTTCCGTTCGTAACCCACAGGTGCTTGATTACTTGAGCAAGGGCGTATTATTAGAAAAAGGCATGAACGGTATAGGTCCGGTTATTTCTCCAGGCAGGGAGTTGGTCGAGATTAATCTCGAGGTTTGTCGCGTAAATGCTTGTATATCATAGCCTTTGCCAAGTTCTTCTAAGCATTTTAAGCCTTATTTCCTTTTGTTTTGGACAAGTCATGCAAAGGGCCATACGACTTTATAGCCAAAATTTGGCCTCGAAGGAGAAACTTACTGCAAAGACTCGGTCTGAGCAGAAGTTTAAGGAAGTTTTGGAGGCTTCTAAGACTGAACATGCCTCTCAAATGACTCAGCTATCTTCGCAGGTAAATGAGCTTTTGTAACACCGTAGTTCATTCATGAACGTCATGTACTGTTTACTATTACTAACAGCATCACCTGATTACTGTTTACTTAGTACAAATTTTGACAGCATAACAATTTATAAATTGTGCTACCCAAACCTATGAATAGCAAATTAACACTCCCAAAAGGCAACCTCTGCCTCCAACCACCAATAGCAAACATAGAACTTCTAAAACTTTTCATCTTATCATCGTAATACGATCATTAAATTTCACAACATGCTTAATATATATATATATATATATATATATATATATATATAAGAGTAGATTCGTTACTAGTTTGTAACCTTAACAACATAATACATTTACAATCACAAATCTAAACCTATTATATAAATCTTCTAATCTTCATATCCCAATCTGCAACACATGTACATGCTATTTCGTTCCTTCTTCATTTAGTCCTCAATACCTGTCCCTGCTCGCAAACAAACAATCACGTGCTAAGCAACTTTATTGCCTAGTGGTGGATACAACTACACATAATTCTATTTAAATACAGTTATTTATGTTTTCATAGTTGTCATTATTTTTATTTGTCTATTTGTACGTGTATATATATATTTCTTTTTATTTAAATTACCTTTTGTCCTTAATGACTTAATTTATATTTTTATATTTTCACCCCCTTTTGCTGTTTGATCTTGTAACCTATATTTTCAATTTTAATTTATTCTTTTGCCCCTATATTTAATTAATTTCTTACTCGTCTTATCTTGCATTTACTTTAATTATTTTACTTTATTTGAAAATTATTTTGATGTCGTCATAGTTTATAAATTCAACTCTACTGAGCATACTGTTCATGTAAAACAATTTCAATGTTATTGGAAATCTCTTTCCTTGCTGACTGAATAATAATATTTTAATGTACTTAATTCCTTAATTTTTCTAATTATTTTACTTTTTGCACTTCATTTGAACTTTATTCTGATTTCAGCATAGTTGGTAAATTCTAACCTACTGACATGCTGTTTATGTAATTTAGTTCAATATCAATACAAATTTATTTCTTTGTTGATTGAATACTATTCTACTGTATTAAATTTTTTTAATTGATTTTAGACTTTTTATACTTGTAACATTTTCAGTAAAATCCTTCCATCAAAATAATATTCAAATTTATTTAGTTTCCTCCATATGATATTTAGGCTTTATATTTAACAAAATTAATATTAAATTCTTTCTTTTGACTTAATTGATCTTTTTTATGTCTCTTTTATTATATATACTGTTTAATGCTTCATTATTCCTTCTTAACAGTTTTTACCATGAAATTTTATTTTCTTTCATTTTTGCCTTTAAATTCACTTCTTTTACCAAAATTAATTATTTTCTTTACTTAATTTTATTTTCTTGATCAACTTATATTTTATCTCAATTTTTTGGCTTTTTCATTAAATTACGACTTTACCCTTAATCTAATAAATTTGCTCTTTAATTTATAATTTATTCTTTAACATTTCTTATGTACGGGTAAAATACCATTTTACCATTTATACTACTTTTGCTAATTTATATCCATTTGGTTTTTTCATTATCATAATTTTACTATTTCATCTTTTTGATATTTATTTTTCGTATTAATTCTTACATGATTCTTACTTGTACATAAAATTACGATTTAATACTTAGACTTTCTTTTTTATCACATTGTACTTCATTTAATTCTAATTTTAATTATTGTGGTTCCCTTTATCTTTTATTTTATCTTAAGTGGTAAATTTACGTTCTAGTTCTTATATGTATCCATGAAATGATAAATTATATTTTAATCCCCAAAATTTTATTTCATTATTTTTCAATTTTAATCCTTTTTACTTTTTGTCTTTTATTCCATATTAAGTGTAAAATTTGCATTTTCGCGTCTGTATTTTATCATATGATGGCAAATTACAATTTAGTACCTATATTTTTATTTTCTTCATGTTTGACTTTGTTTGACTTATTTTGTAACTCTTTTTGCTTCCTTTGACTTCTATTTACTTCTAAGTGTAACATTTACTTTTTAGTCCTCATATTTTCTCATGAAGTGGTACATTACATTTTAATCCCTAAAATTTTCAGTATTTATGATTTTATCCCTTTTCACTTATTCAACCATTTTAACTTCTTTAATCACCTTATTGATGTTAAATTGCAATTCAGCCCCTGATTTATCATATAATTATGTTTTTACCCTTTTGAGTCTTTTAATCAAGTTTTTCACTTCGTCTTTTATTTATTTACATATATGACCTCCTTTATGCCTAATTTTTTTTAATCCTTTTTCTCCGTATTTATAATTCAGCCCGTTTTGAACTATTAACTATATTTCTCACTTTATTCTTAATTAATTGACTTTATGACATATTTCTTGCATATTTTATTCATTTATCTTTATTTTCTCATATATTTACAGTTTTGTCTTTTCTAAAATTATTAATCTCTTGTTTTTCACCTTATTTCTTATTCTATTATCTTTATGACATTTACGTTGCTTGATTTACTATTTAATCACCATTCTCTTATATAATTACCATTTAGTCCTCAATTTTATGCAAAATTACGATTTTTCCCTAATAGTGCCTAGTGAAAATCATTGAACCGGATATGCGGAACGAGAATTCCATTGCTACTAAAGTAATGGTGGGATTAGATTAATTACCGAAATCCTACGTTCCTAGGACCAGATCACTTACCATGATCCTGCATCCATAATCTGTATGTGCCAGCAATCCATAATGTACATAGTTAATCAAATCTCATAATGTTACCATGGTATAAATTCCTTTGGCTAGCCATTATATCTACAATCTTGGATTAACCACTAGGCTATTTAGTTTCTTACATTATATCACATTCTCAATTATTTTTCATACTGATCACATTATGTAACAAACAATGTATAACATTATGATATCAAGTCATGCTCATCCTTACATATTCATCATTTAAAAATGTATTATCACATAAAAATAACTAAAACATGCCATTTTCATTACATTCATTATTCGTCCACATTATGATCACATACTCAACATGTGTTTTCTTCATCATTTACATATCATATATGATTCTAAAATCATATTAAACATTTATATAATGATACATGTTCACTTTACATTATCATTCTTAAGTTACCTTGAGTTCTATCATTATGTATAATTATATAACCTTAAGTTCACTTATTTTTTTCAACTTTAATCACTCATATCATCTTTCTTATGTGTTAAATTATGAATTTCATGTTTAATATGCCATAAATCATCAAATTTTCACATGTTAAACTTAGGTTCCAAATTCAACCAACTTAGGTTTTCTCTCTTCCATTTTGTTTTCTTTACTAATTCACATTCTTTACATCTTAACTCATCACTTTAACATATTACTTTGAATCATTTTACATTTCTACTTAAGTTGTCATAGTTACATAATGCATAATTCAAGGAATTTTCAACTATATAAATGAAATTGAGCGTAATAAGTACCCACTAACCTTGTGCTCTTATTCTACCCTCTTAAACTTCCTTTTTCTTACTTTTATCCCTTGAAACAACTTCATCTCCCTTGTTCTCCCTAAGTGGCCGAATATGCCAAGGCACAAATCCATCAATTTATTTCTTCCTTTATACAAAATAATCACCTAAACATACTCTACATACTCTAATTTACCTATTAGAATCATTAAATTAAATTAAAATCTTCAATTTCTCTTACCTCAATATTGACACATAAATTTCAATCCTTGATTTCTGTCACTTCTACTACTCAAATTCAAGGGTGAAGACTGTTATGATGTTGTAGAGAGGCTGAAACTAATCTAGGAGGCTTGATTTTGAAGAGAGATTGGAAGAAAGAAGAAGAGAATTTGTGAGAGGAGAAAGATAATGTAATGGTCTCAACACCAGGTCAGCCGTAAAATAGTGCTTTCCGATAATGAATAGTATTTCTCAGGCCCGAAAGGACATCTGAAAGTCAAAAATATTTTATTGGACCATTTAAAAGTAATAGTCATAGTGAACCTAGGGTTGAAACTTGAAGTGAATTTGTGGTCAAATGGGCCTCCAAAAGTCAAAAATACGAAAAAGGTAGCAAGTCAATTTTCCTGATAGGGAAGGAGACTTGATTTTGCGTAAATAATTAAAAATAGCAAAAAAAAACTCCAAAAATTTCCATATTTTGTATGCCTACATGAATTTTTATGTAGAATATTTTGGTGATAAGAATTGAATTTTTCGGTGATACCGACAGTTATCGAATCGGACCGATAAGTTTGAATCGGACCGATATGGGACTCCGATTGAGCCAAAAATTTATGTACTACCTATTTTTGATGTTTTAAGAATGATGAAATTAAAATTGAAGTGATTTGAAGTAAGGAAGAGAGAGAAATTAGATTGGGCTTTAAAAAGGCCTAAATGGGCCTTAATGTTTAAGTGGGCAAAGCCCACTCATTTAAGCCTAATTTTGGCCCATCAAGAGAGTATTTATAGACCTAAAAATCTGGAGATTTTCTCCAGAAATCTCCAGCTCCTTCTCCCTCTATGGTGGCCGAACCACCTTCTCTCCCTCTCTCTCTTTGATTTCTTCTTTCTTCACTCCAAATCTCCCATAAACTCCAACATAAAAGATGAAGTTCTCTCTCTCTAGGTCACCTAGTGGCCTTAAGCAAGTGATTTGAGCAAGAAAAGGCAAGAAATCAAGTGAAGAAAGAAAAAGAGGTAAGATGGACCTTAAGGAATTAAGTAATTTTAATTAGTTCTTTAGTGTTTTCTCATAGTTTTTGGTGTATAGAGGTTGTATTTGGTGTTGCTTTGAGATAAATAAAATGATATCATAGTGTTTTGTTATAAGGAAAATTCGGCCAAGGATAATGATGATTGAAGGATGAAGTGTGCTTTGTGTCAAGTGAAGAAAAGTGAAGTTTAAAGAAGCTAAAGCTTGAGAAAATTGTAAGTGATTACAAAATCCTTAAATTTTCCTATTAATGTGAATTTTTCTTAATTATGTAATTAAGGTAAAAATGTTTTAAGTAGCTAATTTATGTAATTATGTTAGGATAATTGTAATTGGACTAGAGAAAAGGTAAATGGAAAATGAAAATGAAAGAAAGAAAGAAAATTTTAGGGTAAAAAAAGAATGGTGGCCGAAATGTTTAGTGAGAAGAAATGGTAAGAAAAATGCATGAGATTAATGTATGTTAGCTTAAAATAATAATAGATATGATAATTGATGCCTATGAATTTTTAGAGAATATTTGAAAATTATTTGAGAATTTTTAAGATTATATATAGTGTATATATTGAATGAAAATTTTGATTTATAATGAATTAAATGACTATTTTGATGAAAAATGATAATGACCAATAAATAATGTATAAATAAATTTTATTGAAATTTATTGAATTAAATGGAATTTTATTGGAAATTTCATGTGAATATGTATAATGAAAGTAATTGAAATATTAATGCATAATTGTATAAAAATGACTAAAGTGATGAATTAATGTGAAATTAAATTAATGTCAACAACAATAAGTAAAAGATCAACCGATGAATTTTTCGAAATAATTAATAAGTCGTGAAAATAATAAGAATAATGAATTATTGATAAATAATTCATAAATGAGTGAAAATAATGAAAATAAATTAATAAGTAAGTAAAAAGAAAGATAAAAATGAAGTTTAAATGGTAAAATGACTTAAATGAAGGAAAATAAAAGTTTTGCGACAAAATGGTAATTTTACCAAAATGGATAATTAATATGTAAAAAAATAAGTAAGAAATAGTTAACAAGGGCAAAATGGTAACTTTGGAGTCTTAATGGTGTTCAAAAGTAAAGTTTCCATAATATAAGGACTAAAATGTAATTTTACCCGAAAATATTAAAGTAAAGAATAAATGAGGAATAATGAAAGAAATTGGGTAATGAAAATGAGAATAAATGATTGTAGTGGAAAAATTGTAATTATGTATTTAAAATTAATAAACCAATAGAAAAAGTCAAATTATATATTTTCAAGGCATAAAATAATGAATTATATTAATAGAATTTCTAATTACGTAAAAAGTGATAAAATAAAAGTGTGACTAGTTTATCAAAATAAATTAGTCAATAAAAAGCATTAAAAGAGTGAATAATTATGAAATAATTCGCCGACGAAAGAATAGTTGGCATAGTAAATGAGCGAAAAGTTTGGACAGTAAAAAAAAAAGGAAAAAACGTAAAAAGTCGACCCTTGAATTATTAGAAAATAATTCGCAAAGAATTATACAAAAAGAATAAAAGAAAATTGTGAATTATAATGTCATAATTCATAATTTATAATCTGTACAAAATACTGAAAAGCCTAAGTATCTAAGTGAATTATCGAAGAATAATTCACAAAAGTGACTGAAAAAGAAAAAGTGAATAAAAGGACAAAAAGTTATCGAATAGTCAAAGGCACAAAAGAGTGCATTTGATCAGAATAAAGTGTATTAATAAATAAAAGAAAGAAATTAAATATTTTTAAATAGTTGGAAGTGATTGCAAATGTGATTGATTATTTAGCCCATTAGCAATAAGCAGGTGTTGTTTGGATATAATTGGCTAGCCATAGGGAAATCTGTACCGCGGTGCAAGTCATGGCGATTTGCTTTGCTAGGGTAGGATCCCTGATCTCCATGGCTTCTGTCTGTATCTGATATCTGTTCTGTAAAAAAGTGATATTTGAGATCATTTTTCAGTTTGTATGGGACCTTTAGGTCCAGTCCCGATTATCCTTTTGAGAATCATGTTATATTGCACTAGGGACGCATCGAAATAAATAAATTGGTACTGTATAATTGAATTGAATATAAAAAGTTATAACGAAAAATATTTCGTTTGAAAGAATATGCAAATTTGAAATAAATCTGTAAAGGTTTCTGAAAAGTGTAATTAATAAGAAAAAAGAAAAAGAAGGTTTTATAAGAATAAAATATTAAATCAATGTTTAGTTAAACTTTATAAGGATTTAAAATGTATTTTGTTTAATGTGAAAAAAATAAATTTAATTAATTGGTAATTCTTATACCAATTACTTTTGTTAAAAGTGACAAGTTTGAAAAATAATATTATTTTCCTACTTAAAGTTAAAGATTAATAATAATGGCATGAAGTGAAACTTAATGCTTAGGTAATGTTTTTCTGCAAGAAAAGTTAAATAAAGAATAAAACAATAAAAAGTCACATAATTGTTCAATAAGGAAAAACGTAAAAGACGTAAGTCTCAAACAAATATTTGAATATAAGTAATGTATAAAAGAAGAAAAGTTATGTCTGCATAGTATCCCAAAATAGTTGTATTACTTTGCAATAAAGCCTTAAAGCCTTTAAATAGTAATGTATTTATTAGATAAAAGTTTAAGTAAAGTAAAAGAACAAATAGTAGAAAAGTGTATTTAGAATATAGATTGAATAATTGACCAGTAAAACTAAGAATTAAAAATAGTTTATTTTGGTGCTCTTAAAGACACGAGTACCAATACACATTGCTAAATGAATTGATAATTAAATCGCTGTGACTAAAAGATAAAACGAAAGTAATGATAAAAGTAAAAGTTATAGGGAAAAATAACGTAAGGTAATAGCAAATCTGATATCGATTCACCTAAGAAGATACTGTAAGGTAAGTTGAAAGTTTGAAAACCCAAGGAACAATGATTACCAAAATACGAGTTAATAACATGACTAATGTTAATTGAAGTGAAAGAAAATGTTTAATGAAATAAGAATACTATAGCATAAATTACAAAATTATGTTTTATTTTGGGAAATTCTTGGATTAGTAGTCACCACTGGGCATATTTAATGCTCAACATGTAGTATTTACTGCTTGCAGGATTTAAAGTATTGCGGGAGCACAGTACACTGTAGATCCAAATCAGAAGAGAAGATTTTTGTATTAGTTTGATGTAAGCTTTTGTCATGTATATACTTAGTTAATTAAGGAAAAGTCTGAATTGTGGTTTGACTGTATTTACGTTATTGATGGATAAATATCTGATGTAAGATTTTGGCATGAACTATTTTTATATATGTTTTAACTGTTTACAAGACTGTTGAATGATTCTGGAATTAATGTAAAAGTATTTTAAGTGTTTGCAAATTGTTCGGTGAAAAAAAAATTTTTTTTTTACCGTTTTTCGGCTAAGTTTCGTATCGGAAAGAACTGTTCCGAGAAGGCTGTGACAGATAAGCATATGATTTTCAAAAATACTGAAGAGGAAGGCAGAAATCTGGAGTTGTCTCTAGAAAATATGATATTTTGGCCTTATATAGGCTGAATTTCGGGCTGATCTAGTCTAACCAAAGTGATTTGACCTAATTAAAGCCCAAAATTGATTTTAAGCCTATTTAATGCATTTTAAATTATTTTTCTCTATTTACAAGCTTAAATTCACTCAAAATCAATTTCATAATTCTTAAAATAATAAATTAAAACTTCATAAAAATTTTCAGTTCAATCGAAGTTCATTTCTAATCTGATTTACTCAAACCAATATGATTCAATCACTTTCAATGTTATCGTAAATTTTATTTTTTACACCAAAATATTCTACATCATTTAATATAGATATGAAAACTTTAATGATTTTTAGAGGTCATTTGCTATTTTTAGAATTCTGGTCAAACTATCATTCAACCTTTTTTCCAGTACCGAGTAAAAATTTCGCTGTCTAATTTGAGGATCCATTTGAGCTTAATTTCATCTCAAATTGTGCCACCAGCCTCCATTTAATACCTATTTTTATATTCTGGTGTTAACTCAAACTGCTCGCCAGATCATCCATCCTCGAATTTTTCTTGTTTGAGCACGTTAAACCTTTATACACTTTTAAATTTTTCTATTCTATTCAACTTCAATTATTTCAAAAGTTATCCTAGGATTACTATTTATGCTTTAAAACATATCATGCATGTTAGATACAAATTTTGAAGCATTACAGCTTTAAGCAAAGGTGGAATTGGGTAGTCGATCAACTAGCAGCACAAGGAAAAATTGAACCCTACAGATCAAACTCATCAAAAGGAGCTAGCTGATTAGAAGGATTGGTTGATGGACCAGTTAGGGGATCTCCAAAGTGATCTCATTACTCGCATACAATTGGAGTGTGAGAGACATTTTCCTAGTTAGGATTTCAATTTCATGAAAGATCCTACTTCGCTCCCTAAACTTTCTACCGAAGAGGAAGAAGATATAGGAGGAGAGGAAGAAGAAGATCCAAATGGAAGCGCCAGGATGCTTGAATATTATATGTAGATCATGATTTCTTTTTTACCACTTTCTTTGCTTTTAGTCAACTTTTATATTAAGTTATTTTTTCGCCATTCTAATCAAAGTATTTGTTTATTCCAAACGTGGTATTTTGCCAGCACCTTAGATATATTACTAAGTGCTCATGATCTTCATCAAGAATTACTCAAGTATAATGATCAAGTTTAAAGTGCATGTTAACAGAGAATGCAACTCTTAACTTGGGATAGTAAAGAATTTAAAGCTTGCATGCATACCTGATCCCATTGATTAGAACATATAATCGTTATGAATTGTCATAAACTCGACCAGGATCAAACTATCATTACTTCATCAAAATTATTTCGTCAAGGTTATATAACATTTCAATCTGATTTTAATAAAAGCATCGATCATGTGATTGAGGTTTAGTACGTTGATCGAAAAAACATTGATTGAGAGTATGAGTGAAATCGCCAGTTATGCAACTGGAAGGATAATTTTATGCTCTTCATGGATTTGATAATTCGAAGCAACCAGTTCAAATGTAAGCCATTTCGGACTTCCCTAGCTAACTTATTAAAATCGGGCATCTAGTTCATCTAACCTCTATGGCATCACCCCAATAAACTCTGGATAACCTATGCATTCAATGATCGACACTTTGGTCTCTGTGCTTTTATTGCAGCAATTGGGCTTCTTTTGGCTTAATGGTGCTTTGGTTTTGATTTCTCGCCTATTGAAAACCACCACATAGTTGCTGACATTAAAGGCCCTTCAGGGTTTCCTATAAATAGGCGCATTCTTTTGATTTTCCCTGAAGCATTGACCTCTCTTTCTTGTAGTTTCTTAATGGAGCCATCTGAGTACTCCAAGGTTTTTCTACTTCTTTTTCTGACCTTTGCCATTTTAGGAAGATGAATGAATTTTATCCCCTTAGCGGGCCCTCCTTTTCCATGCCATCACCTGTTGATAATAGGCGAATTGCTATTGAATTTGTATTTCCTCTTCATTTTCTCGATTTTCCTTTCTACTTTTCATTTTTCACCACTAGAAATTATGGTTTGTTAATGAGAAATGGCTAGGAGTCTATGCTTTCTTCTCCATTTTTGCTTTGAATCTTGGTTGGAACTAAAGAAAAAGAGGATTGCAGCACTACGGGAGTTGATGAGAGCTGGTCTCAAGACATCAAGTTATCACTTATAGAGATTTAGATAGAAAATTTCTTTATCTAATGTATCTCTGTATTTGGAAATTTTAATAAAATTTCCAATTTCAAGTTTATGTCTATTGTCTCTTCATTCTCTTGCTGTGCGATAATTGCAATTAACTCAAAAATAAAAGCAGATAATCATGTTAGAGATTTTTGAAATTTGGTTGAAATTCTTTGAACGATAAGCGAATGACTCAATCTAGATGATTGGAAATGCCTTTGAATCTTGATTTGAGAAAGGTTCTTTTCCTGATTAGACAACGTGATCAAGATGATCTCAACTAAGATACTTTTACTTGGCATAACATTGACGTCGATCATGTGAAAGATGCTAATTTCACCAATTGGGAGTGCATTAAATTGACAAAGACAATAATTCATACATCAATCATTTCAATTGGGATTCAATCTGAAAGACATTAGTGTAAGAGTTTTCACATCAATCTTTTGATCGGGAAAAGTAAACATTTACATTGATCTTTGATTGGGATAACACATTTTGATCAAGATCACATCAATCAGAA
Source organism: Excoecaria agallocha (assembly GCA_037975025.1). Classification (NCBI taxonomy): domain Eukaryota; kingdom Viridiplantae; phylum Streptophyta; class Magnoliopsida; order Malpighiales; family Euphorbiaceae; genus Excoecaria; species Excoecaria agallocha. The sequence continues at coordinate 71,674,429 of CM075807.1, forward strand.
TAATAATAAGTTGCACATCAATCATATAGATTGGGATTAATACCTCAATCGGGAAAACATTGATCGGGTCACACACACATGTAATAAGAATTACATAGAATGAAAAAACATCAGGAAGAAATTACATTATGTACTTTTTGAGTGATTTCTCATTATAATCTCTTCGCGGCATCTTCGCTCTGCTTATTCAGTCGCCATTAATGCTTGCATGAGAGGAACTCCGAGGTTGAAGTTTGGGATGCGCTTGATCATTTACCAAAGGGAGACCAAGTAGGCTGTAGGCCGCCATCTCATTGCATTCACCCTCAGGTTGTGCCGATCAGGTCTTCTATTTTCATTTTCTTTCCCCACGCACCTTTCCTATTTGATGGGCGTGACTGACCCTTTAGTGTGTCTGGGAGCTTTGTTTAGCCAGAAGACCGCTGACATAGAGTGCAACTTGTTTCATCATAACTTGGAATGAGTGTGCATTTTTTCGTCTTAACTCAGAATGAGAATATCTCTCTCATTGCATTGTGTTTCTTCCCCTCTTATTAGTGGATTCTTGGGTGAGCAGTAGAAGAGCAGCTTAACTGCCTTCTCTAGTGTTTCTTTGCCTGGGCAAAAGAGCACTGGGAGGCGTCATGCATCAATGCTACAAGAGTTCCCAATCTTCGAAGGGATGTTACATCTCCTTATGAGAAGATTCTTTGAGATTTGAGGAGGGATGTTTTGTCTCCTGTTGCATTTTCCCCCTCTAATTGATTTGCTTGTGAATGGGGAGGGAGGTAGCTCTATTGCCTTTTCCAATGTCTTTCCTAGTAAGGAAAGTTCTTGAAAGTTTGTGCACTAGTGTGTAATGTCATAGGGGAAAGATATTTCATCCTCCTTTGGACCTGGCGTAAGCTATTTCGTTTTCCTTCGGTCTTGGTGCTTTTATCCAAGGCTTATAGATGTTCATCCCATTCATCAATAGGCTCATATTTGGATTCGTCCTTGCTAAGATAGGAATTTTGATCCGATCGTCGGCTCTAACGAAAATATCAAATGATAAATCTTGAGATTTAACAAGAAAGATAGGCCATTTAGTGGAGATTGGATAGATGCCATGTTAGGAAGAGAATGCCTGCATAACCTGATTGGATATCAACAGATTGGGTTCTACAAGAAGGCTAGCCCAGGTAGACTAAGCATAAGCACTCCGAATCTTAAGTCAGTAAGGGACTTGGATCGAAAGAGCACAGAAAGAGAGATTGAGAGCTCAACTTGTCTTTATATGTGTGAATGACCTAGTATTTATAGGAGGCATCTAAAGCCACATGAGTGGTCTACCTGGTTGTTAGAATAGGTGTTCAACGATGTGATACTGAACAGATGATGAATGATACATAAGCATGCGTCACTTGGCCATCGAATGTCGAGCCCTATCAGTCTGATGGGACGACTTTATCACTTTGGTTCCCGTGCCTGCTTGTCCATTTGTGAACCAAGCCTTAAGAGAGCTGGGCTTAGGCCATATCAAGCCTGTCTCTTTGAAGAGCTCTTAGCCAAACTTAAGTTGAACATGTGATTGCTGGACTAGACTCAAATGATAATTTGGACATTATCAGGGCATATTGATTTCTGGACGCTCCTATGGGTGCAACAAAGTGAAAGGGATGAAGAGAGTGAAAGAAAGGCCGATCTGAGTGACATTGAGGGAGAGAAAGGTGGCTTGCACATGCTAGCATGTGCCAAGTGTCAAGTGATGTGTCCAATAATTGCTTGTCATGTATCATCATCCATCCATGTCAGTACTGGTTAAAGTTAACATTGTTAGGCGATGAGAGCAAAAACCTCCCATAATTATGCATAAATGTGGTATTATGCCACAACATTTAAGGTCTTTGAATAGCATCATTGGGGTTGTTAATCGAAATATTTAAAGATGTTTGACTCCACTCCACCATAACATTGCTTATTGTGCTCCCAATTTTGGAAGAAATTCAATATTTCATATATAAATTACAAACATCTGTTACATTTTCTACAATTTCCTGAAAATTACAAAAAGAAGCTTGCATAACCTAAGAGTACGTTGATTTAAAACCTTCTGTCAGTGGAACGACTTTTGCAGACACCTTGGATTGCAACTTCGACACAGCTTGACGAATATCCTGCAATTAACATAGAAAGAGCTAAGGTTCAATCACAAAAACTTTAATTTAACTCAGGACGGGGAGCAAATTACATCCAAACCAAATCTGAATATTTTTTTCACTAGGGAAAAAAGAAAATTAATAGTTTGACTTGACAACCAGAATATATGTCAAAACATAAATGAATTCTCCACCAGGTAAATAAAGGAAACAATGACTGAAATCCAAACTTTTATCGATTGTTCTCTGCATTCAGAACTGAAGCAATCCATTTTCTTTCCTTAGCATTTTTTCCTTTTGCCTGTGCACTTGGTATCGTTCAACTATCTTTTTAACAGAAATCACCTGGAGGTCCCTATCTATAACTGTAACAACGATCCTTATTTTTTGAGGGTAGAAATTTTACTGTCAGGAGCAGTGAACCTTCATTCATTATAAACTATCCAACTAAACCAACTTCAGCAAGATTTTTGCTGTGGAAGGACAACATTATTATGCGGGGGGTCTAAGTTCCTTTAAGTACAAAATGCATAGAATCACAATTAGGAGTTTAATGCCTTGCGTATCAACTACATCACAGAAGACTTGATTTAATTTAAACACTCACCTCTATACAGTAGCGAGAGGAGAAATGTGTCAACAGAACAGCTTTGTTCCGAATCCATTCAGCATTTTCAATAATCTGCAGAGTTAAAAGGCTCTTAGTTCATATTGCAATATTCCTCTTTGTCCATTCAGCATGAAATATTTTGTAAGATCAATGCCTCAAAACAGCTATAGGCATGGTAAAAAATCGGAGGAAGAGTGAGCGGTTGTTATACCTCAAGCAAGTGAGTATGACCATGTTTCCGTGCATGTTCAATGCTAAAACCTTCATCTAGGAAAGTTGCCTGTTAAAAATGGTTCAGCATATCAGATTTGAGATTTTCATATGCAAAATACAAACAGCACATGTATACTATCAAAGATAATGTCCACCCCAGATCACGGTAATCAATACATCCAGATGCATTTATATTCTTGCTTTCTTGAGTAATGGGTACAAAACACCTAATGGCCATGTAACTTGAAGCAAAATATTTTCCTTTCAAGTAATGGATTTTTGAGTATTATATAAAAAATGAAAAAGTTCAGCTATGAAATCCGCCAAGTGGAATTTTAGAAACAGGAATTTTAAGTATAGAAAACCTATTACAAGAATTTCAAACATAAGTGGAGACTACGCATGGTTAGGGATCTCTTTATACCTCAGTTATAAGAATTTTTGCTCTTAAAGCATCTGCATTACGTGGATCAAGCATGTACTCCGCTGTGGTATCTCCAGTAAAAGCCACCTCCGGGGATAAAATTATATCTGTGATCTGGAAGAAAATGGGAAGCTGAATGAATACTGTCTACCAGAAAACAAAATCAAGTCCATCTTAGAGAAGTTACACACCTCAACACCAGACTTCTTCAGTTTCTCAATCTGCTTCCCTTTAAGATGATTATATTGTTTCTTTAACTTTTTTCTGATAGAATAGATAACATAACCCTGGAGAAAAGAAAAGAAACTTAATGTTTTTAGTTTAACCAGCGCAGAATATTATATGCAAGGATTCCACTGTTTCTGAGATAAGACATGAGCAACACTCTGCGGTGTCTTAACATGAGTAGGATGAACAAAAATTCAAAACCCTTGCTTGTATGATGGTTGTTTCAGAAATATGTAGCTAAAAATTGGAATGTCTATAGTGGAATAAGTATTCACAAGTCACATTCCCCTCATCCTGTCTTGCTGAAAATTACAATTTTTGAAGAAACCAAAAAATATCTTTTCGAAACACACCTGGCTAGGTATAACATGATGAGTTCTAAATGGTCTGACCACAATATCATTCCGCAATTCATATGTTTCACCTGAATTTGAGCTTATAAAGTTATTTAAAGCATAAAACACAAACGGCTATCATCCAAGGAAAAGCTTAAAACAGCAAAAGTGACTGGGGACATACCCACATCCAATGCAACCAACTCAAGATTCAATTCAACTTGCCCCATGGTTCTATGAATATCAAACAGCTTCTCAACATCATCTTTGATGCATGGAGGCACAAAAACTGTTGGAGGCTTTAAGTTGTACAAACCACGACTAGCAAGATACATTGGCAACCCACCCTGAATATATGCAATCCAATACTCAAAATGCTATAAAAAGAAAGTAAAGCTTAAACAATGATTAGAATTCAAATTTATTGGGCCCTGATATCTATATAATAAGCATACACAAAAATAAAAATCAAATGCTGTACAAAGAAACAAATTACAAAAAAATAATAGCTTTAACAATAACTAATACTCAAGTTTATTGGGTCTATATGCACTCAAAATAATAGTAAGTAGAAAATCTTACGATGTGATTGAGATGGGCATGACTTATGAACAAAAATTCTGGGGAAATGGTATAATAAAAAACTAAATAGTCAAATTGCCAAACAAGATAATAGCAAGTGGAAAATCTCACAATATGATCAAGGTGAGCATGAGTTATGAACACAAAGTTCTGGTGAATAGCTCTTGCAGGGCATCTACCAATATCAAAAGCACACTTAATCTCAGGGATAATTAAACACGTCTCCTGGCCACCAATAGAGAGTCCCTCAATGGAGTAACCTTCCAAGTCCAATCCCTTACGGGTGACTGCAGCACGGGCCTTTCTGTACTCTTCTTCTTCCTCAATTGCGCGCCCAACTGACTCTAAATACCCTGAGGAATTGAGAGAAATTGAGTTGATGGATTTTTTGAGTTGGGTTTGGTGAGGAAGTCGATTTGATGCGGGTTTGTGGGAAATGGGATAGTTGAATGGGAAAATTGATGGGATTTTGGAGGGTGAGATGGGGATAGAAATTTGCATGTTGGGATTAATAGAAGACTAAATTAAGAGAGAGAAAGGGTTTTAGAGAGGTTTTTCTTTTACATTTGCTATGAAGTCCGATAAGGAAGTCGATACGTGTAACAAATGAGTGTGTTTATTGTATTTGAAATGTACGATGGATTATAAAATATGGATTATGAATAGGTTAATATTCAAATGAATTGTATAAATTTTAATTGATCTATATATTTAATATATGTTAGTTTATTTTTTATTAATTTATTTTTTTATTTTATTTTTTTATTAAAATTATTTCAAAATCTTATAAATATTATAATGAAAATATTTTTAAAATTTGGACTCAATTGAAATTTATTTTGATAGATTTTAAAGTATCGAAATATATTCTACCGATCTAAAAATTTTAAAATTTAAAAATATCTAAAAATTTATTTTTTACTTTTGAGAATTAATAGTCATTATTTTAAGATATTTTATGTAATTAGAATAACTTTCGAAAATTCGTGAAATATTCTCAAGTCTGTTAAAGTTAGTTTGATCAATTTTTCGGTTTCATGATTTATTTTTATTTTTGACTTTTGAAATATTATTTGATCTTAATTCCAGCTCAAATTATACTATCAGACTCTTCGTGATTTGTACTTTCTAATAGTGATATAAAATTTTTCTGAACCTCGATGGTTCTGAAGTTGTATTATTCACCCTTGATGTTACTATTGATCACTGAAAAGTATTATTCATGCCGATAATTGTTCCATGGTGTTATAAAATGGTGAAAGTAGAAGGGATAGATGATTTTGAGGAGAGAACTAGACTTAGTGAAAGGATGAGATTTATTGGGTATTTGATACAAATTAAATGAATTAGAGATTAAAATGGATAATTTTTGAATTGGTTCAATTAATATTTTTGTAAGTTGAATAAGATTTGAGTTATTTTTTTAACGAATTTAAATAAAATTTTAAATTTTAATCAATTTTATCAGACCTTAAGAAAAGATATTTTGCTTGTGCCCCGAGTTTGAAAAGGATTCACCAATCTTGCTTAATAGTTCATACTCGCTTCTATTTTGCGGCACACTTCTATTTTATTTTTCAAATTATCCGTTAAGTCTTAAATTCAAGAAATCGGAAAAGACAGAGTAGCAAGCGTTAAGTGAAATTAAATTGGCAATCAACCGAAATTATAATAACTAATATATACTATTGAAATATGTTTTAAATAAATAATTTTCATAAAAAAATATTTAAACTATTAATATTTATCATAATAATATAATATTTATATTTTAATAAAAAATAATTTAAAAATTAATATTATATTATATATTAAATTAGCTTTTGTTATTTTATTACTAGATTAAGTTAAATTTTTATTATTTTCATATTTTATGCAGGAATTACAAGCAAATAATAATTAAAATTTTACATAATTTCGTCCAAAAAAAATTATCTAAATTCAATCCAATCCCGTAAACTCTGTTCTGTCCTCCTGCTTCACTTCTACACTCAAAAAAAGCTCTAGTCCCAATTCACTTTTGCAGCTGCTCGATGCTTCTGTTCTTCCGTTCCTCCTCTGTTCTTCTCTCACCAGCCACAATCACTAGAGTTTCCTTGGCCGGCCACCTATCAAAGCCTCCGTCGCAGATCAGCTTTCTTGTTTATCGTATTTACAACTTTTCTTTTTCTTGTTTTCTCTCTAATTTCATTCTTCCATTGATTTTCATTTGGTCTTGGAAAGGTAACTAAACGAGATTACAAATAATAGTCACTCGATGGAGGGAGTTTTCCCTCCACCGAGGAAAGCAATCCTATTTACGGCACAATTCTTAATTTTTTCACAATTCAAAAAATGTTTTGACAACAATTTTTCTTCTCTTTAAAGAGTTTTAAGTAGATAAAAACATCAAGATTAAAAAAGGTACGAAATTATTGAAAAGGAGTCAGCAATTATGTAGGGAGTTCTTTAGTTAGTTTTTAGGATTTTTATTATTTTTCTTAATTTTTGTAACGTACGTAGTTTAGGTTTTTTTTAACTTAGTTTTCAAATCTCTTAAAGATTTAAGCTTTCTACTGCTATGTTGAGAATTCATCAAGAGCAAGTTTGAAGCTTTATGAGTATTGCATCTTTTTATTTTAATTTTCTTTTATTTTAATCATTTTTGGTAAGTAGTTCTCTTCTCTTTTGCTGAGGGAAACTTGAACCCTCATACTTTTACTATAAAAACTTGAATTTGAGCTTAATTTCAATGCAAGTATATTATTTTTTAATTTTTGTGCTAAATCTTATCTTTTGTTATGGTTGGATTGGTGTTTAATGTTTTGAATATTTGGTTTTATGCTAATTTAGACTTTGATCAATGATTTGTATGTTCTTAGCTTATTTTTCTCATGTCAATAGATCGTTGTGTTCTGAGAATTGAGGCAGTGATTTATTATACCAGAGTTTATTTAAATTTAGGAATTTTGAATTGAGAATGGGCTAGATTTAGATCTATCGAAAGAGGGTTTAATGAAGGTTTTAGAGTTAAAAATTGGATCTTTATGTTAAGTGTTAGATTGTTCCTAAACAGAGGACTTAATGCTTAGAATGATATTCTGAATAAGATATCTTTATTTATTTTCATTGATTTTTTCATAATTACTTGTGTTAATTTTAGTCAAGTCATTATAGTAGAAGTTGAGATGGACAATTCCTTTACTAGAAGTATTTTAGTTATTGTTTTGTGTTTATTTTATGTTAGTTTAGTTTTAGTTCTTGATTTGCTTTATTGTTATTTTAGTTTAATTCTTACCTTTAATTCAAAAATTTGGGAGATAATCTCATATTTATTCAACTCGCTTAAAGATAGTTTACTTAGCAATTCATATTCCTTTAGGTTCGATATTTAGGATTTTAATTATATTTTCCTATATTACTAGCCGATCTAGTACAATTGCTAGATATAAGTTACTTCATAAGTTGCTACGAGTTTATCCTAAATTTCTTTAGTTGTATCGTAAGCTGAAATTCTATTAAATTCATTTGAGTCCAAAGAGCAATATAATAAACTCATAGCTTTAAAATTTCTTTGAATATTCAAAATATCAGTTTCATTGTACTCATTTTCATCTTTAAGAACTTTCTTCCCATCTTCAATCTTAGTTGGATGTTTATAGCCATGGACTACCAATTTCTAGCTTTCCATGTCTTGCATTTGAATGAGGTGACTCATCCTTGCTTTTTAAAATGAAAAGCTCTATCCATAAAACATTAAAGGGGCGGGTTAAGCATTGTTCTTCAACAAAGGTTATATTTGTTCCAACCATCTTTTAGATCTCTCTAGGTTGTTAAACCTAAAATATAAAAAGAGACCTGGCCTGATACCATTTGTGAGTTCCAAATATACTTTAGAGGGGGTTAATAGAGTATATAAAACTTTTAAGTGCAAATGGAATAAAAATAAATAATTCAAGTGCATATATTGAGAACATATAAAATATATATTATAAGAACTGCTCAATATATTTTATTTAACCTTTTTGATAACAAATATGAGTTCATGGACTAAATATAATATTATTGAATGACCAGTTAAAACATAGTTAATTGATCAGTCAAAATAGGGTTCTCTGTGCAACCAGGACCACAACCTATTTATATATTGACTTATTTTATAATTACCCCATCATAAATTAGATTAAGTCCTTTAGGTTTCTATACATTCATAAAATAACCCCATATTTTTAATAAGATAATTATTAAGTCCAATTTAACTTTAAATTAACCAGATCGCTTTTATTTAGACTAAAACTGTGATAGCATATAATATACAATATTCCTATATTTAATTATTATAAGTCCAAAAATTCCAACAATCTACCACTTGGACCTTATAAATAAATATGTAATAACCTTAGTAATTATATATCACTATAATACTTTATGAGCTAAAAAATGCTATCATAATTGAAATCATCTTTAACAATCTCGTCCATCAATTATATCAATATAGGATCAAAGAGATCATTGTTACATTTATTGTAATTGGATCCAACAATGGTCACATATGTCAATATAACCAATGATATGAATCAAATATGGATGTGTAGCATGAAAATGTCATACAATGTGATCTTTAGCATGCCTATTTCCAACTAGTCCAACCTTATTCCTCAATGAGATCAAACAAAATAGAGAGTGGAAACTATATAAAATCTTTAGCAGAGTGAAAAAGTTTATGTATCCACAAAATATCCATATGACATGTCAACCAAAAATAAACTTAAGCATATGTAAGTACAAACTCCCACTAAACTAATAAATCATCTAATAGTATAATACCCATGTGAGCAGTGTGCTTATGAAAGACCTTGGATATTAATCCTTTAGTAAGTGAATCCGTAATTATGGACTTTTTGCCAATATGCTTTATAGATATCTGACCACTCTGAACTCTTTCTTTAATAATTAGGAACTTAATGTCTATATTCTTAAACTTTGAAGAGCTCCTATTGTTATTGGAATACAACACTGTTGATTTATTACTACAAAATAAATTTAATGGTCTTTCAATACTATCCATAATTTGTAGCCCTATGAAAAAATTTTTCTGCCATATTCCTTGATTTGATGCCTCGTGACACGCTACAAATTTAGCTTCCATAGTAGAAAAAGTTGTGAGTGATTGTTTCACACTTTTCCATGAAATAGCTCTTTTGGTTAGCAAGCATAGGTATCCTGAAGTGGATCTACGACTGTCTTGGCATCCAGCATAATTAGAGTTAAAATATCCAATGATCTCTAACTTATCCGATCGCTTATAAGTAAGCATATAATCTTTTATTATATGTAGATTCTGTATAACCTATTTGGCTATTTTCTAGTGATTTATGCCTGGTTTACTTAAATATCTACCTAATATTTCAACAATGTATGCAATATCTGAATGTGTACACACTTGAGCATACATTAGACTTCCTATAGCTGAAGCATAAGGAATGTTTCGCATTTCATTAGACTCAAGTTCATTCTTTGGGCACTGATTGTGACTAAACGTATCTCCCTTAGCAATTGGGGTATCTCCTGGTTTACAATTTTGCATGCCAAACATTTTGAAAAACTTTTCGATATAGCTCTTTTGTGATAATCCAAGAGTACCTTGAGAGCAATTATGGTATATCTTGATTCCTAATGCAAAAGTGGCATCACCAAGATCTTTCATCTCAAATATTTTTGATAGAAATGTCTTAGTTTTGTGCAATACACCTATATCATTACTGGCAAGCAATATGTCAATAACATATAATACCAGAAAAATGTACTTACTTCCACTGAACTTATGACATATACATTCATTAACTGCATTTATCTAAGAACTAAAATAAATGACAATTTGATGAAATTTACGATACCACTAGTAAGAAGCTTGTTTGAGTCCATAGATGGATTTCTTTAATTTGCAAACCATCTGCTTTGAATCTTCTGAAACAAAGTTTTTTGGTTGTTCCATATAAATTGTTTCATCAATTTCTCCATTGAGAAATGTTGTCTTAACATCCATATGATGTAACTTAAGGTGCACTGTGCATGGTGTACAATACATGCATTATATAACTTTCTAGCATGGTGTACTATGCGATGATTCCATATTCCTCTAAGAATTTGGTAAATGGACCTGGACGTTGTTCACTTGATTCATCATATCTACCATATTATTCACCACCACGAACAGATTTAACAGTTTTTATCCTTTTATTTAGTTAATTTTCAACTTCTGCTTTAAAAGATTTAAACACATCCAAAGCTTAAAACTTCTCATAAATGAGATAAAGGTACCTGTAATGTGAATAATCATTTATGAACATAATAAAGTATAGTTAACCATTCCAAGAAGCCATAGGGAATAGTCCATAGATATCCATATGGATTAGTTCTAAGATGTCTGTATATCTATTGGCACCTAATCTCCTTTTGTTTGTTTGTTTTCCTTTAATACAGTCAATACATATTTCAAAATTTGAAAAATCAAGTGAATTAAGAATTCCATTTGACATAAGCCTTTCATTTCTTTGTTTAGAAATATGGCATAATCTTTTATGCCAAAGTGCTACAGAATTCTCACTAGTTAATTTCGTTTAGTACCCATATGCATGGTTTCATTATATGAAGAAATTGTATTAATAAAATATAGGTTATCATTACTAGATAAAGAACCAAAACCAATGAGTTTCAAACTTTAAAAAAGACTAAACTGACTATTTCCAAAAGAACAAGAATATCCTGACTTATCCAATACTGAAACAGAAATTAAATTTCATCTAAATTACAGTATAATAAAAGTCTCTTTCAAATCTAAATAAATTATCGTCTTTAATAATAACCTAAAAATGCCTATTGCCTCATCTTCAATTTGCTTACCATTGCCCACATAGATATATCTTTCACCTTCACTCGGCTTTTGGTAGCTCAGGCAACCTTTCATGGATACACTTATATAAGTAGTGGCACCGAAATCTATCCACCAAGTGTTTCTAGGTACTGAGATAAAATTAACCTTATAACAAACAAAAGCATTAAATGTACTTGTCTTTGCACACCAAGCATGATATTTGGTGCAATCATTCTTCTTATGAGAAATTCCTCTACAAAAGAAGCAACCAAATTGTTGAATTTTATCCTTATTTTCCTTATGTCGCTTCTTTTGTTCTTCAACTTCTTTATCCTTCTTCCTTTTCTTATTGTAGTCCTTGAAAGATAATGCCAAATGAGTGCTTTCTGCTTTTCCAAACTTTATCTTATCTGCTTTTTCAAACTTTATCCTATCTTCCTTATTCTCCTTTTGAGTATTATAACTCACTTGAACTTGACTAAATTGTGGAGGAAGATAGATAAAAATAAAATACACTAATAAATCTTCAAAAATTTCTGGATACAACATGCTCCATTACCAAAATGTATTCCCTTATGCTCCCATTGCCCTTATACCTCATGGAAATAAGTTTGTTTATCAAACTATTTGCTTTTGCCTTTTTGCTTTTAGCAAAACGGCTTTCAAGCGCATTAAAGAGCGATTTGGCATTCTAATTTTCGAACACGGTGTCCTTGAATGTATCTAGAATAGCTCATTTAATGATGATTAGACTTAAAGTGATTTGAGCGCTCCCACTCACTACAAGAAAAATCTATTTTGCCAACAAAAATTCTTGACGAAATTGAGAGAATTTTCATAGGGAAACCAAAGTGCCGACAGAATTTGGCCATAGAAAATGGCATTAGAGAACCGATTGTAGGCACTTTTACTGACAGATATTTTTCATCGGTAAATTTACTGACGAAAATCACCAATGAAAAACATTATTCGTCGATAATTCCGTTAGGAGGTGTGGACTGAAAAAATTAACGGATTCAAATTTCATCGTCAAAATTACCAACAAAATTATATTTTCCGTCAAAAATTTTACTGATGGAAATAGGTATTTCGTAGGTAAATTTCCAACAAAATGACAAGTTTTGTAGGTAAATTTAGCGACGGTAAGTGTATTTTCGTCGGTAAATTTATGTCATAATAAAAAAATCAATGACTAACATCCATACAATGAAAACAAAAACCAAATATAATGACCAATACATTGATATCATCAAAGATAAAGTTAGGACTATCTTCCAAAAGTTGATCTTGCTAAATGACTTTGAAAACAATAGCCAATATATTAAAACTGACCCATTTCGCAATAATTCCTTAATAACTCAAGATGGGTCAGACCTTAGCAAGAGGAGCAAGGCAATTAGTAGTACAGCTAGCATTAGAAACTGTGTGCTTAATCAGCCATAATGATAAAAATTTGTAAATTATGAGGCCAATTTAGAATTTTCAATTATCTGTAAGTAAATAAAGCATTAATTACAAACACTTGTACTCATATTTTTATTGCTACACAGCCTAATTCTATTCTCTATTGACCAAATTTAAGTATTATAATGAACATAATGCAAAAATTAAGGAAAAATAAATTTGCTTGAACACTTACCTATTTTTGTCAATAATTCTTTAATTTTTGAGTCTCAAGGGCTCAAATTTCTTCACTTTTTTTTTCTTTACTGGTCTTACAACCTCTTTCTTTACAAATATTCTTGAATTTAACTTAAAATCCTTAACCAAAAATATTTAGGTGCTCAAACTTACATAATCTAGTTAAATATTCCTTATTAATTACCAAATAACTCAAATATATGCATAAATCTAATATTTTCCCCAAAAACCCAAATCCCTAAGTCTGAAAATTTCTCCATTTTTCACCATTTCTTCACACCACAAACTGAAATTAAGGGGAAATTAAGACTTACATAGCAATTAAGGAAGAAAAGCAACCATTTGGATTGGATTTAAGGGGAAAACCAAGCAAAAAGAGGCGACGCAGGGGAGATATTCATTCCACTATCACGTACGAGAGGAAAAGAGAGGGGAGAGGATGATGTGCCAGTAGCTGCTCCGGTGGGACGACGATGGCGGCTAGATGGCAGTTGCCTACGATGGTTGGATCGGGAAGGGGAGGGAGAGGGAAGAGAAGAAGAAAAAGAAAAAGAAAGACAATAAAAAGAAAGGAAAAAGAATCGTGGTCGATCACTGAAACAGCCAAGCAAAAGAAAAAAAAATGAAAATAAGGCCAAAACGACGTAGTTTTGGCAAAATTTCCTATTTGGTCCCTCAACTTTATACTATTTACAAATTAGCCTCAAAACTTCTTCTTTTATGCAATTACACCCCTAATTCAACTATAATTCAACCCAAATTATTTTATATTTATTTTATTGTCAAATTTACATATTATTCAGGTTGATTTACTTATTATTCGGGTAATTTAAAATTAGGATGTTACAATTCCTCCCCTCTAAAACTAAAATTTCATCCTCAAAATTTACCTGTGCTAAATAACTCTGGATAATTCTTTCTCATTGTGTCCTCTGGTTTCCAAGTAGCTTCTTCTATCTTGTGATCCTCTATAGGACTTTTATCAATGGCACCGACTTATTCCTCAGCTGCTTGGTTTCTCTTGCTAAAATTTGCATTGGTTTCTCTTCATAAGTTAAATTCGTCTGAACTTTAACTTCTTTCAATGACATGACATGTGATGGATCAGATCGGTATCTTCTTAACATCTACACATGAAAGACATTATGAATTCTTTCTAACTCTCATGGTAAATCTAGCCTATAGGCTACTTGCCCTACTCGCTCAATGATTTCAAAAGGACTAATAAACCTTGGAGTTAATTTACCCCTTTTACCAAACTGAAGTACTTTTTTTCACAGAGAAACCTTCAAGAAAACTTTATCCTCTGTTTTCTTTATGAGGTCTGGACCTATAAGTTTGCTTTCTCTAAGTTCTATCTAGCATAAAGTTGTCCTACATTTACTACCATAATGTGCTTTATAAGGTGCCATTTGTATACTAGCTTGATAGCTATATTGTATGTGAATTCGATCAATGGAAGATACCTATCCCAACTTCCTTCAAAATCAATGACAAAACTTCTCAGCATATCTTCTAATACTTGAATTACCCTTTTAGATTATTCATCTATTTGAGGTTGGAAGGCTGTACTATATTTGTACGTGGTACCCAAGGCCTCTTGAAGCTTATTCCAAAATGCTGATGTAAATTTTGGATCCTAATCAGATATAATGGAGGATGAAACGTCGTGCAACCATGTTATCTCGTTGATAAACAATTCTACTAATCTTGAAAGTTGATAGTCAGTTCGAACAGGTAGAAAATGAGCTAACTTGGTCAATTTGTCTACAATCACCCAGATAGCATTATACCATTTTATAGTTTACGGTAGTCCAACTACAAAATCCATTGTGATTTGATCCCATTTCCACTCAGGTATTGCTATAGGTTAAAGTAATCCTATTGGAACTTGATGTTCTGCCTTGACCTGTTGACATGTTAGATATTTAGACATATTCTGCAAAATCTCTCTTTATACCTAGCCACCAGTAATGTGTCTTTAAATTTTGATACATTTTTATGCTTCCTGGATGCATGGCATACGAGCTGCTATAAGCTTCCTTCATAATGTTCTACTTCAATTCCTCCACATTAGGGATGCAAATTTGGTCTTTGAAGTACAAATAACCATCATCTTTTATTACATATTCATTATCCTTCCCTTCTTGGATCTGAGTAATAATGGAGGTTAACTTTTCATCTTATGCTTGGACTTCCTTAATTTGTTGCCCCAAAGTAGGTCTTAGTCTCAATTCAGCCATTAAAGAACCATTATAAGCTCCTAATAATCTGACATTCATAACTCTTAAAGCTGAGGAGAAACATTTAAGACTATTACCCATACATACTTTATTATAAAATACATTTAATAACTTAATTTAGTTATTTAAGACGTACCTGACAATGATTTTCTACTGAGGGCATCTGCCACCACATTTGCTTTGCCTGGGCTGTAATCAAAGATGAAGTCATAATCTTTTATCAACTTCATCTACCTCCTTTGCCTTATATTTAATTCTTTCTGTGTAGTAAGTACTTAAAACTTTTATGATCTGTATAGATATAGAATTTTTCTCCATATAAATAATGCTTCCAAATTTTCAAGGCAAAGACTATGGCTGCTAACTCAATATCATGGGTCGGGTAATTCCTTTCATAGGGCTTAAGTTAACTAGATGCATAAGCAATTACCTTTCCCGCTTATATGAGTGCACAACCCAGTCTATTATGCAAGGCATCACTATAAATCACAAAGCCTCTATCGGGCTTCGGCTGTGTAAGAATAGGCGCTTCAGTCAACATGGATTTTAACTTCTTAAAACTATTCAGACATTTATCATTCCATATAAATTTCACATCCTTTTGAAGTAATTTTGTCATAGGAGCTGCAATAATGGAAAACTCTCGTACAAATCTTCTATAGTATCCCGCCAACCCTAAAAAACTTCTGATCTCTGTAACATTCTTATATGGTTTCCACTTTAGGATTGCTTCTATCTTCTTGGGATCAACTCTGATCCCATTAGCTGATATCGCATGACATAGAAAGGAAACTTTATCAAGCCAGAATTCACATTTGTTAAATTTAGCATAAAGCTACTTCTCCCTTAAAGTCTGCAAGACAATCCTCAATTGCTCATTATGCTCTGGCCGATTCTTTGAATAAATTAATATATCATTAATGAAAATAACAACAAATTGATCTAGATAAGGATGGAAGATGCAATTCATGAGGTCTATAAATGCTGCTGGGGCATTTGTGAGCCCAAAAGGCATCACTAAAAGTTAATAATGCCCATATCGATTTCTAAAAGCCATTTTAGAAACATTTACTTCTCTTAACCCCAATTGATAATACCCCGACTTCAGATCAATTTTGGCGAAAACACCTACACCTAAAAGCTAATCAAACGGGTCATCTACTCTGGGTAATAGGTATTTATTTTTCATTGTCACCTTGTTTAATTGCCTGTAATTTATGCAAAGTCTAAGAGACCCATCCTTTTTTCTGACAAACAACACCGGTGCATCCCAAAGGGACACACTAAGGCATATAAAACCCTTTTCAAGAAGTACTTACAGCTAAATCTTTAATTCCTTGAGTTCTGTAGGTGCCATTCGGTATGGTGCAATTGAGATTGGTGCAGTACCAGGCAATAAGTCAATGAAAAATTTCACTTCTCTTTCTAGTGGTAACCCTGATAACTCATCAGGAAAATTATCCTGAAATTCACATACAATTAGTACATTTTGAATTTTAGGTTTATCCTTCTTAACTTCAAGCACACAAGTTAAATAAGTTATACATCCCTTCCTAACAAGCCTTTTTGCTTACGTAATTGATATAACATTAGAAAGAATATTTGACTTTTAACCCACAACTGTAATCTTAACATTATCAAGTATTCTAAGATTTATTCTCTTCAAATAATAATTTACTATTGCATGATGCCTAAATAGCCAATCCATACCGAGAATCACATCAAATTCAAGAAAAGGTAATCCAATCAAATCTCCTAAAAAATTCATAATCTTGAATTTTAATTGGATAGTTCTGATAAACTTTATTTACCACTACACTATGATCCAAAGGATTAGTGACCATAATTTCATGTTCAAGGGTATCGACATGCAATCTTTTATCATTAGGCAGAGGAATACATATATATGAATGTGTGGATCCCGGATCAATCAAAATATGAACAAACATATTAAAAATAGTAAAAGTACCAGCAATCACATCTGGAGCATCCACATCATCCCAACCCCGTATGGCATAAGCACATACGAATATACGGATGTCAGGCCGCTCAACTATCTTGGATGGGACCCTCTGACCACTAGTACCAGAACCAACTCCTCTACCTCTGCCTCTACCCCTAGAAGCTCCAGGAACTAATCTCTCTGGTTGACTGGCTAATGGATTTTGTCTGCCAAGATAATATTTTTGATAATGCTCCATATAGCCATATTAAAGATAAGTTTCTATCTTTCTCCAACACTGACCCACGTATTTCTTCCTATAATGCTCACAT
>CM075807.1:71694448-71712246 GCA_037975025.1 Excoecaria agallocha
TAATTTAACTTATTTTATCCTTAAAAATGTATATATGTGATGCTTAATTATATTCACATCTAATTTTCACACTGAGTATACCTCAATTATGGCTAATTAATAATTTCAATCTTTAAATAGACATTCCTCTAGTTCTAATGGCATGCTAAACCAAAAATTTTATCATCACTTCAAAAATTAAAAGACCTAATAGCTTTACGATAGCAATTAGCATTCAATAAAAAATTTCTTTAATTATATTGACTATTTCAAGGTCTTACTCAATTCATTTAACTATAAAGTATACTTATAGGTTCTTAAATTCACGATTAACTATAAACAAACTCTTTCTTTAATCTAAAAACTAGCATTTAACTTATAATTAAGTACCTTTGACATCAAAAATTTATCAATTACACAATTTTGCTCAAATTTTATAATTAACATAATGCAAAAATTAAGGAAAAATAAAATTGCTAGAACACTTACCTATTTTTGTCGATAATTCTTTAATTTTTCAGTCTTAAGGGCTCCAATTTCTCAATTTTCTTCACTTTTTTTTGCTTTACTACTCCTTTCAACCTATTTCTCTACAAATATTCATGAATTTAACTTAAATTCCTCAACCAAAAATATTTAAGTGCCCAAAATTACATAAGCTAGTTAAATATTCCTTTTAATTACCAAATAACTCAATTATATGCATAAATCTAATATTTTCCCCAAAAACCCAAATTCGTAAATCTAAAATTTCCCCATTTTTTCACCCCAAAAGCTGAAATTAAGGAAAAATTAAGACTTACATAGCAATTAAGGAATAAAAGCAACCATTTGGAACGAATTTAAGGGGGAAATTGAGCAAGGAGGGGCGACACAGGGAAGAGAGTTGCACCTGTATAGCGTACGAGAGGAAGAGAAAGGGGAGAGAACGATGCGTCGACGGCTGCTCCGATGGGATGACTGTTGTGGCTGGCTGGCGGTGGCCTACTGTGGTTGGATCGGAAAGGGGAAGGGAGAAGGATGATAAGAAGAAAAAGAAAAATAATGAAAAGAAAAAGAAAGGAAAAATAATGGTGGTTGGTCACTGGAATAGCCAAGGAAAAGAAAGAAAGAAAGAAAAATAAGGCCAAAATGACGTAGTTTTGGCAAAATTCCCTATGTTGGTCCCTCAACTTTATACTATTTACAAATTAACCCTAAAACTTCTTCTTTTACGCAATTACACCCATAATTCAACTATAATTCAATCCAAATTATTTTATATTTATTTTATTGTCAAATTTACACATTATTTTGGTTGATTTACTTATTATTCGGGTAATTTAAAATTGGGACGTTACAAATTATGTCAAACAATTAAGAATAGAATAGATACAAAAGCATACTTAAATCTGTAGCCATCAGAGATGCAGATGTTTTATGATTTCCAGTTGACACAGACATCTTGATTTTCTCTAGGGTGATAGGATACCAGAGAGAAAAGAACTGTTAGAATTAGAATTAGAGTTCTCTTGTAACCAGTTTCACATCCTATTTTTATGTTGGTTTATTTTCTAATTAGCCAGTCATATAAATTGGATTAAATCCTTTAGGTTTCTACACATTTATAAAATAACCTCATATTTTTAATGAAATGATTATTAAGTCCAATTTAACTTTAAATTAGCTAGATTAGGGGTGCTCACAGGGTGGGACGGGGCCGGGGATTGCACCGCCACTCACTGCCCCTCCAAGGTCGGGAATTCCCCATCCTCGCCCCCGATTTTATAACGGGAAGGAAATTCCCCCGTCCCGCGGGGATCCCCATTCCCCGAAAAACTAATTTTTTTAATTTTAAAATAACATATTTTATAAATAATTAAAATTAAAATATAACATTTAATAAATAAAAAAAATTTAAATCAACCATAATTTAAATTAATATAAATTTTAACCATTCATAAATTTAAAATTAAGTATAATTTAAAACTTAATAATTATAAAATTAAGTTATATTTTAATATTGATTTTAATTATTTATAAAATATTATATTTTAAAATTAAAAAAAAATTATTTTTTGCAAGGCTGGGATTCCCGCAGGGTGGATACTCCATTTCTCGTCTCCGTCCCGATATACATATCGGGGATTTTTTTCCCCTGTCTACGTCCCCGTAGGGAGAAAATTTGGGGAGTTCTGGGCGGGTCCCCACCGGGATCGGGGATTCCCCGCCCCGTGAGTATCCCTAAGCCATATCACTTTTATTTGGACTAAAATTGTGATAATATATAATATGCTATATTCATATATTTAATTAGTATAGGTCCATAAATTCAACATTTTGAAGATGCAGTATATAGTGAAAAAAGTAAAAGGTTTCTAAAAGTAATCCTTAAAAAATCTCTGTTGATCTTTCTTTGCAAATCCACCAATATCAAATTGCACTTGAAATATTTTTTTTTATCTAAACTCTTTCCAGATCATGGTCAATGAGATGGAGTTAGATCATATAGTTATTGTGTTATTTAGGAAAGTGAATTTTCTATGACTTGTTTTTTTATGATTGATCAATGGTTTCATTTTATTCAAATTTTTAAACCACTAAAAATCCATTGATTTGTGTTTTATTTTCATCATTTTTATTTTTTAAAATAAATAAAATTTGTTCAGCAAAATTATTTTTTTTTCTAAATTAAAATAAATTATTTTTACATTTTTATGAAACATCAATTCTTAAATTTTAAATTTTTTATTTTTTTATTTTTGCAGCCATTTTTTTATATTTTAATCACTATTTGCGTCGCCACTGCAACACATTGTCGCGCCACCACCATCACCATTTTCATATAATGATATTAGATTCTTGTCAATCTAATAATGTTATTTGGCATTATATATATATATATATATATATATATATATATATATATATATATATATATATATATATATATGTGTGTGTGTGTGTGTGTGTGTGTGTGTGTGTGTGTGTGTGTGTGTGTGTGTGTGTGTGCGCGCGCTGCGCGCGCGAGCGCGTGTGTGTGTGTGCGTGTGTGTGTGTGCGTGCGTGTGTGTGTGTGCGCGCACGCATGCACGCATCGATCAATTTGAACCGAACCCAAATAACCTGACATCTAAAAAAGTGCTATATTTTATATCTGAACTAATCCTACTAATGCCTCGGGCCCCGACTCTATTAACCCAAAAATTTCGAACCTCGACCCTGTTAACCTTGAACAACCCGAAAAAACCATCAATGAAAATCAATAAGAAGAAATTGCTACATACATCTTACTAGATTTGCCTTAAATGAAATAAACATTAATAAACAAGCAAAACAAATGAAGTAATCAAATTCTTCTATTCTTTCAATTGAATCAAAATAAATTTCATTTCCAGTATCAAAAAACCAAAGTACAAATCCAAAAAGAATAGCAATGGCTTTCAATTTCCATGGAATAAAAATTGAAAAGAAAAAGCCAAAGTTCAATATCATAGTAAAACTATTTCTATATTCTAAACCAACGTTAACCGTAAACACAAGAAATTCTTGCAACAAACTTCCCTAACTCTTAGTCTTAGGATGTATAGCCTAGAAGCAAAATTATTAAGGGTGAAGTGGATTGAAATCGTCAATGAAAATAGAGAAGCAACCATAAGAAACAATGATCGGAGATCAGAGATTCAGTAGTGGCCAATGAAGACGCTAAAGATCGGAGATTTGACAATGGCGAACAATAACGTTGGAGATTGGAGATTCGGTAGTGGTGAACGGCGACTTTAAACTGAAGGAGAAGTAGATTTTCAATTTTAGGGATTTTAAAATTTATACAAAGTGAGAGATCAAAAAATTTTCAAATTTTTGAGATGAAAGATGACTGATTTTTCATTGATTAGGGAAAATAGAGATGAAAGGAGGACTTTGATCTAAAAATCAAGAGGGTGAGAGACATAAGAAACAAGAAATTTTCTTAGGGTTGGACATTGAAATTGAGTTTTAGGGTTTGATGAAATGAAAGAGAGAGAAACAGATGAGGGCAAGCAGACATCGACAATAGGAGGAGGTGGCAGTGGTGGCAGTGGCGGCAGCGACAGCGGCAGTTGATGGCAATAGAAAAAGGTAGAGATGAATTTAGGATTTAGGGTTTTGAAAAAAACACATAAAAAGGATTTTTATAGTCGGGCCTCGGTCAGGTCAGTTTTTTGTATGTTTTGGCCTGAACTGAACCGAACCTGAATTTTTCAAATATTTCTTAACCAACCCTACCCGTTAAACCCTAACAACCCTATCCGAATATCACGAATCTGTCGAGTTGAACGGGTAGGGTCGGGTTTGCACACCCCCTAATATATATGAAATACTGCATATATTATAATATACATGTATAATTAAAAAAATATGATACAATTTTTAAATATGTAAAATAGTTTTATAAAATAAGTAAATAATAAAATTGAAAATAGTTTTTAAATTTTAAAAATAAAAAACTTAAAACTTATACAATTTTATGGAACGCACTCTAAAATTTTTGTTTCTTTTTTATCTTTGCGGCCATTTTTTTCCATATTTTAATGATCACTGCCACTAGCCACCTTACTGCAGCCATTGGCACTACCGCCATCACCACCATTACCACCGTCACTACCATTTTCATCTAATAATATTAGATGATTATCAATCTAAAGTGCTAATTGGTATAATATATAATATATTATTAAATATTATAGACATTATAATATATATGTATAATTAAAAAAATATGATAAAGTTTTTAAATATATAAAATCATTTTCTAAAAAATAAATAATAAAAACTGAAAATAATTTATGAATTTTAAAAATAAAAAAACTAAAAATGTACAACTTTACCAAACACACTCTAAATTAATGGTTTTGCATGGTTTCTTATATATTTTTTCTCTTATCACTTTTATTTAATTTTGATAACTAAATTTATATTCTAATATAACTTTAACTTTTATCTCTTCTATCATAATTATTTTTATCTTTTATTTTTTTTATTCTATCAAAAATCTATTAAAACATGTCATACCGTATCATTTTCTCATGACATAGTAACAATAATTACAACACTAGACCATACAATACCATACCATGACCAATTTCTTCCAAATAAGTTGAATTAATTTTAATTACGATTATTGAACTATTCCATTTTTAACTTAAAAGTCATAGAATAAAAATTTTTTTAACCTTAAAAAAAAACCTAAACTTAGAAAAAAATTTCAAAAAAAAAGTCACTTTGGTCGGAGTTCTATAGGAAACTTGCTAAAAATCCTTGTTGACATATAGCACATTACCCATCCTATCCAAGTGTATGATACATGGACCACCACATTAGTCTATCACCCATGTTAGTCGCTATATTATGATCAATGAAAAGATACTATGTATAAAAATATTTTAAAATAAATAAATCATAAAATTTTTACACATATACGTCATCTCCTCATTTGTCGTAATGTGAATTCTAACATGATACTCATCCCATGTAATAGATTGATGTAGCAACCAACACAACTTTTCGGTAGAATTTTTTTTGAAATTTGATGAATTTTTTTCAAAATTCGATCAAAATGATTTTTTTTAAATATTATTATAAATTCAAGTATTTTAGCATTAATTGTTTTTAAATTTTTTGATTAAAAATAGAATGTTAAATTATTGCTAGTAAAAGTAACCCAGAGAGGCTCTAATAGTCATTAGATATGAAGTGATTAATCCATAGGTACAGCTGAGAGTGGACCTCCACCTAGATCATTTTGTTGTCAACTCATTACGTGTAATGTAATTATTATTATTTTTGGTTAACTTTAATATATGAGTTAGAATTCCTTGAGTACTTGTCGGAATCAAATTCCTTTTACCGTTGCAACTACTACTATTATGACAAGAAAAGTATCTAAAAGTTGAAATTGAAATGTAGTAAAACTTTGGGCCGCGTTGAAGTCATCCGTATTCTATAATTGTGTAAGATTATTCATTAGGATAAAAGTATTTCCCAAAAAATATTGACAAAATTTGGCCAAAAACTATATCTATTAAGTAAAAAATATATTTTTCGTTACTTGCCTCCAAAATATTAACTCCAAACATGATGATAGTAAAAAGATATATCCCAAAAGCTAATTCAATTATCCTTAAAATTATTGTTTTATTAATTTACATAAATATAAATCTGCTGCTGCTGCTAATAATAATAATAATAATAATAATAATAATAATAATAAATTCTTCAGTCACTTGGTTTGCATTGATAGGATTTTCTTTTGATGACTTTTATGGCTTGTTTGCGGTATAATAATTTCATATTAAAGGCACTACATTTATATATTACAAAAGATATTTATTTAAATATATCTTGCAAGACCGGTCCCCCACAATCAATTAATTAAAGCGATACACCTAATTATTTGTGTATAATTATGTAAGAATATTCAATTATTTTACCAATAATATTTGTATCATAAACCCCACATAAAATTAAAATGATTTTCTTTTTGAGATAAATATCAAATAAGGCAACTATAGAAATAAAAAACATCCAATCTTGTGTCAAATTTTCAATCATTATTGATTTTTTATTAATTATATACATACGTATTTATTATTTCTTTTAATTGTGATCATATAGTACTAATTACGTATATAGTTTGATTTAGAGAAAATTTGTGTAATTTGAAAATTTTAAGAGAATGACACTTATTAAATTCGGCCAATACCTAACTAACTAAGAGAAAAGATATAGTTACCTTAATGGGAATATTTGGTCCTAAAGTTAATTCCTTTCACATTATTTTTTTTCCATTAATTTATCATTTCATGAATTTCTCTATATTTTCCATCAACTCCACCACTAATAGAGTGGGAAAAAATTACTTTTTAATTCTAATATTTGAACTTTTAAAATTTATTTTATCTAAGCCTTCAACTAAATTTTTTGTAGTTCAACATTTAGGATATTTTAAAGGGCCAACGGAACAAAAATTACATGAAAAATAAAATGGATGAATTTTGGATTAATCCAATGAGCATTTATTTGGATTGAGTTAAATTTAGATTTTTTTTATGGGTTTGGGTGAGATTTTGGATTTAGATGAATTTTCCCACCTCTCCGAAAAATGTTATTAATTTTTTCTGTTAAAAATAATTAATAACAAAATTTATTGTTTAAGACTTAAGAGTTTAAATAAAAGGAAAATTTAATTTGAGTGGTTCGATAGAATAGAGTTGAAATTTATTGAAATTTTCATGCTAAAGTGTACAATATTTTAGTTAGTTGGTTGGTTAAATAGCTAGTTGTTTAATAGCTTACGGTGTGTGTGTTTCATGTGTTTCTTATTTATGCTAATGTGGCTTTCTGTTATAGAGGTGGTTACCAATCTATACATGTATATAAACAATCTTGTATTATGTTTGCATATATGAAGAATAGCATATAATTTTTTTAGTTTTATTTCTTCTTTCTTCAAGCTCTGTTAATAGAGTTTCTCTTCATGGTATCAAAGTGGGTTTAGATATTCGTTCTATTCTAATATCCTGATTTTTGCCTAAATCTTTTTGTTCTCTGAAAATGACGGAAGTTCCAATAGGATCAGCTACACAAACCGAAGTTAGCTTAGAAACAAGATGCAATATTGATGGAGATGCTATGTACTTGCAAAACTCATATCATCCAGGGATGATCCTAGTTACTACACCTCTTAATGGAAGCAATTACTTGTCATGGAGTAAAGCAATGAAGATAGTTTTAGGAGCTAAGGTGAAATTAGGATTCATTGATGGAAGATGTCAGAAACCAGAAGCAACCTTTTTAGAATATGATCAATGGTGCAGAGTTGATTGTATGGTTACATCATGGATCTTGAATTCTATTTCAAGAGAATTTATTGAGGCATTTCTATATACAGATTCTACAAAAGATCTATGGAATGAGTCAGAAGAAAGGTTTAGTGAATGCAATGGATCACTTCTTTATCAAATAAAAAGAGAAATATGTTCAATTTCTCAATGAAGTATGTTTGTGATGAAATATTTCACAAAATTGAAACAGCTTTGGGATGAGATATCATGTTTAGCTCCTATACCGCAGTGTAGTTATGGAGCTTCAAAGAAAATGGCAGATCTGGATTCCAATGACAATTTAATGCGGTTTCTCATAGGATTGGATGATGCATATGATGCAGTCAAAAATCAGATGCTTATCATGAAATCGTTACCAAATGTTAAGAAAGCTTATTCAATGGGTTTAAGTTGAAAAACAGAGGGAAGTAAATGTGATTTTTATGGAAGGTACTAAAAATGCAATGTTGGTAAGATCTCAGATGAATCAAAGGATGAATGTGGTGGTTAAGGGAAACAAAAAGAAATAGTTTAATAAAGATGATATGTATTGTGATTTGTGTAAAATGAAAAGGCATATGAGAGATATATATTTTAGGATTCATGGAAATCCTAAATGGTTCAAATGAGAAAAGGATAAAAAGATTGGAAAAAGAGGCAAAATTTTTGCAAATATGGTTGATTCAGCTCTTGATTTTCAAGGAAATGATAATGCTGGTTGGAAAAAAGATATAGCTAACTTGATTCAGCAATGAATCAAGAGGTTTCTGAAGGAAAAGGGAAAATAAGGAAGCGTTGATAAGAATGTAGTTAATTTTGCTCATTTTGAAGACTTTGCAAGTAGTACTCTGAATTTTGGCTTAAGTTCTCTTGATTTTATTGCACATGGTTCCTAGATAATTGATACATGTGCTTTTAATCACATGTGTACTCAACTACATCTTATTAAAAATCCTAAACCTATTGAAAAATGCACACTTGTTCATTTACCTGATGGAAGAATCAAATATGTTAATCATATAGGAGATGTTAAGCTTAGTGACAGCTTGATCTTTACATCTTCTCTACATATTCTTTCATTCAAATTCAATCTTCTATCAGTTAACAAACTAGCCTTTACTACTTATATAAAATTTATTTTTTGTAGGATTTTTATGTTTTATAGGACCTTGTGAGTGACTAGATTTTAGCAGTTGGAAGAGTAATAGATGGACTGTACATAGATCACAATTCATTTGATCCAAATGTCATTTGTAAAATTTCTAACCAGAAATAAACTAACTTATTATTATCAAGCTACTGTTTCTGATTTTTGGCTCTAGAGATTGGGCAATCCTTCTATTGTTGTTTCAAAACAATTGAATTCTCGATCAGATGATATGAAATATTTTATTTCTGAGCAACCATGTGATATTTGTCATGAATCCAAACAAACTAGACTTGTATTCCCTGTGAGTAAAATTAATTCCCAAACTTATTTTGAGTTAATACATATGGATTTATGGGGTCCATATAAACAAACCACTTTAAGTGGAGCTCACTTTATTTTAACCATAGTGGATGACCATAGTAGAAGCACATGGACTTATTTGCTAAAATAAAAAATTTAAACTCATTCAATCATATAAACATTCATACACCTGATCAAAACCCAATTTCAGCTACCTATAAAAGCCATTATAACTGATAATGGCACATAATTCACAAATTTTGCTTGCCAAAATCTTTTTTTCTAGCCATGACATTATCCACTAGAAATCATGTGTTTACACCCCTTAGCAAAATGGTATCGTTGAGAGGAAACATCAACATCTTTTACAAGTAGCTAGAGTCATTATGTTTTAATCCAATTTACCAAAAAAATTTTTGGGAGATGCTATTTTAACTGCTAACTACATCATAAAAAGACTTCCTTCACTAGCAATCTCCTTTTGAAGTTTTATTCCAAAAGAAACCTAACTATCAATTCATGAAAACATTTGATTATCTATGTTATGCTTCTAATACCTTACCACACAAAGATAATTTGGATATTCATGCTTTTAAATATATTTTCATTAGTTATCCACATGGTCAAAAGGCTTACAAGTTGTATGATCTTTAAACTCACAGAGTTTTCATTTCTAGAGATGTCATTTTTTATGAAAATCATTTTCCTTTTCAAAACATTTCTTATAGCAGTTCCCTATGTATTCCTACTCCATTATCAATTGATGATTTCTCCAATTATAGTTTTTCCCTATAAATTACTACTTTTTCATCGACTTCTCTTCCTAACTCTTCTTCTCTATCTCCTATTCAACCTGAAATCAATCAACCTATCTATATTGTTCCTACCAGGAAAAGTCAAAAAAATAAACAGAAACCATTTTGGTTAAATGATTTTGTGACTAATAATGTACAGTCCACTACTACTATTTCGATTACTAAATCATTAAAGAAACCATCCTCAAATACCCCAAATACTTTTTCCTTTGTTGTTTCGCCTCATATTATATCTAGCTACATGTCTTTTTTAGCTAATGTTTCAACTATCAAGGAACCATGTTCTTTTAATCAAGCAAGAACTAACCCCAATTGGATGAGAGCTATGTAAGATGAATTGCAAGCTTTGGAAGACAATGAGACTTGGAAACTTACTGAGTTACCAAAAGGTAAAAGAGCTATTGGCTCTAAATGGGTTTATAAAATTAAACTCAATCTGGATGGTAATGTGTAGAGGCATAAAGCAAGATTAGTGGCTAAGGGGTATAATTAGATTGAAGGTATTGATTACACTAAAAGTTTCTCCCCTATTACAAAAATGGTGATTGTACTTGTTTTGCTTGATGTAACTGCTGCAAAGGGTTGGCTACTTCATCAATTAAATATAAACAATGTTTTTTATGGTTATATAAATAAAGAATTGTATATGATACATTCGAAAAGATATGCTAAGGCTTATCCTAATCAAGTTTGTAAGTTAAAATGATCCTTATATGGGTTAAAACAGGCTTCTAGACAATGGAACTAAGAATTCACTTCCAAATTGAAAAGCATAAGCTTTAACCAGTCAACTCATGATCTTTATTTATTTCTCAAGCATTTATCAGAAGGCTATGTTGCTCTTCTAGTATATGTGGATGATGTTCTCATCACTAGTCTTACTGAAATAGATATATAGGTGGTAAATGATATTTTTACACCAGCAATTTACAATCAAAGATATTATTCCAGCTAAATATTTTCTTGGGCTTAAATTGGCTAGATCAGAAACAAGTGTGTATGTGAATCAACAAAAATATATTCTGAATATTATTGAAGATGCTGGTTTAATGGGATCAAAGGGGACAACCACACCACTGTCAAAGACGTCTAGGTTTGATGATGATTCTTCGCCTCTGCTTACTGAACCTGATAAGTTTCGTAGATTGGTAGGTCACCTATTGTATCTTGGATTTACAAGACCTGACATTGCTCATGCTACCCAACAACTTAGTTAGTTTATTCAAAATTCTACTGAGCAACATTTGCTTGCCGTTCTGCATGTACTTCGTTATTTGAAGACTTCTCTTTCAAAAGAATTATTTTTTCTAACTACTAATGATTTTTTCCTTCATGGTTACTTGATGCTGATTGGGCCGCTTGTCCTTTCGCCAGTAGAATATCACTTATTGGTTATTGCATTTTCTTGGGAGATGTTCATATTTCTTGGAAAACTAAAAAGCAAGCCACTATTTCTCATTCCTCAACTGAAGCAGAATATAAAAGTTTATATACTACTATTTGTGAATTATAGTGGGTCTATTATGTGTTACTGGATTTTCAACTGCAAATTCCACTTCCTATTTCTCTTAGTTGTGACAACCAGGCTGCTTTACATACCACACCCAACCCAGTGTTTCGTGAAAGAACTAAGCACTTGAAAATAGATTGTTATTTAGTTCGGAACAAGTATAAACAAGGTTTTGTTCAACCTTGATATGTTTCTTCTAAGCAACAGCCAACCGATCTTTTTACCAAAGTGTTATATGGTCCTCTCTTTGATCATTTTTTGTCCAAGTTGGGCTTATACGATTGCCATCAAGCTCCACCTTGAGGGGGGGATGTAGAATATTTTAATTGGTTAGTTGGTTAAACAGCTAGTTGTTTAATAGCTTACAATGTGTGTGTTTCACGTGTTTCTTATTTATGCTGATGTGGCTTTCTGTTATAGAGGCGGTTACCAGTCTATACATGTTTATAAACGATCTTGTATTCTATTTGCATATATGAAGAATAGCATATAAGTTTTCAGTTTTATTTCTTCTTCCTTCAAGCTCTGTTAATGGAGTTTATCTTTAGAACGGTTCATTTATTTTAAACATTAAGAGAAAAAAAAATGTTATATGATTTTTTAATAAAAATATATAACAATTGACATTGCATACAATGAAAAAGAGAGAAAAAAAAAGGAATAAAATCAAAAATATTAGTTAATGCTATCCAATATGATACATTAATATTTTTAAATTATAAATTTATAATATTAGTAAATGAGAATGACAATTTACAAATAATTAGGTTCAAAACAAAAGAAACTTGAACATAAATAAAAAAAAAAGACATGTAATAATGAAGTGGTGAGTTTAACTCAAGCAACTACTCGCTTCATTCTTTTTTATCTATCACGTTTGTTATTTTCATTAGAATTAAAAAATAATAAATAGATTTTAATTTAGTATTAAATTGTTTGATTAAAATTAAATTATCAAATCTAATTGGTTCTAATTTTATTGGGAAAGAAAAATAATTTGAAAAATCAAATTAAATTAATTTAAAAATTTAAAAGTAACAAATAAATAAAATTTGAATTTTACTTAAAAGTGACACATAAAACAGAACGGAGAGAATAATTTTTACTAATTAAAAGAAATTAAGGCAATCGAATGAGATATTGGACATTGTTTTCAACTAGGATTAATTTCATGTTTTAACTTTTAATTTCTCCCTCTATCTATCCATTTAAAATATTTCACTAGAATTAACAGAATTATTAATTATTCTTACACTATATTACTAATTTGCCCTTTGAAAAAATATAATTCATTAATTATTCTATTTTTTCATATTTATTAAAGTATAGATTATATTTGAAAAAACAATTTTTATAAAATTATCTTTTTTTTTTCAATGGACACTTATTTTATATAAAATTCTTTCTAAAATGGACACTTAATAATTAATCTGAAATAAACGGTACAAAAATCGAGAATTTATAATCTCGTGTATTCGTATTTGAACAATCCAATCAATTATATGTTACTAGTTACGTGTTTTGGGTTATTAAACTGGAGAAATAAAATTATATCAAATTTAATAAATTATATTCGTTCAGTCTCCTAATAATAGAAATATTTTTTGATTTAATCCATTTTCAAATATATAATGCAATTTTTAATTTATTGTTAACTTGTAAATTACATATAATATTCTTATTTAATTTATCAATAATACACAAATTTTCATTCAATTACTCATACCATCTTTATGTATACTTAACTTTATCTCTCTATTATATACTTTATTTAAATTTTGTCACATTTGTCAATTGATTAATAGCAATTTATATTTCCAACCCTAATACATTAATAATAATCATTATTTCAATTTTTACAATAATAATTACGCATGATACAAATGAAAAATATAATTGATAAACCATATGTCAAATTATGTCTTATAATTATAAAAACCAACTTTTATTAAACTATGTGAAAATAAAAATATTTCTATTATTATGGACGGAACGAGTATGTTTCATTATTAAAAATTAAAAATGGAGTTTAATTAGATAAATCAATTGTGAAATGAACAAAAAAAATTAAGTTAAAAAATGACTAAGACATTAGAAAATAGATCAACTCTATATTGTTGATTAAATTATGAAATTGTATCTAAACTGTAATTTAATTATTTAAAAATATTTGGGTATACCTATTAAAATTTAATTTGACTCATAAATTCAATTCATATGACCTGTTAAATAATTCAATCGGATTTGATCTATTATGTGACCTGTTAAATTTATAAAAAATCTCCTTTTATAATTTTTTTTAATTTTTAATAAAAAAGTTTTAAAAAGATAATATATATATATATATATATATATATATATAATTTGACCAGACCTATTTGGGCTATGACCCAACCCAACTCATTTGCCAAATCAGTCAGTTAGAGAATTTGAAGAAAAAATTGCAAATTATATAAAAGCAGAGATTTAATTAAATTTGAAATAAAATTTAATTCAGTCTATTATTAAAATATAAAAATTAAAAAATAGATTTCATCACTTTGAACTCGGCAAGTCCATATATATATATATATATATATATATGAGAAGTGGAAAGAAAACTACAATGAAAATTACTAAATTACTCCATTTTTGCATTTAACAGTGATTTATTGAACTTTGTAATAATGAACTGACTAAAAAAACAAAAAAACAAAAACCTGAACAAAACAAATTCAGACATTGATAGCAGTGGAAATACAAAATTTCGCAGAAAATACAGTAAACCACCATGATATACATTCATATCGAGGAAGACTGTTCGAGTTCCACGTCAGAACAAAGTACAATCTTTGTATCCGAGTAATTTATTTCAGCATTCTTGAAACCGATACCATGAAAGCTGGGCAATGGGAAACCCTGTCCCAAGATTGTATTTGCAGTTGGTAGGAAAAATGTCTGCATGAGAGTCTGTATCACCGGCTGTAATTGGAACAACAGAATTCAATGTATTAGTAACTAAAAAATTATGATTTGATACCTCATTTTGGCCTTGGCTAGCGTACTTCCGAGTGCTTTTCACTTTTTGACCGTCAGATGCAGTTGATGATCTGACGGACAAAAAGTGGGAAGTACCTTGAACAGGAAGGAGGATAGGTTCTCTCTCCATTTTGCTGGAATACAAAATATACCTTGACAAGAGGCGCTGGAAGATTGCCTATGCTGCTCGACGTCACTGATATTGACAAGGCTGTTACTTCCACACTGCCCACAATTTTATTCCCTGAGATACCAGCTGTACCCATACCACTAATGTTCTGTATACCAACATGGAAATGCAAGAATCATATCAACGTACAATATCAAGTAAAAATATGCTCCCGAAGTATGGATATAAAAAAACTTACCAGTGATATGCCAAAAACTGGTATTACTTCGTCTCCTTTCAAGACATCAATCGTCATGGCCGCATATGCCCTTGCTTTAAGTTGATCATCTGAAATTGTTATGGTTGGTGGAGAAGATAAAGAGATGTTGAAGTTCATGTCGCAATTTGGATATTTCAGGTACAGAGTAGGAATAACATATTTCCACCCAGCAGTATTTAGAAGATTCTGCCCTGGTATTTCATCAACAACCCACTGCAAATCCTGAACACACACCCAAATCTTCTATTCAAAATCAATCAATTACAAAGCGCAAAGATAAAGCTTGTTCAAATAACCTGCTTTGGATCCAATTCCAATTATCCTAGAAACGTGAACACAAGCCAGCACCTTTCATAAAGTAGCTACAAAATACCAATCAAATAGATGCTTAGCATAGATGAAATGATACCTTCTCATGAGCTCATGAGTTAGGTTGAAATTAATGTCCCTTTTCTCTCCAATAGTTTCAGGCTGAGATCATTTAATTTTTCCGAGGATAAAGTCATTATGTATTAGCCGATTGCAGTCTTAATTGTCCCTACTGCTGCTGTACTAAGAATGCAGGCCCCTTATCGATTTAAACTGCTATTAGTCTTCCCAAGAAGAAGAAAACATGCGAATTTCATGTGAATAAAGTTGCATTGCAAACACACTTTTACTAGTTATAAACATATCTGAAAAATTCCAGAGCAAGTGAAGTAACTAGAGGCCAATGTTGGAAATATGACAGTTAAAAGTGCACGGCGAATATGATTTTGACTGAGAGAATGAAAACAAAGTGTTAAAAATAAATGATTCCAAAAACTTACATCATAAAGTGCGGCTGATGCGGAATTCATAACACCCACATCTACTAAGACTCCAAGCATTTTAGATGAGCAAGTTGAATTGAGCTCATTCCTACTCGATGGGACTGAAATATTTGAATTTCCATCCAACAATCCATTGAAGTCAAACTGAATGGACGAATCAGTGAAGGAAGGTGGCTTCGCAAGTGATAAATCTATAGAAACATTGCCATAAACTGAAATTTCTGTGGGAAGAGCTTGCAGACGTGAATTAAGCTTTACAATTCCTGCTTTAATATTTTTGGTAACAGCATTTACCAGAACAGCTTCTAATTTCTTCTCAAACACCGCCACCAATCTAACAGATAATATTAAGACCAATGAGCAATGGAAGATCTAACAAACTCAATTCAAGTACGACCACTAGGTGAGTTTAAGGAAGAGTTCTCTTCAACCTTCCCCACCCAGCAAAAAAAAACACGTCCCCCTCATGTCAAAAGATTTTTTCCCCTGTTGGGGATTAGCATAATCAAAAGTCAACATGTAAATTTATCAATTTCAATTTTCTAGACCACTGGTTCTCACAAAAAGTGCTCATAGGTGAATGGAGAGTTGAAATGGTTAAAATGCCTGTCTGCGGCATAAAATGTGCAAAAACTGATTGATACAAAGTGAAAGCAATAAGAGAATGCAATAGCACAGTGATAGAAGCCCACAAACTAAAACTAATGGGAAGTTTGATACGAGGAAATTCATACCTTTGATATGGCCAAGGTTTTCCTCCATGTACCTTTATAGAGAGATCTTTAACATAAAAACTATAGTCATCCAGGGATACCTCCAAAGTTCCATTCTGGTTCTCCAATCCTAATGTAAACCCCGCTTGCGTGCCTTCAAACTTACCCACAACCAGCATATTCATCAATTTCCATACTCAAAGGCGCATAGAAGTTCAGCAGATAAACACATAGTAAAAACACCTTTACCAAAATATCAATCTACCAAAGAATGATGCTAGCTGTTGTTAACTCATTAAATTGACAATCCAAACTACAAAAAAATCTGTAAAATTTTGGATTAGAACTCTTAGAAACACATCGATTTATGGTCTAATTAAGTGTATCGATATCCATAATTAAAAAGATATCTGATTGAAAGCAAAACCCAGTTTCTTGAATAAATCTTAATTATACCTGAATAGAAGCGTTGCCTTCATCAGAAGCCTTCAGAGGCAGAAGCGAAGTATAATACTTATAATACCAACTCGTGCTTATATTACCAGCAACTCCTGAAGTACTAATTGTAATACCCTTATCTCCAGGCTTAACATCAGAAGATAAAAGATCAAAGTCATTAATGATGATGTTGGATAGGGCGATTTCAAGAGTACCCAGCAAAGGGATTTTATTTTTTTTTTTAATGTTGGGCAGTTTGAGAGGGAACGCTGACGGAAGTGTTTGGTTTAGGAGATAATTCTTAGCAAAGTCCAGACCTTGTTGAGTTATGAGGAGTGAGATGAAAGCTCCTTGGTCTGTGGATTGGAAGTTTTGGGAATAGGAAGGTTTGAAAAGAAATGAACTTACAATAAGAAGAAAAATTGGTGCCATTTTTCTGATGAAATTTTCTAAGTTTAGATTGTTTCACAATGGAGCCTACGTTAAGAGCTTTTAATGAACATTTCAACAGAAAATTATTCTTTCATTTGAAAAAAAAAAAAAAGTTTAAATCATGATTCACTTTTTTTTTTTTTTTGATACATAAGTATGATTAACTAATAATTAGATGTGCCTTTAAAATAATTGGGTATATCATGATTCTTTATTATTTTTTCCATAAATTATTATTAAATTCATAGTTTTCAAAATCAATATATATATATATATATATATATATATATATATATATATATATATATATATATATATATATATATATATATATATATATATATATATATATATATATATATATATATATATATATATATATATATATATAACGGGTGAAT
>CM075807.1:71712446-71972172 GCA_037975025.1 Excoecaria agallocha
AAACTTTATTTTTAAAAGATATTAACTAAAATGGATATCATTTTGAAATTGATAAAGAAATACTCAAGATTCACTTTGTATAAGATAAGTAATATATTTTTTAAAGATAATTTGATTTTATTTTGATACAAATATTAGCAAACTCAAAGTTTAATAACAGATACAAATATTAGTAACCTGAAGTTTACTAATTATACAAAAATCAGTAAACATGAAGTTTATTGATTAAGTGATACTAATATCAGTAAACCTGAAATTTATTGATTATAATAAAATTAAAAATTAAAACAAATACTAATAAACATAAAATTTATTAACTATCACGAATATTAGTAAACATGAAGTTTACTAACTATTTAATATTAACATTAAAAAACTTGATGTTTATCAATTGATACAAATATTGATATAATAAAAATAGTAAACCTGAAGTTACTAATTAATAATTGATTATTTGGCATGACCAATTTGACTAGTTCGGATCAATTATAATACATAAATTATTTAGAATTCATACATACATATTTATTAAAGAACTAGAAGTTTCTTTTATTTCAATTTAAGGAATTCTCATAATCTACTTATTCTCAAGAAATATTACTAAAGTATCACCAGCTAATAAAGGAACTGAATTCCCTTTATTCTGGAATGAATAAAGATAATATACGTGGGCCCACTATCCATCATGTGAACCACTCAAATGTTTTATAATTTTTGAAATACGCATCGATAAAATTGTCACATGTGTGTTTATTATCAACTCACAATTCGTAGTTTGTGAGATTATTCAAATTAAGTGCATAATTTTCAGAATATGCAATCAAGATATTTTCTTGATAATGCTAGCGATCATATGTCACGGGTAAATGATTGTTATAAGCTTGTTGTACATATTCATACTTAAAGGTCTAGCAAAAATATTTATTTAATGCCTCCGAATAATTGCTAGATATTTTTATGAGAACAATAGTGCCATTTTTATATACGAATATATAATTGATGTAAGCAATACTTACATGCATTATGCCAATAAAGATCATAAAATTCCTCAATTGCAATTTTAGTTGAAAATTACATTTTAATTAATAGTTTTCCTAACATTAGGGAAAGAAAGCAGCTAAAATAAATAATTACATTATATTTTAGATTCTCATATCATGAACCTGAAGTTCAAAAGATTAGTTAATTATGATGTCAATGTATTTGTTAGTTTATAGAAATTTATTAAATCTCATTTGTATTAGCTGTAAATGCTCCAATTCAGAACAATGTCCCAGTAGGACAATTTACCTTGTAGGGTAAATTATTTGATTCTAAATAAAAATAAAATTTATAAATGGCAAGTGGCAAATAAATCTATATGGTCATATTATGGAGGTGGGTACTCTTTAAGAGACCTATGACATAACTAATTTTTTTAAAAAAGCCCAGAAGTGGTTCAAGTACCTGAAATTAAATAAGAGATCTCAATATATCATTTATTATTAAAAAGAACCAAAAATGATAAAATTGTCAACAATATTTCTGTATAAAAATATTAAAGTGTATATTTTTAACATAGTGAGGATTTTAAAATTAAATCTGCTAAAAAATACAGATTTTAATTGTATTCAATATGAATTTTTGAACCTGCAATTCAAAATATTGAAAAATATAATGCCAAAAAAAGTACAATTAATATTCATGCAATAAACAATAAAGTCATAAAATATGATTTATTTTATGACATTTATTGCAATGGATTGGCATCGATTGTAAAATTGCATATTTTCTTATAATTGATGCAATAAGTTTTTACTATTTGTCAATTTGGTAATATATTAGTATGTAACTAAATAATACTATTTGTCTATTTGACAATAAAATTACATATAATTTTTGAAAGATTTATTATGCCTGAAGCATATAAATACTTCTAAAAATTTTATTTAATACAATTATATGCATTGAATTTTATGTATATGATTTTGAAGTGTTATAGTTTATCTATTGTCATTATTTATTTATGATTTTAATTGCTGAAACTCTTGAAGAATTCAAAATATTTTAACAAATTTCGTACACTAAATTTTGTTTCAAATTAAATATCAAGTACTATTTGATTAAAAGAAAATTTTTATAATGTGATTATATGTTTAGATATTATCTTCCATTGAGTACTTCAATAGTTGTAAAGTTACTAAATACAATATATTTCATGATCATATATTATTGCTATTAATGCATTATGTAATCATGCATTACATGGTAATTGTCAAATTATTACTTAAAATTACATATTGTTTTAAAGATTTTAGTTCTCTATATAATTATATAAATTTCATTTGTATAATTTTATTATCTTTAAGTAATTTTTTAGAAATATTTGAATTAAGTTATTAAATGCATTCATTTGTTATAGCTATTATATGATTTTGTTGTGTACATGTCATTAAATTATTTTTATTACATTTGTTTCATTCCTTCAAATTAATGGAGCAATATAGAATTATGGTCATAAAAATTGTATGTTCAAAAAATGATAATTATTACCATTGTATGATTAATTTTCACCACCAAAAGTGGTTGGTAATTAAGAGAAAGAATAAGAATGGTTAAGAAAATCATTTGAGAACATATAACTTATTTATGATATAGTATAAAATTACATTGGTCATATACCCGTTGTACATATGACTATATTATTAGATTTTATAAAATTTTTCATCTTAAATGAATGAAAGATGTGTAGATGAATTTGTACGTGCTTATGTACAAATAAATAATTTTATAAAATAAGTTTTATTTATTATTTTTTAGTTCATGCATCATATATGCAGAATATATATGGTAAGCATATCCAGAAGATATGTGACTCATTTTTATAAAAAGAACTTCATAATATTACGTATCGAAACTCTGCATGCACAAATTTAAAGTTGTGTACTAATATTTTTATAAAAGAAAGAAAAATACACGTTTTACTCTTTTTTCCTTAATTAAGGTTTTTTTCCACTGGATTTTTCTATTAAGATTTTTAATGAGGCAACTTATAATGTATATTAAAATTATTGTGTACTCCTTTTTTCTTTACTGGATTTTGATCCCACGGGATTTTTTCCAGTAGAGTTTTAATAAGGCACAATACGTATTAATGGACATTTAAGGGAAAGTGTGTACTATAAATTCCATGATTGTGAATGTCCATAACTCTATAAAATTGATAACATGACTTATCAAATGGAAAAGACATACATTATTGTCCATGCAGGATATTTTTTAATATTGTTAATGAATTTAAAGTTCGCCAGAAGCGTAACGATATTTTAATGAAAAAAAAATATCAATTTTTGAAAGAAATTCTTGATATGGATAAGTCTTATCCACTAAACATTCCAATGATTGTTCACTCTCTTGATGTCAAGAAAGATATTTTTCGTCTATAAGAAGATAACAAAGAAATTTTTGGTCCTAAAGTACCATATCTAAGTGTAATTGGTGCACTTTTATATCTTACAAATAGCACTAGATCAAATATAGTTTTTGCAGTTAATTTGCTAGCAATGTTTACTTTTGCTCCAACTCGAAGGCATTGGAATGGAGTAAAACATGTTATCTTTGTGGCACTTCTGACATGGATTTATTTTTTTCAAAAGGAGTAAATTCAGAATTGGCAAGTATGCTAACGATGGATATCTATCAGATCTTCATAAAGCTCGGTCACAGACAGAAATATTAGCCCTCTATGAAGCAAATCGTAAATGTATGCGGTTGAGAACCATGACTCAACATATTGAGAGAATAAGTGGGTTCGTGGTGGAGAAAAAGTCAATAAGATTGTGTAAGGATAATATAGCACGTATTTCACAACTCAAAGGTGACTACATCAAAAGAGATAGAACCAAACGTGTCTCACCAAAATTCTTCTATACTCATGAACTTATAAAAGAAGGGCAGATCGATATTTACAAAGTTCGTTCAAATGATAATCCAGCAGATTTGTTCACAAAAGGTCCTACCAAGTTCAATTTTTAAGAAGCATGTGTACAATATTGGAATGCGTCAATTAAACGATTTAGTGTGATTTATTATATTGTTGAGGGAAAATACATATGAATATTGTACTCTTTTTCCTTCACTAAGTTTTTATCCCACTGGGTTTTTCTTAGCAAGGTTTTAACGAGACATGTTCATAATGTATAGTCATTCAAGGAAAAGTATTGTGATATATTCCTATTTGGATGACTTTCCATATTGGTTATTTTATTTATCACTTGATTTATTTTCTATATTCACTTGTTTTTTGAATTTATTTGTTTTCTATATAGACCAAGTTTTGTGTCTATAAATACACACATTGTTATTGCTTTAGACACATAACAATATAATAGAGAAATCACACTTCTCGTTATTCTCTATATTTTGTTCTGATTTTACTTTTATTTATAACAATAATAGCATTATTATTTTTTGTTTTGCTATGGATTTTAATACTTAACCAGCTGCCTTAATAGTGGCAAAAATAAAATCTTTATATTGACCTAATTTAATTTGGCTTCTCGGTACCTTGAACGCGTTTATTTTGGAAATTCCAAATAGATTTATTGAGATATGATGACTCACTGAAAGTTGAAATCTATTAGATATCCTTTTATATAAGCTATCATATATGATATATCAAACTTAATGTTGTCTGATAAATATAAATGAGGAAAATTACTTTCTTTAGTATGCGGTTACAAAGAGAATCCATACTTAACTCTTTCTACCAAAATAATTTTGGTTATCAATGAGTATTGCAAAAAAGAAAAAAAAAAAGAAAAGCAAACACTATTATAATATTTTTGAGATTAGTATTTTAAATTTTATAATTTATTTATGTAAAAAATTATTATTTTTTTGCTATAACTTTATTTTAAGGTTGAACCTCATAGTTAAATAATTTTTATTTAAAAGAAATTTATGTTTTAGCATAAGTATTTGTACAAAATGCAAATAGCATAAGTTCTGCTGAGATCTGTACTCTATTTCTTTTTCTAAATTTATAATCTATGTATATGAATTTTTTTTCCTGATTACTATAATTTTCACCTTACGTATGCTTAAGAAAATAAGAATTTATGTTTTATGTTATCATACTTTTATCCATTCACTTGTCTAGAATTTTTTTAATTTTTCTTCTACGAATTAATAGCTTCATTTAATTTATTTGAGCGTCATAAGTACAACTTTTAATTCACTTGTGTATTAGATTTTAAAGTGACTTTTCTCGTTGTATTTTAATAAAAATTTAAAGATACTAGAAGATTGAATCATTATTCTTGTATTTTTAGTTAAATAAAAAATTAGAATTGTAAACATTCACTAAAAAAATAAATTAAATTAAGCTATAAATTAAATTCATTGATGGAATTAATAGCCCTTTTGATTCCTATTATCCTTTGGTTTGACGTTTTTAAATTTATGAGATTGACTAATTCAATTTCATTCTCATAATTGATGATGGAAAATATCAGTCAAGGATTTTTTTTTTTTCAGATCTTTCGGCTCTGATCATATTTGACAACGAAACAGAATTAATTGCTTCATTTATTTCTAGCATTACAGGTATTCAAATAATGTTGAACGGGCAGACAGATTGGAATTGAATGATCTATTTGATCAAATGGATATTTTTCATATGCATAAAATATAAATATTTTAATAATAAAATGCTTGTATATATAAATGTGTGTTAGTACTAAATTATATAAGACGGTTAGAGAGCTTAAGAGAGTAATTCCGAGAACGATTGGGAGAGCAAAAGCATCTTTACATGCTTAAAAATGCAAGATGTTGTAGTGGCTTGACCCATATATGTACCTACCCCATTAATTTTCTGTTAACTGATAATTTATATTTAAATTCTTGCTTATTTTTCAATTTAATAAATTTAAATTCTTACTTACTTTTCAATTTTATCCTTAATCTAAAATTATCTTACAAATTGGGACCAAATCTTTAGTTACACTCCAATTCAAGAAATCTATCTAATTTATCCACATCACATCTAAAAGTGGAACCCAAGTCATATTCTATTAGTTTAAAATGGAATTATATATATATATATATATATATATATATATATATATATATATATATATATATGATTGCTACACAAGCAGAAAAAAAATAAAGATAAGGGTTTTTTATAAATAAATATATAAAAAAAGATACAAAATAACGTAATTTTAGTAACAGTTTTATGGGGTTGATTACACTGGTGGTCATTAAAATTTGTTAATTGTAACGTTGTGGTCACTTAACTTCGATTTGTAATGAAAAAATCACTTAATTATTATTTAGTAACATAAAAGTCAGTTAAATCGAAATTATAAAAATCAGACCATCAGCACATGTAAAATAGGCATAGCATCAGAACACATCAGCAAAAAGTGACACATCATTAGATGAGTCACTGCCTACGTGGCATAACAATAAAATTTATAATCATTTTTTAAATCATTTCACCCCTTCTTTCTCCTCTCCCTTCTCTCTCCTCGCCCCCTCTGTTGATGTCCACTGTCGCGATGTCTCTCTCTCCTCTCCCCATCTCTATATGAAATCTAACAAAGCCATCAGTCTCTCCTCTTTCCATCTCTATCTCAAATGTAACAAACCCCTACATCTCTACTGTTCCGATTTTCTCTTAGATCTCTCGCTATCTGAGATCTTTAGTTCTCGAATTTCTCTTAGCTCTCATCTCCTCTTCCTCATCTTCTTCTTTTATTTCATGGCTACCATTCTTCTTCATCTGAAATTAATTCATATTATAGTAACATTGAAAGAAGAGGTCCTGTTATTCTTTACTGTGGTTGCCAAGTTCAAGCCGTAATGAAGACTTCCAAGACTGTAGATAATCCAATGAGAAGATTTTTCACTTGTTATCTTGCTCCGGTAAAATTAAAATTGAGATTTAAACAAGGATTTTCATTCATTATAATTTATATGGGTTTTTTCTGTTATAAGAAAATGGAGGATGTGAGTTTTTTAGATGGTATGATGCGCCATTACCAAACACTACAAAAAAACTGCAGATTAGCGACGGAATTTTTCCGTCGCTAATTACCTATTATTCGTCGCTAATTTATATTAGCGACGCCGCGACGAACAGTTGCTAATATATTAGCGACGGAATTCAAATTCAGTCGGTAATTTAGCGACGAAAAATTTCGTCGCTAAATTTTTTTCCGTCGGTAATTTATATTCATAAATAGTCGCCGGAATTATAATAATAATATTTAGCGACTACATTTCTAGTCGCTAATTCCGTCGCTAATTATAAATTTACTGTAAAATTTAGCGACGAAATTGTAGTCGCTAATTATTTCTTTAATTATATCTATTACACATTAGCGACAGTTTCTGTCGCAAATCCGTTGCTAAATTATTGCATAATTATTTTTTTCTGTTTTTTTTAAAATTTTAATCCTGTATAAATGATCGCTATTTATTTATTTTAATCATGTACATAACAATGATCTCACACATACAAACATATATTTATTTCAAATAAAAATATGTTCCAAAATACACATATATAAAGAAAATTATTTGAAACATTACATAATAAGACCCATTTTGTAAGAAAACAGTAAACATACAAGAATGTTGTCAATCAACAAGTTACAAATGCAAATAATAACATAAGAATAACCAGTCTAGCCCAACCAAGACAATCGGGGTCAAATCATCTACAGAATTCACAGCTTCTCCTCCACAAGCTAAAACCAGGTGTTCCATATTTCTTCTCTTAGCTCTTCAAAGGGCAATTATCTAGAAAATATCAATGTTAACACATGATTGCTGTAACAAGGCTAAAAAATGACAGATAATATGCACTGAAATACAAAATAGCAACAAAAATCTAACATAGCACAGGTGGCTCCTAATGAAAACAAATTTTGTCTGAAATAAACTATATATTGAGAAATATACAATAGCATCGATAAACATGATCAAATTATATTTTGCAAGGTCAGTAGGTTCTCACTAATTAAAGAAATAAATGACAAGTATTAGAAACCATAAGTTGCTTTAGGACATTTTATGGACTTTTAAGTAAATGCCACAAGCATAATGGCTATCGTGCGATCCAAAAGAAAAAAAAAAAGACTTCATTAACAACATTATAAATGAAAATAGTTTGCAGATTTAGCTTATAAAAACAAGGTTTTCATTTTCAATTTAATTTACAAACCAAGATTAATGCCTTAATATATGAATTGTACCCTATCATCCTTGAGAATAGGCATAAAATTTACTTAAAGCCCTTCCCATTTGACATTTAATTATATCTAAATGAATAATTTTAAATTTGTTCAACATCAAATCCTTTCTATATTAATTAAAAAATTTAAGAGTTGTATTGCAGTAAAAATTAATTGTGGCTTCATATTTTTTGGAAATGCAAAATTGGTGAATGTTAAATACTATTTAACA
Source organism: Excoecaria agallocha (assembly GCA_037975025.1). Classification (NCBI taxonomy): domain Eukaryota; kingdom Viridiplantae; phylum Streptophyta; class Magnoliopsida; order Malpighiales; family Euphorbiaceae; genus Excoecaria; species Excoecaria agallocha. The sequence continues at coordinate 71,720,907 of CM075807.1, forward strand.
GTGTACTGAATCCTTAAATCGAATTAAGCAAAATTAATTGTGGCTTCATATTTTTTGGAAACGTTCACAAGTCAGAAATAAAAATAACAAGAAGGCAAGAAACAAAAGCCAAAACAAACTTCCTGAATTTGAAGTTAACAAACTTCCTGAATTTGAAGTTAACAAGCAAAATCTTCGAAAATAAATCAAGGATTCAAATAAGTTCTAACCTCAGATACGAATCTTTCTATTTTCACGGAGACATTCACTGCTTGGTACTCTTCAATCGCCTATAAAACAAATGTTTCTTCATTTGTGTTTCTTCAAAAAAAAAAAAGAAGACATAAATAACGCGGAGAAGTAATTAAAGCACATGGCCATTAATCACTTCTCAGTTCTCCCTACGCGTAGGTTGCTCACATTCTCTCTATGACTCCCACTTTCTTCGCCTTAAAATAAGCACCATTCTATTTTATTTTACCCATTCTTTATAACAAAGACAAACTAATTCCACCATCAACTCAGGCTGTCCAAATTACCGGTTCCCTTTCCAAATTAAATCCAATTGAAAATATATCAAAAATTAAACTTCCAATAGAACCAAATTGACATTTGGTATCCAACTGAATCAAAATATTTTGATTAAAAATGACACAATTTCAGGAATAAAAAACCAAACTTTCATATGAGAATAACTGAAAATTGATAAATTTGAACTGAACAAATTAAATTGCTCTAATGAAGTAGAAATAACATAATACCTACACTTTTCTTCCACCAAATTATAATATCATCGTCATGCAATCAAAACTGCCGATATCACTATGGAATAAGTCCATTCTAAACATTTGAATAATAATTTCTCATTCATAAATTAACATTTACATGTAAAAACAAAACTGATTGGGTAACTATAGAAATTAGAAACAACAAATATATTCCCATTATTCTTTGTTTCCTTCTAATTTTTTTTTTAAATTTTCTCTTCTTCACAATATCACAAATACTTTAGTGCATGTGTATATATATATTGGCCTAGAGTCAATAATTGAGGTTCCATTCCAGTGCTGAAATGCCAGCTTAGGGCAGGAGTATTATGCTTATAAAAAAATGAAATTGAAATATTGGTTCCTACAAAGAATAATATAATTTGCCGGGTTTGACCGACTTTTGAGAGCAACAGAGTGCACACACAGTGGGCCAAGTCACAAACAATTATCTGACGTGTCATTCTATACAAGGCATAAGCAAGAACCAACACACAATTAGACATGTACCTATTTCTTCAATTGCGATTGATGGCCCACCATCTTCATATTGCTTGCTCTCTTTTATCTGCACTATCTTTTTTTTATAACTATATGCGCAAAGAGCTTCACCTATTATCTTATTAAAGGTTAGTATAGGACTTTATTTGGTCATACAATTGCCTAGTTCATTACTAATAAAATCGATATTAGTAGGATAATTGGTAATTAATGTGTCTTAATTTCATGGCTGTATTTCTTTTAACAAAGAAATTGCAAGAAAGAGATAAAAAGATCCGAATTGAAGACACGTATGTATTATTAATGAAAAAAAGAAAAGAAATTCGGAATTAAAAATATTAAGTGAATGGCATACCTGCAGTAGACTTTAGCTTCCTCTAAAAAATAAATAAGTTGAATTCGAAAGCTAAACAAATATGATAAATTAAAGCATATACATAGTAGCAGAGATTACCCTAAACAAATATGATAAATTAAAGCATATATATAGTAGCAAAGACATTGGCTATCATCATTGTGAAGTCAAAAGAGCAATGGACCAAGTAATATCCAATACAATAAATGAGGTTAAGCAGCCAAATCAAATTTCCATTTTTGCTCAATTAATATAGATACGTCTTTTTATTGATTATCATTGAACTAGGACAAGTTTCAGCAAGAAGCTATAAATAGTCATTAGTGGGCTTGTTTAAGGGCTGAAAATTTTAAGGGTTGTGTACAAGACTTTGTAAATTAACCATCCCTCCCAAGCCCCAAGAATAAACATTCTACATGTGCATGCTTCAATTCATCTGTCTATCCTACAAAAATGTAAAGGCATATTTCTTCTAACTGGTAACAACCATTAATTACTACAATCCTTGATATGCAAGCAACTGAATGCAACTCTATCTAATGTCAACAAAAGTAGTGAAATAAAATGATAGCATACTGGTTCAGTTTGCCTGTGGAATGCCTCCAGCCTTGACTTAAGAACTGCTGCAGTATCATCCTTGCGTTGAATCAAGGGTTCTCCAGTTACCTTTGAAGACAAAAGATGGAAGTTTATTGACATGCTTTTAACTGATAAAAGATGAAATAGGGAGATGCAGCTGATGCAGAAATCAATATACAAGCATATACAGCCAGCCATAATTGCCTGTTCATTCCCAATTACAACGGATTGATAAACTTTATCTCTGATTTGAAAATTTGGAATGGCTTAAACCTAAAGATGAGGCATTAAATGGCAGCCTTATAAATGATTTTGTAGGGGCAATTATATAAAGTTGATACCTTAATCAAGCGTTGTGATTTAGATAAATAAATGACAGTGCAGCCCTTCATATGACCAGCATCTACTGTTGACACAAAAATCCTAACTCAACTAAATCCCACATTATCAATCAGGTAAGTTTAAGGAATATATGCTGCAATTACAGGAACAGTAAACTGCCTCACACACCAAATCTAGACGGGGTCAGAGCCATTATGGGCCTAAGCCAAGGCATTGGCCTCAAAGGGCCAAAGCCAATGAGCACATACTTAGAACAATTTGCAAAATACTATAACATACCACTTTATATCAGAAACAAATCATTAACTTGTTCAGCCAGTTTCTTTCCCTTTGTACTAATTGTACAAACATCCTAAAACCAGTTACAAAAATTGTTTGCATAAAAAAAAAAGTAAAATGAGGAACAAAAATGTTTGCCTTACATCATCTACGCCAGGAACCTTGGGAGGTGCATATTTCATGTGGTACGTCCTGCCACTTGAAGGGTGAATCCAGCGACCAGTAATTCTTTCCTCCAAAATAGAATCATCAATTGCAAAATTGAGCACCTTATCAATTTTAGTTTCCTGCTTTTCAAGCATCTCATCAAGCTGGATAGAGCAAAAGACAGCAAAGTTAGAAGCGGGAACAAGAAGAGATCAATTTAGCAAGCTAGGTATCTAGATTCTTGAAGAGAAAATGTAAGAAAGTTCGATGAAATTACCCTAAATTCTCCGAAGGTAGTCCAAAACCAAAATGAAGGAATATGTAATCGATTCTCTATTAGTCTAAATGTTCTCATTGGAAAAATATATATATATATTTACACCAATCAAACACATATAAGATTCTCTATTAGCCCAAACCTGTTAGTCGAATTTGCTATGATCTGCCTGTCATCATGCTCGCCGGACCGATCACCGGAGACTCACCGGAAGGACACCGAAGCCGTCCACTGGTAGATCAAGGCACCGGCAACTTCCAGGCGATGTTCACGCACCCCAAAGCTGCCATCATTTATCGGGATCGGAGCTTGAAGATCCCGCCCTTACCATCGCCGATCTCCCTACTGCCGGCGAGTGGGGTGAAGCGGCAGCAACCGAAGGAACCGCCACAGCCTTGGGATCCCACCGGTGCCATCAGCTCCCTCAACCGCCGTCGAGAACCACCGGAAAAAGAGAAAAAAAAACTACGGTGGTGATGGGGGAAAAATCGGAAGAAGAAGGAGCCAAGGAGAACGGCGCTTATGGGGATGATCGGAGGTGGCATGGCAGCGGCGCGGTGGTTCGAGCCTCGCCGGCGTCGTGAGCAGCGGCGGCCAGCACGAACGGGCTCCCCTCCTTCCCGCTTCCCTTTCCCGTTCCCTGCTCTCCCTTTCTTTTTCTATTAACTTCTTTCTTTTCTAATTTAAGCCACACACACACTTAACTTTTTTTATTTTTGTTTAATCCTACCAACTATTCTTTTCTTTTATTTATTATTTTACTTTATTTTGTTTTATGTGTGGTTTCAATAGTTCTTCTAGAAGTCTCAAAATATTATTATTATTATTATTATTGTTATTATTGGGGCGTTTAACAATTATAATTCAATCTATATATTTAATTTATTTTATTTAATCTCATTATTTAATATTCATTTTATTATTATTATTATTATTATTATTATTATTATTATTATTATTATTATTATTATTATTTCTCTCATATAACTAAAATTGTGTTAATTTGTGATTTAATTAAAATAAATAATTTTATTTACTCTTAATATCATTTTAAATCATCTATTTATTAATATTTATCGAGTTAATCCGATTATTATTCGGGTAACTCCAAGTTGGGGTGTTACACAAACATTAGAGATAGAAGAACAAGGAGCCCTTAATTGCAACTTCTGTCCAAAGCAAATCGGATGAGGTTAGAAATCAACAAATAACACGATCTTCACCGTTCAAAATTAACATCTTGTTTGCACGTACTCACCAAAAATTAGGCCGATCTAACGGCAAATGATTTTTCGATCATCTTCACATACAAAATTGGTCATTATATAAAAAATTCAGAAAATAACCTATTTTTTGCAACAAAAATTGAATATACAGATCTTAAAAACTAATCTTCACCGTCCAAAATTAACAACAAGGAGTTTCGAACGTACTCACCAAAATTTAGGCCAATCTAACGGCAAATGATTTTTTGATCATTTTCGTATACAAAATTGGTCATTACGTAAAAAATCCAGAAAATAGCCCTTTTTTTGCAACAAAAACTGAACTTACAGATCTTAAAAACTAATCTTCATCGTCCAAAATTAACAACAAGGAGTTTCAAATGTACTCACCAAAAATCAGGCCAATCTAACGGTAAATGATTTTCCGATCGTCTTCGTATACAAAACTGGTCATTAAGTAAAAAATTAAGAAAACAGCCTCTTTTTTGCAATAAAAACTGAACTTACAGATCTTAAAAACTAATTTTCACCGTTCAAAATTAACAACAAGGATTTTTGAAAGTACTCACCAAAAATCAGGCCAATCTAACGGCAAATGATTTTTCGATCGTCTTCGTATGCAAAACTGGTCATTACGTAAAAAATCCAGAAAATAACCATTTTTTTGCAACAAAAACCAAACTCACAGACCTTAAAAACTAATCTTCACCATTCAAAATTAACAACAAGGAGTTTCGAACGTACTCACCAAAAATTAGGTCGATCTAACGGCAAATAATTTTTCGATCGCCTTCACATACAAAATTGGTCATTATATAAAAAATTCAAAAAATAGCCTCTTTTTTTTGCAACAAAAACTGAACTTACAGATCTTAAAAACTAATCTTCACCGTCCAAAATTAACAATAAGGAGTTTCGAATGTACTCACCAAAACTCAGACCAATCTAACGGTAAATGATTTTCCGATCGTTTTCGTATACAAAACTGGTCATTACGTAAATAATCCAGAAAACAGCATCTTTTTTGCAATAAAAATTGAACTTACAGATCTTAAAAACTAATCTTCACCGTTCAAAATTAACAACAAGGAGTTTTGAACTTACTCACAAAAAATCAGGCCAATCTAACAGCAAATGATTTTCCGATCGTTTTCGTATACAAAACTAGTCATTACGTAAAAAATTCAGAAAACAACCTCTTTTTTGCAACAAAAATTGAACTTACAGACCTTAAAAACTAATCTTTACCGTTCAAAATTAACAACAAGGAGTTTCGAACGTACTCACCAAATAACAGGCCAATCTAACGGCAAATACTTAACCGTTGAATCTTTACTTACACTATTTCGTATAAAAGCTGTTCAATTTGTATTTGAAGATCCAACCAAACCGTAAACATGCAGATTCAAATGGACTATATATTTGGATTTATCAGATAATATCTTAACTTATTTATTAATCTTGCCATGTTTAGAATTTCAAAGCCATTTCTTCATTTTCAAATCTGTAAGTTTTCTCAGTCTTCCATATCACTCAATTAGGTAACCGCGGTAGCGAAGTTAAATGGTAAGGATGAGTTTAGATGGAGCTTTGAATATTTTGAAAAATAATAGAAATAAAATTGAAAAGTGTGTGTGTGTATATATATATTAAAAAATTTATTCATTTAGAAAAATAATAGAAATTAAATTAGAAAATTTATTCATTTTGACTTGTATGAGTTTAAGTTTTGGATTGAACTCTATTATCTTAGTCAACTAAATAATTTTTCATAATCATTTTAAATGAAATAATAAACTTTATATTATTATTATATAAATATTTATATTTATTATTTTTCATAATATGACTATATAATACTTATAACAATTACTTTATTATTATTATTATTAAAATGTAATTTTTTAAATAAATAAGTTTATATTTGGGGATAATTGATAAAGAAATCAATAGAATTCCTAATAATTTAATATTTGATTTAAATTTTATAAAATAAAAATTAATTATAAATTTTTTTATTATTATTTTGAATGAAATAATAAATTTTATATTACTATTTTATAAATATTTATTTTTTTAATCTTGAACACGCAAATATATAATAATCGTAACAATTAGTTTATTATTATTATTAAAAATATAAGTTTTCTAAATAAATAACTTTAGATTTTGGTATAATTGATAAAACATTATTATCAACTTATAAAATAATTTCTAATTTTCTGTTATAAAATAAAATATTTATTTCATATGATCTATATTAAAATTACTTAAAACTATACATAAATCATGTGAGTGAAATTAAAAAAAAAATTATTTTTTAATTTATTTGCGACGGATTAGCGACTAAATATTTCCGTCGCTAATTATATTACTGTAACAAATTACTATTAGCGACAGATTTTCCGTCGCTAAACCGTCGCAAAAAAGGGGCTATATTTTCCCTCCAAAATTAGCGACTAAAAGTCCGTCGCTAAATTTTCTGGAACTAATTTATGAATAAAAAATTATAAAAGTTAGCGACGGATATATTCCGTCGCAAACAATGGCGCGTATACTTCACGCCAATAATTAGCGACTGTTTATTCATTCCGTCGCTATTTCATCGCAAAAAAATAGAAAATATTCTTCTCACGACGGATTAGAAAACAGTCGCTAATCCGTCGCAAACGTAGCGACGGAAAATCTTCCGTCGCTAATTGGCAGTTTTTTTGTAGTGAAATATGGATTTTCATTCATTGAAATTTATATGAATTTTCTCTATTATAGGAAAATTCTCTGATTTAAATTTTTCTATTATTGAAAAATTCAATGACAAATAATTAAAAGCAATAGTATATATTGTATACCATTTCTCCAATATCTTCAACTAATTAATGGAGTAAGGGTATACATTGTATACATTAGCTAATAAGGATTAAAATTAACTAATGCAGAGTTGGATTTAGCCCCATAAAATTGATTGATGTGTACAATATATACCCTTGCTCCATTAATTAGTTGAAGATATTAGAGCAAGAGTATACAATATCTACTATTCCTTTTAATTATTTGTTATTGAATTTTTTAGTAATAAAAAATTTTTGATCGGAGATTTTTATTTTAAATGTGAGCTAGTATAACAGTAATACATTTTCGTGAAGAGTTGTAAGTACTCTTAGAAATATAAATTTTTACCTAAACTTGGATTAAAATTTTTAACAGTAATTAAATGCATAATAATTGGCAAATAATTAAAAGAAATAGTATACATTGTATATGTTTGCTCCAATATCGTTAACTTATTAATGGAGCAAGGGTATACATTGGACACATCAGTTAATAAGAATTAAAATTAACTGATGCAGAGTTAAATTTAGCCCCATTAAAATTGATTGATGTGTACAATATACACTCTTACTCCATTAATTAGTTAAAAATATTGGAGCAAGAGTATACAATGTCTACAATTCCTTTTAATTATTTGTTATTGAATTTTTTAATAATAAAAAATTTTTTATCAGAGATTTTTTTAAAATGTGAGCTGGTATAACAGTAATACGTTTTCTTGAAGAGTTGTAAGTACTCTTAGAAATGTGAATTTTTACCTAAACATGGATTAAAAATTTTAACAGTAATTAAATGCATAATAATTGGCAAATAATTAAAAGGAATAGTATACATTGTATAACCTTGCTCCAATATCTTCAACTAATTCATGGAGCAAGGGTATACATTGCACACATCAGTTAATAAGAATTAAAATTAATTGATGCGGAGTTAGATATAGTCCCATTAAAATTGACCGATGTGTACAATGTATACCCTTGCTCCATTAATTAGTTGAAGATATTGGAGCAAGAGTATATACAATGTCTACTATTCTTTTTAATTATTTGTTATTGAATTTTTTAATAATAAAAAATTTTTGCTCAGAGATTTTTTTAAATGTGAGCTAGTATAACAGTAATATGTTTTCTTGAAGAGTTGTAAGTATTCTTAGAAATGTGAATTTTTAACTAAACTTGGATTAAAAATTTAACAGTAATTAAATGCATAATAATTGGCAAATAATTAAAAGAAATAGTATACATTGTATAACCTTGCTTCAATATCTTCAACTAATTCATGGAGCAAGGGTATACATTGCACACATCAGTTAATAAGAATTAAAATTAACTGATGCGGAGTTAGATTTAGCCCCATTAAAATTGATTGATGTGTACAATGTATACCCTTACTCTATTAATTAGTTGAAGATATTAGAGCAAGAGTATACAATATCTACTATTCCTTTTAATTATTTGTTATTTAATTTTTTAATAATAAAAAATTTTTGCTCAGAGATTTTTTTTAAATGTGAGCTAGTATAATAGTAATACATTTTCTTGAAGAGTTGTAAATACTCTTAGAAATGTGAATTTTTACCTAAACTTGGATTAAAATTTTTAACAGTAATTAAATGCATAATAATTGGCAAATAATCAAAAGGAATAGTATACATTGTATACCCTTACTCCAATATCTTCAGCTAATTGATGGAGCAAGGGTATACATTGTACACATCAATTAATAAGGATTAAAATTAACTGATGCGGAATAGTATACATTATAAAATGTTATTGGAAATTAACAAAAGATCATAAGTTACAAGATGTTCTAGGCAGTTAATGTAAGTACTTCCAAATTACAAAATATTGTTCATGGAAGTATAATTGTTAAATTAACATAAAAAGCAGGTCAAGTCCATAAAGATGGCTATGCAACACATTTACAATAGCTTAAGTCAAACAAAATAAAAAAAAAACTTCCATGGACAACAAAGCATCATGAAATTTGATTCTTCATGTTGGAGTGTCTTCATGTACAGAATTCTGATGATCAATTGAACTTTATCCTTTGTACCTTAATGGAATAACCCTGACTTTCTTCACTTGCTTAGGTTTAATTGCTTTCAATTTCTCTTCTTCAAGGGTTCATTGGATGCATTCAAAATAACACTTGACTGTGTTGGTTGAGTCTCAATTTTCTACAGCAAATGGAAGCAATTGGGTTAAAAAAATAAAAAAAATTGATGATCTAACAAACATTTTAACTTAATTACCTAAGCATTAACAGTGGATTTAGGCTATTTATTTTCATCATGTGATGAGTTCTTAGGTTGAGAACCATGTTTCTAGCATTATGTCCAACCTCATCACATACCCTGTACTTAATGCTGTGGATTTCTTTTTTGGATAATTTTTGGGTTCCACTAGATTCTACTGTGTTCATAGATTTTCTTTGGTTTGCATTTTCTCTCACATTTGCTCTAATTCCCCAGGCTGCTTCCTCCCACATTTGGGCTTTCTCCCTCTTTTCTTTTTGATAGACTTAAGGGAAATTACATCACCTCCATCACTCACTTCAGGCCATAAGTCCTTAGGATTTTTAGGGTTAATAAAGTGGGAGTATACTTTCTTGAATATGTCAACATTATAGTACTCACTCACATAATTATAAGGGTCATCATTATTTGCAATGATACTAGCTGTTGCACATGCATATGACAACCCTGTCAACTCCCATGTCCTATAAGTACAAGTCATAGCAACTAAATCAACTATGTAAGGCTCCCTTTGACCATTCATTTGCACCTTTAGACCACCTAATTTCTCAACCTCGTAGTAACCAACAACTTCTCTTACTTTCTTAAACTTCTTTTCAATCTTTGGACAGATTATACCATTATAACTTTTTATTCATTCACTCTTCTTATACAACCTTTTCATCAATTTAGATTTGATCATTTCCAACATTGTTATAATGGGCATATCCATCTCTTCTAATATATACCTTCATAAAAAAATATAAAAAATGATGGAATAACTAATTAATGAAGCAGCAATGAACATTAAAAATAAAATAGATAATAAATGCAAACTTTATAATAAAAAATGAAAATTATTTTTATTAAAATTGAAGTGCTTACCTATTAAAGCACTCGCAAAGATTGTTCAATAGCATATCACACTTGATCTATGTCTTAAACAATGACCGTGTCCAGCTTTGATATGACCTATCAGGGTACTCTAGCCAATTAAAAGCATCTAAATTATCATTCTTTATACAAGTCATAGCCCTATGAAATTGTGCTTCATTGGTCGCCCTAGCAACATTCCATATCATATCCTTCAATGCTTTCCCTTTGAACTTTTCTCTGAAATTTTAATACATATGTCTGACATAATTTCTATGTTCACTAAATGGGAAAAGATCTTAGACAACATTGATCATGCCCTACATTCTTAGACAAGCATACCATGGCATTGGTGAAAACATTTGATCATGTACATTTATGAGTTCTAAAATCAAGGACAATAAAAATAAATATGTCTTAAACAGTTCCAAAACCAAGGAAATTAATAGACAACATTTTTTCAGATAACATCATAAATATTAGATAAAACTAGTTAGTATGTAAAATATGAGAAAAAATTTACCTTTTGCCAGTCAGCCATTCAAGTAATTTTGCCACTGTATGAAATTTTCAAGTCAGCAGAAAGTATACATAAAAACTAACTCCATGTGTCTGTTGATTCAACATCATCTATGACAGCATAAGTTATTGAAAAAATACAATCATCTGGATCTATCCCAATATCTTTCAATAAATTTCCTCCAAATGTACCCTTAAGCCAACATTCATCAATGCTAATAATTGGCCTACATCTAGTTTTGAATTCCTTTTTCACTAGAAACAAACATAAAAATCCCTAAATTTGCTCTCTTTTCTCCACAGGACAACGGTAGTATCAGGGTTGGACTCCTCAAGTTTAGCTTTATACCTCAACAGGGAAGTATACTATAAATTCTCATCACCATAAATCTATTTCAAAGCATTGTCCTTTGCTCTCCATGCTTTCATTCTTGAAATAATATATCTCAAATCATCATTAACACATTTTCTAATGCCATTCAAACTTGAAGTTGAATCAGCCTTGAATTTATCATAGTATTTGCTTGCAATCCATTGAGATGTAAAATTTTTATTTTTGAATATCTTAAAGCATGAGTGCAAAAAATTGGATGTCTTGATTTGAACTGTTGGATTATCCTTGCTAATTCTTAAAGCATACAATCTGAAATTACAGCTTGGATCCTTACACCTACATATACACCTAAACTTATCATTTGTGGGAAAACATAAATCCCACCTATTATTAATGCCCCAATTTCTGCAAGCTTTTCTGAATTGATCAAAATTTCGAAACTTCATTCCATGAAGTAAAACAGGCTTATCCAACTCTCTCAACACCTTCCTCTCACTATCAACTGCTGAATCCAATTCTTCAGAGTAATAGTATTCAGATTCATCTTCTGAATCAACCTCACCTATGTGAATTTTAGTTGTATGTTGGTTGTTTGCATTGCGTATTAGGCTACCCGTTTTAATATCATATTTTTGTGAATTTACTACTTCTTCAAAGTCATAATCATCAGCCAAAATGTTATCATCGGGATTATTAAACATGACATTTTCAGGCTCAACTTGCTCATCACTCGCTACAGCTTTACAGCCTTCAATTTTAGTCTCAACATTATCCTTACTTAATGCCCCTTTATCAACTTCAATTCCAGTATCAACCTGCTCATCACTTACTAGCCTAGTCATAATTAAACAATTCCTATAAGAAGTACAATTCTCCTCCAAATTAGCTAAAATATCCTCAGAGAAATGATTGACATATACATCTATTTTTGTATTTTTCTTGCCAATAGATTGATACATCTCAATTAGATCACTATCCCTATCCAAAGGCCTCAACAAGCTCCTATAAATACGTGCAGGAGGCTTATAGTAGTACCTCACATATCCATCAAAATATAATATTTGCATCCATTTATCAAATAAACTAAGACTAACCGACTGGATATCACACCATTCAAAATAGCAAACTTCACCACCACAATATCCATTATACTATCCATTCAAAGATAACACCCCCTTATAGTGTAAAACCACTGTAAAATATTCTTTTCCAACACCTGTGTTCACATGCAATAAATTGATTATCATCTAATCAAGAAATAACTAAATAAACTAAAATGAAAAAAAATTAACATGAAATGAACATCATTAATCAAAAAGACAAAAAATCATGAAAATAGAATATACTTTGACCAAGTTAGCTTTTATTTTATTTCTGTTTATGAGATGCCAACAAAGAATTTTCACTCTTTGGAATGACCTACAGCAAAAATAGTTACTACTTTCAATTGGGCTTCGGATTCAAGATTGATGTACTATGACAAAATTAAAATACCAAGTTAAGGTTTCAATGGAACACTGCAATAGTAGATATTGATTTCAGTGTTCTGAAAATTTTCAAATTCAAGCTCTATATTTACTTTCCGTCTATCAAAAGGGCCACCGATTTAAGCATGTACTTGGATCCAGTTCACACAACAGCAAAGCAAGCAACTCAAATACACAAACACAAAGGAAATTACAAATAAAATCTATCGACATTCGTTAAAATATTAATATCAAACATAAAATTTTTACTTAAATATTAAACTTAAAAATATTAAATACCATATTGTGGGGGTCCGATGTCTTTACTTCTCTGAACAGGATAGATCATCTTTAATAATCAGACAAAGACAGTGTGCTACCTTTAAAGCTTTAAAAGTTTTTGTTTTTTTCTATTTTTTGGAGCTTTTTCTCAAAGTTAGGATTTTATATCATTTAAAAGATAATATAAAAATGAAAGAGAGAAAGACATGCCAAACAGAGAGTATCGAACACAAAAATCAAAGAGAAATAGATCAAATAAAGAAATTGAAAAGACATGGACCAAGAATGGAATCAGAGTTAGATCGAATCCGGACCTAAAAGAAGGAGATGGGGAGAGATCAAAGAGGCTGGAGATCAAAGACGGGGTGAGGAGAGAGAGGGGGCAAAAAGAGGTATAAAGAACGAAAAACTATAGATTGAGAGATTGGAAATCAACAGTGGGGGCGAGGAGAGAGAGGGGGTGGGATGGATTAAAAGATAAATAGTAATTGTAATTTTTTTTTAATGTTGTGCCATGTAGGCATTTAGTAGGATGGTGACGTGTCATTTTTTTGTTGACATGGACTTATTATTCACGTGTATTACACGTACCGTTATCTGATTTTTAATATTCCGATTTAAGTTACTTTTCCATTAAAAAAATAAAATTTTAGTATTTTTTTGATACAAATTAAAATTAAGTGATCACATCGTTATAACTGATAAATTTTAGTGACCACCGATGTAATTGATCCCAGTTTTATGTGTTCGATTTTAACCGTCTTTTGAATATAAAAATCAAAGTGAAATAGAATGACATTAAAAAAAACTCCTAAAATGGATTATTTTAAGAAAAAAAATATAGGTAATTAAGGAATCAAATCTTTATAAATTACCGTGCCAAACTTCTCGATCCCTTTACTCTTTTTTAATTTTACTTTATATTGCTGCTCTATATAACTGTTCTATATTATACGCAGTTCCACAATTTACGTTGTTCTATAAAACTATTGTTTGTTATTATATTTTTACGCAGAATGCTCTATCATGTAATTGATTTGCTTATTTTACTAAATCAATTTTACAAAAGAAATTTCAAGCAATATAGCAGAGTTGATTTCTTGCACACAAGTTAAAAACATTGAAAAAAAATGATTAAGTTTCTTAATGAAAATATTTTGAGTGATCTATTTGCTACTTTACTTTATGTTCAATTTATTATTCAAGAAAAATCTGATGTACTTTGTTCAATCACCCTTCTTGGTATATTTGTGAATTACAAAATATATATATACATAGGATATTTTTTAAATAATGTATTTTTAAAAAACATTTTATAAAAATAGAATGTATCAAAAAATATTTACAAAATTGGAGTGCAATACAAAACCGCTTCGTCAAATAGCGCTTTCAGACGTAGGATCCACGAAAAAATTTTGATTTTTTCTTCTGAAATCGCTACAAACTACAGTAATTTTAGATTCTTAAATTGCTGAAATTTATAGCGGTTTCAAAAGAAAAAGTTTTTATCGTTTTTATTATTAACTCAATAAATAATAATGAAAATAAATAACAAATGTCACTTGTAGTCCAATTGGCATGCATCTTTTTTGAATTTATGGGAGGTTGTGGTTAAAATCTCACCACCAGTTTTTATTTATTCATTTATTTGTGGGATTTTTGAATTTGTGGAAGTTTGTGGGTTCAAATCTCACCACCAGTTTTTATTTATTCAGTGGGATTTTTGAATTTGTGGGAGTTTGTGGGTTCAAATCTCACCACCAGTTTTTATTTATTCATTTATTTGTGGGAGGTTGTGGGTTCAAATCTCATCACTAATTTTTATTTATTCATTTTAGTAAATTTTAGATATTATTAAATATTAAAAATATAAAGAGGTTATAGGTTCAAATCTTATAACCTACCATATTTTTTCTTTACTCTAATAAATTTATTTTAGGTAAATTTACTAAAATAAACATTAAAAATAAATATTTAAAATAATAAATATAATCAATCTTTTTTTCTTTACTCTAATAAATTTATTCTAGGTTAATTTACTAAAATAAATATTTAAAATAATAAATATGATCAATCCATTTATAGTTGGATAATAAATATTAAAAATTATAAATATTATCAATCCATTTTTAAAAAAACCAGAAGTTATTATTTGAATTTAAAAAATATGCAATGGTCAACACACAAAAGGCAATATCATCCTTAAAAATATGCAATGTAATGTTAATTTTAGATCACACAAATATAACCTGAATATATGTATTTTGAGATGGTGCTAAGATTATAATATAACATTACACTCTCTGCATCTATTTAAATTCAATTATATATATATATATATATATATATATATATATATATTACTTTGTATATATTTAAATATATATAAATAATTGATTTATAATTAAATTACATTCATAAACGTGAAAATAAATCAAATTAAATTTCAATATAAACATAAAAAAAATTTTACTAACGATCATTTTTAGGAGGACCTAAGTTTTGTAAGACAGTTATTCAATTTATGAAGAAATATTAAAAAAAAAAAGCACTACAAGAAAAGCTTGTGGGATCCACTGTCCTCTTCTTTTCTTTTTCTCTAATTTTTAATAAGAAAATATGACTCTTGATTTACCAGTTTTGTAATTATTTTTTAAAAATACATTATTAAAAAAAAGTCCATATATATATATATATATATATATATATATATATATATATATATATATATATATATATATATATATATATATATATATAAGGCTCAATTATTGTAACTTTCTGAAAAAGAAAAAAAGTCAGTTCTCTCTTTATATAAGCTAATAATTATATATATCTGACTATGAAACTTCTTAATTTTGCCATTCGAATAAGTAACATCGGTGTTTTTTATAGGTCCCAATATTATTAAAATCGGATCGAATAAAGAACCGATAAAATTAAAAATTTATGATTTGACCGATTTAATTGAGTTCAACCGAGTTTTTTTTATTTTTAAAATATTATAAAATATTATAATTTTATAAATACTATTGTATAAAAATTAAAAAAAAATCCATCAAACATTAATATATGTCACAAATATTCTAATGATAAATTACAAAACATATTTTAATTTTATTATTACAAATAATTAATTATAAATTTTTGAATATTATATATTAAAAATATAAAAATACAATCATATCATGAAAAAAAATTTTTTTTAGATGGAGTACTAATGAAACAAACACAAAAAATATTAACCTTGTATATGTGAGTATAATTATATTTAATTACAATAAATTCAAATAGATAATAAGTATATTAAATTATTAAGTGACATCTTTAGAATTTAAAATGCTAATTTTTTAAGGAAATAAATTATGAAAATTTCATATATATATATATATATAATTACAATGAACCAAATATATAATAAGTATATTAAATTATTAAGTGATATCTTTAGACTTTAAAATACTAATTTTTTTAAATAAATAAATATTAAAAATTTAATATATATATATACACACATATATTTGATTATAATGAACCAAATATATAATAAGTATATTAAATTATTAAGTGACATATTTAGAATTTAAAATACTAATTTTTTCAAATAAATAAATAATGAAAAATATATATATAAGGGAAATACAAAAAAATATAATTTTTTGTAATTTTTAGCCAAAAATCCGGTTTTATCCGATTTCTCGGTTTTTTAGTTCAACCCGATTTTTTCCGATTTAATCCAATTTTTTATCAATTCGGTTTTTTGTAGTTGAATCAACCGATTAACCTATCGATTTATTATTAAATTGATTCAACCGACCGATCCGGTTTTAATAACTATGATAGGTCCAATTCATCCTGTGATCTTTCAGATTTTGATAAGGAAAAGATATATTTAATAGTTTTTTATTCCACGTTTAGTCTCAACTTCCATGCCCAACTTTAAAGGTCATAAAGGCTTTTTTTTTTTTTACAATTTTGTATTTATAAATAATTTTTATATTTCTTTTACAGTATATTTTTTTTTATTTTAAGATACAAAGATACAATTAATTGATTATATTAAATATTGCGGTTGGAAAGTTTCAAAATAATTTTGAAAAAAACAAGATATACATTATTAGCAATATTGTGGGATGGAAAACTATTAAAAATAATTTTGAAAAAAACAAGATCTACATTATTAGCAATATTGTGGGATGGAAAAGTATTAATTACTTAGCAAAATTTATGCATATTTGATAAAATTTTATTGATTGTATGACATGACCTAGCAATCAATGAATGTGAACTAATAAAACAAATACTTAAAATTTACATTTTAAGAAAAATTCTATTTCAATAATATCAAATTTGAAGGCTATTATTTTAATAGAGCAAAGTAAAAAAAAAATTAAAATTTTAAGAAAATTTCTATTTCAATAATATCAAATTTGAAGGCTATTATTTTAATAGAGCAAAGTAAAAAAAAATCAAAAATTTAAATAATCGTAAAATTGATAAGAAATTAAATTAATTTGTTTTTCAATTAATTGCTTTGATGTATTGGGTTTTTATTTTTTTAGTTTCAGTTAACTTTTTATTAGGGTTAATCGATTGATATTTATTTTATATTTTTATTTTTATGTCCTAATTTTTTTTTATTTTTTAAATTGCTCTTTAAAACTTATAGAAAAATAATTTAAAGTATAATTACTTTCTTTAGTGTGCGGTTACAAAGAGAATACATACTTAACTCTTTCTACCAAAATAATTTTGGTTATCAATGCGTATTTGCAAAAAAAAAAAAAAAAAAAAAGCAAACACTATTATAATATTTTAGAGATTAGTATTTTAAATTTTATAATTTATTTATGTGAAAAATTATTATTTTTTTGCTATAACTTTAATTTAAGGTTGAACCTCATAGTTAAATAATTTAAAAGAAATTTATGTTTTAGCATAAGTATTTGTACGAAATGCAAATAGCATGAGTTCTGCTGAGATTTGTACTCTATTTGTTTTTCTAAATTTATAATCTATGTATATGAATTTTTTTTTCCTGATTACTATAATTTTCACCTTACATATGCTTAAGAAAATAAGAATTTATGTTTTATGTTATCGTACTTTTATCCATTCACTTGTCTAGAATTCTTTTTTAATTTTTATTTTATAAATTTATAGCTTAATTTAATTTATTTGAGTGTCATAAGTACAACTTTTAATACACTTGTGTATTAGATTTTAAAGTGACTTTGCTCGTTGTATTTTAATAAAAATTTAAAGATACTAGAAGATTGAATCAAGGTGTTATTTTTTTCTCTCCAGATCTTCCGGCTCTGGTCATATTTGACAACGAAACAGAATTAATTGCTTCATTTATTTCTAGCATTGCAGGTATTCAAATAATGTTGAACTGGCAGACAAATTGGAATTGAATGATCGATTTGATCAGATGGATATTTTTCATATACATAAAATATAAATATTTTAATAATAAAATTCTCGTATATATAAATGTGTGTTAGTACTTAATTATAGAAGATAGTTAGAGAGCTTAAGAGAGTAATTGCGAGAATGATTGGGAGCAAAAGCATCTTTACATGCTTAAAAATGCATGTTTCACCCAACAATCCGGTTCGACTCTCTGACCGATCAACATCATGCCGCAACTCCTCCTTCAAATGCCACTTCACCACCATGCCTCCAACACCAAAGCTACGGGTAAATAAATTCAGTTTTTAATTACAATTTTTGTAATTAATCTATATAGTCTGCTTCAATTCGCTTTTTGCCCTAACTGGACTTTTTACTTTTAACTTAAAATTATAGAAAAAATATTTAAATTTTAAAAAATATTTCAAAAAAGACATTTTTATCTAATTTTGAAACAAATCTTACAAGAATAGATGCCATATTAGCCGCCACATCACACTAACGAGGAAATGGCATGAGTAAAAATTATATGAATTTTTAATTTTTAAAATATTGTTACATATAATATTGCCTCACTGATCGTGATATGACGAATGATACGAGTGGCAGTAGCCTATTTATCATATACTTGGATAAAATTATGATATTACATACCGATAGAAATTTCTAATATGGTTCTTTCTAATATCTGGTTAAAATAATAGTTTAGAAATGTTTTCTTAAATTTAAATATTTTTTTATTAAAAAAATATTTTGTGATTTCAATTCAATGATATGTAGTCATAATTTTTATTCTGGTGATGCTATTTCTAAAAATGGGATTCTTATTGGTCATAATTGAATTGAAGGGACACTGATTGTCTATTTTTACTTTTTTTTTCTCAATAAATTAATGATGCTTATAAACTGTAGTATGTTTCAATTGTCTTGTATAATATCAGGTCAATCATAACTCCAAAACTATGGAGGATCTTCTGGAAAGAGTCCGAAAAGAACTGCTAGAATCATCCAGTCAAATATCAACAACTATGAATTTGATAGATTCAGTTCAACGACTAGGAATCGGATATCGTTTTGAAGAAGAAATCAACATGTTGCTTGAAACGTTTGTAGATGCTGATATGGGAGAAAATCTCTTTGATACAGCACTTCGCTTTCGGTTGCTCAGGCATAATGGCTTTCCAGCTAGCTCTGGTATGCCAGCTTTCTTTCATACATGGATATTGAATATATATTAAAATAATCACTCTATCAAATTTTTTTTTTTGTAACTGATAGGTTATATAAGTTCAGTAACTATAAAAATTAAATAAAAAATGCTTTTAATTAATATTTTTTTTAGATTAAAGTTTTCATTTTAATCAGCTTGCTGCTTACAGATGTATTCAGCAAATTCATGAACAAGGATGGGAAGTTTAAGGATTGGTTAAAGAAAGACAGATGGGGTTTGCTGAGTCTTTACGAGGCATCTTTCTTGGGAGCTAAACATGAAGTTGAATTAATGCAAGCCATGGAATTCACAATAACTCACCTCCAAGAAAAATCAACTCCACGCATGATCTCCCAAGCATTGGACCTTCCTCGGCACTTGAGGATGCCAAGGTTGGAAACAAGAAACTACATTCATCAACTTAACAACGAAACCAATCACAGTTCAGCACTTTTGGATTTGGCTAAGTTAGATTTTAATTCTGTTCAATCACTCCACAGAAAAGAACTGACTGAGATAGTAAGGTGATTTTTCATTTCATCAAGAATATTTAGTGTCATATACATGTAACTTTTGCTTATATATATATATATATATATATATATATATATATATATAGGTTAATTTCATCCATGTTGGATCATAATTGATTCAATTAATTGGTTGAGAGTTTGGTTATTTTATTGATTGATTAAAGTTTGAATCACATCTTCTCCTACTAAATGATGGTTTAAAATTTTAGGTTAAGGGATAAATTCAGTGAAAATCAATATTTAAAAGATAAATTTTATTCAAATAAGTGTTAAGGGGGCAAATAGTTAAATTGAAAGAGGTAAAATTGAAATTTATTAAAAATGCTTAAAAGAAAAATGATTTTCCTCCCCCAAATATATATACACACACACATATTAGACTTGGTAAAATAAAATTCCCATAAAAGTACCATAACTTTTAAAATATTACAATAAAACCACTTTTGTTAGAAAAATACACATGTGAAACATCCACATCACATGTTTTGAAAAAATTTCCAAAGCTATTATTTGAAATATAATCATGATTATTCAATTAAAGTGATTTTTATTGTAATAATTTAAAAATTAAAATATTTTTATGGAATTTTTTTTTTATCACATCATTGTTATGATATAAATCCATCTATTGTGGATGAAATTAGCCATATATGCAGTGATTGATGTTTTATTTCGTGGATACAGGTGGTGGAAACAGTTGGGACTTGTTGATAAACTTGGTTTCGGAAGAGATCGACCCCTAGAGTGCTACCTATGGACTGTTGGCATATTTCCAGAACCTTGTTACTCCAATTGCCGTATTGAATTAACAAAAACTATTGCCATTTTACTAGTTATTGATGACATTTTTGATACGTATGGCTCACTACCTGACCTTGTTCATTTTACCCATGCGATTCGAAGGTTTGTGCTTGTCATTCTAAATGTGAAATTCAATTATTTTATGTACAAAATTTATAATTTGAGGCTTTTAATCACTGCTCAATTATTTATTAGGTGGGATCTAAGTGCAATGGAATCACTGCCTGAGTATATGAAGATATGTTATATGGCACTTCACAACACTACTAATGACATTGCCTATATGATCCTCAAACAACATGGATGGAGCGTTGTTCCTCACCTTAAACGAGTGGTACCTACCCCATTACTTTACTAATAATTTATATTTAAATTCTTACTTACTTTTCAATTTAATCCTTAATCTAAAATTATCTTACAAATTGGGACCTAATCTTTAGTTACACTCCAATTCAAGAATCTATCTAATTTATCCACATCACATCTAAAAGTGGAACCCAAGTCATATTCTATTAGTTTTAAATGGAATTATGAATTAATTCCTTTTATTAAAAGGTGTGTGTATATATATATATATATAATTTTAATTATGTTAGAAAGTAGGGGTCTCAATGGTTTCAAAACCGTTAGTTTTGGTTTTGACACTACCTACCGATTTCGATTTTATAGGTGGTAAAATCAAAATAGAAATAAAATGGAGACGGTTTTGGATGATTTCGATTTA
Source organism: Excoecaria agallocha (assembly GCA_037975025.1). NCBI lineage: Eukaryota > Viridiplantae > Streptophyta > Magnoliopsida > Malpighiales > Euphorbiaceae > Excoecaria > Excoecaria agallocha. Next base: position 71,742,581 of record CM075807.1, read on the forward strand.
ATTTTGGTTCCGGCTAAAAACCAATTTTTATATATTTTGAGTTGATTTAAAAATTATTTTAACTAACTAGCTAGTAGGTACAACTTTCAAAAATTTTAGGTGTATTTGTAATACAAATAATAAAAATGTATAATATATACTTTAGGGTTTGGAAACAAAACCGATGGTTTGGTTGCAATTTTGATTTTTAAAATGTATTGTTGTAGTATAATTATCTCTTTGCAATTTTGTTTCTGGTTTGAAACCGTGAACTATTGACTATAATTCGATTAAATTTTGACTGGTTGAGTTTTAGTACCGATTTCAACCGTAACTGTAGTTAAGAAAGTTAACAGGAAAGTGGGTGGGTTATTATGTAAATATTCCTAATGTCTTTGTATAACCATTTAAGGAAGATAATTATATACAAACTTAAGCAAACCATTATTATATTTTTTAATGAAAATTAAAATTTCATTAATAATAAAATTCATTTATGAGTTACAAATAAAATTGTAAAATACAAAAGATAAATAAAATTTAAGCAATTATGGAAATATCTTTCTAAATTTATTCGATGAAAATAATAGACAATTGATAATAGTAATACACTGCCTGACAACAAAAAATTCAATTCTTCTACCGTTTATAAAAAACTATTAAACCATTTTTCATACAAGAAGGAAATCAGTATTATTAACTCTTTGTTTCTGTTCATTTGCTGCAGTGGATAGACATGTTTGAAGCTTTCTTAACAGAAGCAAAATGGTTCAACAATGGATATATATGCCAAAGCTTGAGGAATATTTGATAAATGGAGTAACCAGTGGTGGCACATATATGGCATTGGTTCATTCTTTTTTTCTTATGGGAAAAGGTGTGAGTGATAAGACTATTGCACTTATGGAACCATACCCAAATCTCTTCTCTTTATCTGGCAAAATTCTTCGCCTTTGGGATGATCTAGGAACTTCTAGGGTATGTACATTATTACCTAAACAGAATCACACAATTTTTTTCTTTCAAATTTTTTAATCTTCCATCTTACTTAAATTTTGTCCCTTCTCTTTAGTATATCCTACATATATATGCCTAAAAACATTAATTAATGTTGAATTTGGAACAAATATATGCGATTCAGGAGGAGCAAGAGAGAGGAGATGTAGCATCGAGTATCGAATGTTATATGAGAGAGAAAGCAATTGTATGCGAGGAAGAAACGAGGAAACAAGTAAGGCAGCAAATTCGCAGCTTATGGATAGAACTTAATGGAGAGTTAATTAGGCCAGGTGTAATGCCTCTATCCATTATTAATGCTTCATTTAACCTGGCAAGAACTTCTCAAGTTGTATACCAGCATGGAGATGACCAAAACGGCTCAACTGTTTCCGATCATGTTCAAGCATTAATCTATCAACCAATATAATGTGGCTGATGGAGCAACATCAACCATATCATGGGTTTATAATATAATGCTTTCTACAATGTATTTGAGAGAGAGAGGTGTCACACAAACAGAAAAAAAAAAAAAAAGGATTAAGGATTTTTTATCAATAAATATATATAAAAGGTACAAAACAGTTTTGTGTGTTCGATTTTAACAGTTTTTTGGATATAAAAACCAAACGAAATAGAGTCACGTTCAAAAAAACTCATAAAATGGATTATTTTAAGAAAAAAATATAGGTAATTCAGGAATTGAATCTTTATAAACTACTGTGCCAAACTTTTCGATCCCTTTACTCTTTTTTAATTTTACTTTATATTGCTGCTCTATATAACTGTTGTATATTTTATGCAGTTCACAATCTACGTTGTTCTATAAAACTGTTGTTTGCTATTATATTTTTACGCAGAATGCTCTATCATGTAAATGATTTGCTTATTTTAATAAATCAGTTTTGCAAATGAAATTTCAAGTAATATATCAGAGTTGATTTCTTGCACACAAGTTAAAAACATTGAAAAAAATGATTATGTTTCTTAATGAAAATATTTTGAGTGATCTATTTGCTCCTTTACTTTATGTTCAATTTATTATTCAAGAAAAATATGATATACTCAGCTCAATCACCCTTCTTGGTATATTTGAGACTTTATATATATATATATATATTGTAAGATCAAGCTCAATTATTGAAACTTTCTAAAAAATAAAAAACTCAATTATCTATCTCTCTCTATATATAAGCTAATAATTATATATATTTGACTATGAAACTTCTTAATTTATCAATTCAAATAAGTAACGTCGGTGTTTCATATAGGTCCAATTCATCTTGTGATCTTTCAGATTTTGATAAGGAAAAGATATATTTAATGGAGTTTTTTATTCCACGTTTAGTCTCAACTTCCATACCCAACTTTAAAGGTCATAAAGGTTTTTTTTTTTTTTAACAATTTTGTATTTATAAATAATTTTTATATTTCTTTTACAGTATTTTTTTTATTTCAAGATTCAAAGATACAATTAATTATTTATATTAAATACTGCGGTTGGAAATTTTAAAAATAATTTTGAAAAAAAGCAAGATCTATATTATTAGCCATATTGTGGGATGGAAAAGTATTAATTACTTAGCAAAATTTTTGCATATTTGATAAAATTTTATTGATTGTATGACATGACCTAGCAATCAATGAATATGAACTAATAAAACAAATACTTAAAATTTAGATTTTAAGAAAAATTCTATTTCAGCAATATCAAATTTGAAGGCTATTATTTTAGTAGAGCATAGTACAGAAAAATCAAAAATTTAATTAATCGCAAAATTAATCTGAAATTAAATTGATTTTTTTCAATTAATTGGTTTGATGTATTGGGTTTTTATTTTTTATAGTTTCAGTTAACTAGGGGTGTTCATCAGTCGGGTTCGGGTGAACCCAACCCGAACAATCCGAACCCCAAAATTTCCCATATATCCCAACCCTACCCTACTATACAAATATCAAATTTAATTTATAATTTTTTTTTTGGATAAAGTAAGCTAATTCCAAACAAATATCAAATTTAATTTATAAAGTTATAACTATTGATTTGTTGGAATACTTAGCAATAAAAAGTAGAAAATGACGAAAGTGAAATGTCAATTTGAAGAGTATTATGTTTATTTTATAATTTTTTTTTAAATATTTGAAATAAAATTAAATTTTTTATAATTTTTGTTTTATAATTATATATTAAAATTTTAGTTGGTTACACTAGTTAACAAACTTTAATGGATTTGTTAGTAATATACCTGTCAAATTTTTATTTGCATTATCCAACTTGAAATGGTAAGGGCCTGTTTGAAATAAAAAAAAAATTGAAATTGTGAAATTTATTTCTAAATAAAATTTTATGCTTGGAATAAAATAACTAAGATATAGAATTGAAAATAAATTTCTTATTTTTATGCATGAAATAAATGAATAAAAAAATTTATTTATATTTTATTTTCTAAAATATGCTCAATACAAATTTGATGCATTTTTCAATAATAACAAAAAAAAAATAGATAAAATTCACATGTCACTATATGTGGCAAATAGACGGGTTTGAGTTGAATTATAAATGGACGGATCATAAATGTATCAAAAAAATGAATTATAAATGGGCTAATATCCAAATGGATTGGAAGGATTTAGACCGATCTATGGATTTAATGCATGTTGATTTATTTCTCATAAGTTTATCCAGCCTTACTTTATTTTTCCACCAAAATTATTTTAAAAATTCCTAAATATTATAATTAAGATATTTTTAAAATTTCAAGTCAATTGGAGTTCGTTTTGATAAGTTTTAAGGTACTGAAATATTTTCAGACAATCCAAAAATTTTAAATTTTAAAAGTATCCAAAATTTTATTTTTTACTTTTGAGAATTAATAATCATTATTCTAAGATATTATATATGATCAGAATGATTTTTAGAAATCCGTGAAATATTTTCAAGTCGGTCAAAGTTAGTTTGATCTCTTTTCGATCCCGTAATTTATTTTTATTTTTGACTTTTGGATGACAATTTAATCTCAATTTTAATTCAAACTATACCATTATACTTGTCATATATTTTGATTTATAATTGAGACATAAAATTTTTCTGAGCCTCGATGGGCTCTGATTGATATTATTCACTATCAGAAAATAATATTTATGTTGGTAGCGTTCCAAAACATTACAGGTAGTAAGGATGAAAGAGATAGATGATTTTGAGAGAGAGAAAATGGTGGAGAACTAGACTGAATAAAAGGGAGAGATCCATTGGGCACCTTGTACCAAACCCAATGGGTTAAGGAATTAGATGAATCATTTTTTTTGTTGGTCCAATGGCTATTTTTGTGGGTTGATTTGAATTTGAATAAGTTCTTTTATATGAAATTAGCGAAATTTTGAGTTTTGATCAATTTTGTCAGACCTAGATGCCGCCAAATTAATTTTATATTTATAAAATGAACGACATATTTTTTAGCATTGAATTAAGTTTATAACATATAAGTGACCTGCTATAATAAAATAATAATCTTCTTGACATTTGAGTCAATTTACCATCAAATTTTTATTGATTTAAAACGTAATAATATTAGATTTCTATATTTTTAAAGCATTTTAATTAAATAAATTTATTTATAATTGTTTTAGAACTAACTGTTGTTTATTTTTTATATTACTTTGAATAATAATAACAACAATAAAAATAATGATGATGATATTTATTATAACCATGTCAAACCTAGTCTTACCCTAATATGAAGGAATAGAATCAAAATTGATTTTTTTTTGTAAATTTTATTTTTAATTTTTTCAATTTTTGTGATCTATTAATTCTTGAAAAGTTTTCAATTTCACCTATTGCATAATTTTATTTAGGACTGAGCAAAAAAAACCAAAATAATATTTGACCGAAAAATCAATTCAAAATCGAATCGATTTTTGTTGTTAACAAAACCGATTCTAATGGTTTAGATTAGTAAATATTAAAGATTTCTGTTTTTGATTTCAGTTTTGATTCATAATTTGAAAAAATTAGCGATTTTGATTAACTGATCGGTTTAATTATTTTTTAAATAAATTATATATATAATTTGCAATACCACTTTGTTCATGTTACTTATATATACCCATATTTTTTTCCTTCTGTTATCTAATCCTTAGTACTGTTCATTTGCCCAATTAATACCTATATATTGTTACTTAACTTTTTACTAATTGTTATATCATTAATATAACTATTTTATTTACTCTTTTCCAAACCCAATTTATGATTTCGTCTTATTACACGGTTTTGATTATGAAATTCAACTTTCGAATTCATATGAAAATTCTTTCTCCATTGATTGCTTAATACTTTATTATATTTAATTCCTTAATTTTTCATAACTCAATCATTCTTTGTGTTACCATCTTTTCACTTTTTACGTGGTCTTTAAATTTAATTTGGTTTCTCTATATAACACTTAGACTTTATATGTTGCTAACTTACCATTTAAAATTCCTATTTTTGTTGAATTGGTCTTTTGTTATCTCCTTTTTCATATTTATTATTTCACTATTTATTCCTTAAATTAAAATTTATTTTCCCTTTATTTTTTTATACCACATAAATTTTGAATTTATCTTCTTGTATCCATTTTATTTTCTCAAATTTTACCGTTTAAATACCGATTTACAATTTCTTCCCCGTACTTGTAGTTTCATCATAATCACTTTTATTTAAATTCAAATTTTGGCCCCTTATCCCTTAATTAAATTCATATTCAATCTTTCTTTACTAAACTTTTAAGAGATTTTTGCTTAACTTAAAAATTACGATTAAACCTCTAACCTTTTACTTGTCACATTTGACTTTATTTATTTTTCACTTTTGACTTAGTTTCCTTCATTCTTATTTTTCCTTAATTAATCTCATTTATTCCTTTACTTTGATGAAAAAGTTCAATTTGGTCCCTTATAGTTTTCATTCTTTTTCTAAACCCTATATGATATTCTTTTTACTTATTTTGCATTCAAATTTCTATTTTCTTAGCTTATTACTGTTTTTACCCCTGCTTAACCTGTTAACCTCATTTTTTCCTTTATTTATTGTTTATGGACATTTAGGATTTCTTTAATGTTATAATTATCCTTTTAACCTAGCACACATGTAAAATTATAACCTTGCCCTTAGTGGTGGGAAACCATGAATTGGATAAGCGGAACAGTAAATTCAGTACACTGGAGGGACTGTACAGCTGGGGTACAATACCGTTCTCCTATGTAGTCATATAATAAGTCGACTAAATAATATTTTTAATACAATAACAATCATAATATAGTAATACCATGGGGTAAGTGTCCATATGCCTAGCCATACTATTCTAAAATCCTAGATCACCCACTGAACACTAAGAGCATTATTCAATTTTATATCATATAATATTTTTATCACATCATTTATTCTTATCATATTATGTTAACCATATTGTACTTTCAGGTGTATTCATATGAACTTATTAATCATGGATTCCACACATATATGTTTATAGCTAATACAATATGGCTAACTCATGTCATCCATAATACATATACCATTCAGCCACCAAGTAAAATCACATTTTCAAAATATTTATTTTTCGAATTTCATACTATACATAGTTTTATATCCATTTTAAGCCATAATGTAATGAATATGCCAAATTCACATATAAATTCTTAAGTTTCAATTCTTTTCACCATTATGTAGCCATTACATAATTTGATACACTTCTCATTTTTCATTTTCATTAATATTATTGCATTCCATATGTTTTAATTTGCCTAGTTATTATTAAATACTCAATTAAAAGTCAAATTACATTAAGGTATCCTAAGGTACCCAATTCGGCCACTTTGGTTACTTTCTCTTTTTATTTAATTTCTTTATTAATTTGAGTTTCTAGTATCTAACTTAGCATTATAGCATGTTATCTTAATTTATTTCACTATTACTCACAATTTAGTATAGTTACATAATATAGTTTCCATACTAATCATTATAGTTACATATCATTTAAGGCATCATTTAACCATAGTATATTTATTCCTTGAAATATTACTCAATTTATGAAGAATTTACCAATTATCATCAAAATACTCTATGATTCCACCTAAGGTACCATTCGGCCCCCACACTTTTTCTTACTTATAAATCCATTTCTTCTTAATTCTAGGGTTATTTCATAAAAATTCATCATTCCATTAAGTTATATTAAGTTATTTCACAATTCTATTACATTACACTTATAATTTCATAATGTCACATCATTATGTACTCATAGTCATTGCTATATTTATGCATTTATTCAAGCTTAATTTATTTTAATGATGTTTCTCTAATTTAATATAGCCCATTTTATGCTTAAATTGCTAGTTAATGTCATTTAATCATTTTGCTCTCGATTATGTGCATTTCGACCATGGTTAGTCTTCTTACTTAATGTTGGATTTCTCTTTAATTTCATACTTATTTCACTATAATTCATCACTTTATAAGGTTTCTTTAAATTATCCATCATTATTTCTCAAATTCCTATAGTTACATAAGCTAATTTCTATAGGAAATTCAACATTCAAATGAAATTAAGTGTAGAGAATGTATCCACTAACCTTATTTGAGCTTAAATCCATCTAATCTTCCTCTCTCTTGCTTTCCACTTCCTTGATTTTTCCTTCCTCTTATTTTTCTTCTTTAGGTCGAACTCTCCATGGTGAATTTTCACTAATTTCTTTCTTCATTTACTCAAAATAACTACATAAACACACTCTCCACACCTAATTCACCTATTAAAACCCTTGAATAGGGGACATGAAATTTAGCAAGTATTTGGTAGAATTTAACTAGAGAAAATGAAAGAAACACAGAGAAATGGAGAAGAAGAGAGAAACAGCCGGAGCAGGAGAGAAGCCAGGTGAGAATACTGGAAATTTCTAATATTTTCAGCTTATATACTCATATAGATTGGGCCAAATTAGGCTCAACTATTTTGGTTAACCCTAATGGCCCATTTCCACTTAAATAAGCCAAATTTTAGCCCAAATAAATTGTTTCATCCATTCCCATGTTCTATTAAATCTCTAATCCATTCCACCATCCTTAAAATGATAAATTAGGCCTCTACGTAAATTTTTAGGCTAATCAGAGTTCATATTTAGTCCGATTCACCCAAGGCAGTCCGATATGCAAAAATTTGATATCACCGAAAAATTTATTTTTTTTATACAAATATATTCTACATATTATTTAATGTAGGACTGAAAAATTTTATAATTTTTAGAGGTCATTTGCTATTTTTAAATTTTTACTGAAACTTTAATAAACCTCTTTTTCGGTTTTCTGATCACTTTTCTGAAACTAGTGTTCCCGTTGTTAGAATGCTTCAAGATTTTACACTCCATGCATTAGAGTGTTAAAAAATATCTAGTTAAAATTTTAACCCATTCTGATATCGTTTCGATATATTTCTAATTTTGATGGCTTAAGCAGCCTGTCTGAAATTCGAAATTTCGAAACTAACAGAACATTTATTTATTACTTGCAATAGTTTATGTAGATTATTAATAACATATTTATGCAATCAGAATAATTTTTGAAGATCGGTACACAAATTCCGAATTCGGTCAAACTTTCAATCAACATTTTTTACGGTACTGAGAAAAAACTTCGTTGTTCCGTTTAAGGATCGATCTAAACTTTTTTTTTTTATTCTCAAATTGTACCGTTGAACTTCGTTTAACACCTATTTTCGTATTCCGGTGTTAACTCAATTTGTCCACCAAGTTACCCATCCTTAAATTTTCTTGATCTGAGCATGTTTAACCTTTGTACACCTTTAAATTTTTCTGTCCTATTAAACTTCGATTACTCCAAAAATTATCCTGTGGCTACTTTTTGTGCTGTAGAATATAGCAGTCAGATCCTAATTTCGGGGCATTTACAATATGTCATGATAATGTATGTATCCATGTACATAGAATGAATATAAATACATATAATATGTACATATATGTTTGTACATATGTATATATGCACATACGTGTGTCCGCATGAACATAAATGTGTGTGTGTGTGTGTGTATATATATATATATATATATATATATATATATATATATATATGTATAAAAGTTAATACAAAATTAAAGAAAACATATATATATATATTTTAATAAATTAGTTAATATAAAATTACAAGAATCAATTTCACCAATGGGTTAATATAAAATTACAAAAGTCAATTTCAATAATGGTTACTGAATTTATGTTTAATCGTTTAAAAGTAACCGATTTATTTTTTGTGACTTAAATGTTACTAAATTTATCATATTTTTACATAACAATTATCTTAACCGATTTTCGATGATAATTCTTGCAAAAATGCTGAAGTGGCACACCACGTCATATATCTGGACGTACGTGATATGACACATCAGCAGCTACATTATCGGAAGAAATCATATCACACGATATGTCAGTATACTATGTCATATGCGTGAACACATGTAATCTCTACTAATGATATGAATGCTGATGTATAGTGTCATATGTGTCAAGATATATGAAGTGACGTGTCATGTCAATATTTCAGTAAGGATTATAATCGAAAATCGATCAAAATAATTTTTTTATAAAAAGATAATAAATTTAATAATATTTAAATTACGAAAAATATGTCAATTATTTTTAAACGATTATACATAAATTTAATAATTATGGATAAAATTATTCCGAAATTAACGAGTTTTCTTTATAATTAACTTTCGGAAAAATAGACGTAATAAATCATAGAAGCCTTTCGGCACCAAATCATCACCGCCACGCATCTCCTTCAAATCTCTGCGTTTATGGTTTCCATTGCTAAAACAAATTAAACTTTCACAATTTCATCTTACAAATGGCACCGATTCTTCTTCTTCTTCTTCTCCTAATTTCTTCTCTTTTCGTTCCTTCATATACCCAAAATCTCCAATTCACAGACCAAGAAGCCTTCATTTCAATCCTAATTTCTCAACAAGGTCTCGATTTTCTCAAGGATTTGCTCATAAAGAAAGCAAGTTCCTCAATTACCCCTCTCGATGTGGTCAAGATTGAAAGAGTAGCTAAAATTCCGTTTCTGGGTAATGTTGAAATGGGCCTATCCAACATCACTATTAATGAAATTAATGTTTTATCTTCTTATATTAAGCCTGGAGACACGGGTGTTTCAATTATTGCCTCAGGAGCTAATTGCAATATAAGCATGAGTTGGTATTATCTGTATTATACTTGGCTTGTGCCTCTGGAGATTTTGGATGAAGGGACCGCCTCGGTTAAGGTATAAGCTTGGTTTAACAAGTTAATGAAACTGGATTTTGCTCATGATATGAGATATCTTTTTGGGTTTGCATTTTTTTTAGTTGCTTTATTTTCTTGATTATGCAAGTCATTTAAGTGGTGCTCATGGAAATAAATATAATCAGAGGATGAATTGGTGTCCTGAAAGTTGTCATCCAAATATCTATGCATTTGGTTGCAGTTTGGATTGTCAATGTATGATTTAGCAATAGCATCATTCGTATGATATTTTGTTAAAGAAGGCGTTTTCATTTGCTTTAGTTTGTCTATTTATTTGTTTTTCTTCTTTGTTTATCTGCTCATACTAAATAAGCCTTTAAGAAGGGAATTTGATGAATGCTGCTTCTGGGTAAGGTTGAAGATATGCAAGTGGGGCTTACACTAGGATTGGAGAACCAGAACGGAACTTTGAAGCTATCTTTAGAGGACTGTGGTTTTTATGTTAAAGATATCTCTATAGAGTTGGATGGAGGAAAATCTTGGCTGTACCAAGGGTATGGATTTCTATATGAACTCCCCAGTTGTAGCCTTGTGGCACTGTGGTATTGCATTCTCACACTTTTGTGAAAAACAGTGGACTAGGAAAATGAAATTGATAATTTTACATCTTGACTTTTGATGTTGCTAATCCCCAGTGCGTCAGCCTATCATAGGGAAAAATCTTTTGGCTGTATATATGATAAAGTGAAGGTGCTGACATGAGGGGGACATTGGGTTTTTGCTGGGTGGGGATGATTTAAGAGAATTCTTCCCTGAACTCATCCAGTTGTCATACTTAAATTGAATTTGTTACATCTTCCATTTCTCATTAACCTTTATATTGTCTCTCAGATTGATCGATGCATTTGAAGAACCAATAGGGCCCGCTGTGGAAAATGCTATTACCAAGAAACTTCAAGAAGGGATTCTGAAGCTCGACTCATTTCTGCAAACTCTTCCCAAAGTAATTCCAATTGATGATAATGCTTTTCTAAATTTAACTATTGTGAAGGATCCTTCCGTGAGTAACACTTCCATTGGTTTTGACATCAATGGATTATTCATAGGAAGGAGAAAGATTTCACTCCCAATGAATGAGATTTCAGTCCCAACAAATGAGTTCAAAAGTTCAGAGTCTTCAGTTTTCTGCTCAGATGCATCTAAAATGCTTGGTATCTCATTAGATGAGGCTGTTTTTAATTCTGCATCAGCCTCATATTACGATGTAAGTTTTTAGAATCCAATTTATTTTTTAGCTGATGTTTATTAACCTTTATGTTCACTCTCTCATCTCTCAGTTAAGAGCATATTCCCATCCACTTGAATTCTCAGTCACATATTTCTTACATTGGCCTCTATTTAGCTTCACTTTATCTGGAAGTTTCCATGCATGTTTTATAACTAGTACAAAATGTGATTGTAATGCAACTTTGTTCATGTAAAAATAGAGGAATCCAGTCTTTTCTTGTCTTCTACTTCATGGGAAAACTAATAGTAGTTTAAATCAATGAGAGGCCGATACCCCTAATACAGCAGCAATGGGAATGGGAATGACATTTAGCATTGATGAGTCAATTGAGACTACAATCAGCTTGGATACAGTGAAAGGTTAATTAAGGATTCACTGGTTCCCTCTGTGCTGATTCGCGATCTCCATCAACCCCTCCATTATCACATGATGATCTGTCACACCATAAACACATTTAAAGTTGAATTTCCATTTCTTAGTGGTTAGGATCTCCCTTGGAAGCATCTTAGGTTGTGTGTTTTTTGAAAGGCTTGGCATTCCATGAGAAGCCTACCTTCCATGTAAGGAGTTTGATTCAAAGTCTTCCAGACCAAGATCCTATCTCCTATCACTTAAAGGACATTAGATGTTGTAATGGCCAGAAGCTATGGTTTACCCACTCAAGAACTATTATGTTTCCTGGATAGAGGTGGTGTATATTGAGTGGACTGAACAATTAATCAATCATCCAATCTCTTCTTTCCCGTCTCTTGGTCTCATTGAGCTCTCAGCTTTCATATGCCACTGGTAACCTTTGTAATAGCACACTAACTTTTACTGCAGTGCCATGATCACTCTCTATTAGGAGTTGTTTTTGTTTTTTGTTTTTTGTTTTTTTTTTGAGCAACCCTCTTCAAGTAACTTACAGTAAATCTTTATCGGTGGTTCACAAGCTTTAAAAATGGTCTTAGCATGAAACCATTGGATTGAAAGGGTAATTGGTACTAATTTCAACCTAATTCATGAGGTCATAACAGGCTATCCTTTTATATAGCATCTATTCAGTTGGACATTGTATAGCTTCAAGATGAATGCTGCAGCTTGTGGTTATGTTTCTAGGAGATTTGGAATTCGAACCAAAGCGTGTTATTTTGAATATGCTTAATTGCATATGTTATTTTATTTTATTGTTTCTGAAGTTTGTGCTAGTTTTAATATACATACATACACACATATTTATTTATTTTTTAACTCATCGGTTTTAAATAGAAAATTTCTTTCTCTGTTCAGGCAAAATTCATGCAATGGGTTGTTGATAAAGTACCAGATCAGAATCTTTTAAACACTGCTGGGTGGAGATTTATTATTCCCACTCTGTACAGGAAATATCCAAATGCTGACATGAACTTAAATGTTTCTTTATCTTTTCCTCCACGCATAAGAATTTCAGAACATGATATTGCTGCAACTGTTTATGTGGACTTGATAATTGATGTCTTGAAAGACGATGAAGTAATACCAGTTGCATGCATTTCACTTGTAAGTTGGTTTCTGGGAGTGCTGAAACATTTTATGACCTTCTTTATCACCTCTTTTTACTTTGTATTGTATGTTTCCCTCTTCTCTTCTCTTCTTTTTTTTCTTTTAGCTAATGGCATGGTTTGTTGATATGATTATGAGACCCCTGGTCACCAAAATATGTTAGGCATGGTATACAAAGTTGGCAGAATATTTGTGAAGGTTATAGTTGGTCCTTTTTATATCGTGGGCATGGATACCATCTGCGTAAATCATATTCTAGTCAAGATTTCTGATATTGCTGATTTTCTTTAACTTATTTAGGGATACATTTTGAGAAACATCTAGATATGCGAAGTTTCTTATTAACTTTATCTTATGCCATCTTCATTTTCTGTATATTGCCTAAAAGTTTTCTATGAGCACTGTGAACTATTAAAGACTGCCAGATGCTGCTCCTCCTGTGCCTATGAATGTCGTAGTTACTAACAAGTAATCAATCACTTGTCGCTAGGATCCATCTTTTCAGGAGTTTTTACTTTAGAAAGTGCAGCTATTCATGTTGTTAGGACTTTTTATCTTTTTGCATTTTCTTTCAACTAAGACCACTGAGCTGTATGTTAATTATTCCTTATGGAATTTTAGTGAAATGTGTTGCTCTTTTATTTTGATGTATAGCATTTTTCTATTGGTTTGTGCTATATAGGACATTCGTGGCTCCAGTTCAGTTAATCTTTCAGGGAATAAACTTGGTGGCAGCGTGAAGGTGAGCGACTTTTCAATGTCATTGAAGTGGAGCAACATAGGCAAGCTTCGGTTATATCTTATCCAGGTATATTGCTTCCTTTTTTTTCTTTTCTGCAATGTGGGTTATTGATCATAATTTTTACTAAAACACCAATTCTAATTCCATTGTTGCGTGTTACAGCCGGTGATATGGACTCTTATTCAAACTGTTCTCGTACCATATGCAAATGTATACCTTGGACGCGGTTACTCGTTGCCCAGCATTAATGGTTTTGCTATTAAGAATGCTGAATTAATTTTCTCGGATTCCAAAATTGTAGTTTGTGGTGATTTGGATTTTACAGAGCTTTCATAATCAGCTTCTATTGAGATGAATGTGTATATTGTTGTTATATTTCCAATAGGCGAGGAATCAAAATAGCAGATGCTTTGAAATACAGTGAAGGTTTCAAAAGCTTGACATGTGAAAACAGCAGATGAACTTAAATTGATTTTGATTCAGAAAACTGAGGATTCATAATAAAAATTAAAAAGAAAGGGGGGAAATGAAAGTTTAAATATAATAAAATGAGAAATTAATTGGGTACCAAATTTGTTTGTGATTATACAACCAGAAAACAAGGTTAAGAGTGTATATGGTTCGCTACAATTTGCAAATAATTTGGGTATTTGCAAATGTTCCATATTGCTTCGAAATTCCGGGTATATAAACCCAAAAATTTACTATGTTATTGTTTTAAAAATTTAGTACGCTTCTTTTAAAAATTTGGAATAGATCGCTCGGGTTTTGAAATTTCGGACATTTCATTTTTTTTTAATATATATATATATATATATGTATATATAAGTTATATGAATTTAGAATTAAGTTAAATACTATGGAGTGTTAATGTGGTACTCCCATACATCTCGTGCATGGGGAACGGATTGCATGATTTCCTTCCTTTTAATGGTAGCTGCTGAATATAAAAATAGCGTTTACATGTAACCTAAAAACTCCATTTACAAACATAAATGAAAAATTTTGATTCTGGATTTCGAGAAAATGAGTACAGAAATCTCTTTGACAATTGCATGGCAGGATTGAACACAATCGCATCAATCAAACCAATTTAACCAACAAAATGAAGAAATTAAAAAAATGTAACAATACCTCATGGATGTTTAAAATAAGGTAGTATATTAAAAAAACAAAACAAACACCAAACCCACAAACAAAACAAACAAACAAAACAAAAATGCTCTTTAAGTTGAATCAACTTAAAAATCCAAAGTACATCCGGATAACGAAAGTAGTTTAGTTCCAAATATAATAGCTGCATGATAAAGTTTGACTTCCTAATTCAGCAAAGTTAAACATCTTCTTGAATCTATACTTGATTTCAATTTTCGATACAGAGCTAATAGTTTTAGGGTTTAGGTTAAGGTCTTAGGGATTTTTCACAAAACAAAAGGTTAAGGTCTTAAGGTTTAGATTTTTAAGAATTAGAGTGTTTAGGATTTAAGAGGTTTAGGGCTAGCATATAGGGTGCATATTTTAGATTTTATGGTTTTAGAATTTAGAGCTTAATGTTTAGGGTTTAGATTGTAGGATTTAGGTTAGATTTTGGGGTTCAGAGTTTTTGTACTTCGGGTGTTTAGGGTTTAGATTGTAGGATTTAGGTTTGATTTTGGGGTTTAGAGTTTTTGTGCTTCGGGTGTTTAGGGTTTAAGAGATTTAGGGCTAGCATTTAGGGTTTTTAGGGTGGATATTTTAAGTTTTAAGGTTTTAGAGTTCTAGTTTATAACATCTAGGGTTTTGAGTTTTAAGGTAAGAAAATTTAGGTTTAGATAGTTATCCTAAAATCATAAATCCTAAGATTTAGGATGCATTTAAGATTGTATGTTTTAAGTTATTTAGGGTTTAGGTAGCATAGGGTTAGAGTTTTTAGTTTTTGTTATCTCTTCTTTTAGGTTTAGGGTTTATACAGCATAAGGTTTCAGTTTTTAGTTTTTGCTATCTCTATTCTAAAGTTTAGGTAGTACAAGGTTAAAGTTTTACAATTTAGGGTGTTTAGAAATTAGAGTTAATGTTTAAAGTTAAGTTTTTTTACAGTTTATAATTTAGGGTTTAGGGTTAAGTTCAGTACTTAAAAGGGTGGCTTTTAGGGTGCACGATTAGGTTTACAATTTAGAGTTTGTGCCAGAATTTAGGGTTTAAGGTTTGTAGAGCATAGGATGTTTTAGTGTTTGAGTCTTGGATCCAGAGTTTGGAATTTTAAAGTTAAGGTTTTAGAGTTACGATATTGTAAACACTAGATCCTAAGATAGGTCAGATCAGAGTTGCCCGATGGGAAAAAACTATTCATATTTCAAATGAAAAGGACAAACTTTGAGTTTTAAAATATTTTTATAAGTTTTAACTTTGAATTTCTAGGGAATGAAAATGAGTTTGAAAAATCTTGCATTTTGAGCCTTTTCTATAACAGATAGCCGTCTATCATGAATGGACGGTTGTCTATGGCTATTTTGATGCTGGCCGTTGGTCCAGACACCCATTGGTGGGGTTTTTTCATCAAATCTGCATGTTTTCAAGTAGTATTAAACTTGGATAAAATTTGGTTAGTTAAGATTAAATTTTGATAGGATTTTGGAGGGATTTCAGGCAGATTTTATGGAGAATTGAATTGGAAAAGATTTGAATTTATTTCTTCCATATAAATACAAAAATCTAGGGTTTTTGGTAGGGGGTTAATCATTTTGCATTATCTTAGAAAGGCAACCACATTCTTGAGGGAGAAAATCAGCCACATTTTGGAGGGAGAAAATCAGTTTCTACTCTTGAGAATAAAGCTTCCCAACATCCTTTTCCTTGGACACACAAAACATTTTCATTCCTTTCATTGTGGAAATCAATTAATAATTGGAACTCATAGTGCAATTTCCAGAGTTAAAAAATTCTACTCAAGGTAATATTTTGGACCCAATTTCTTGTTTTTTTATCATGTCATTAAAGTATGCTTAACTTGATTCTATTTTTTTTACCTAACATGATTTATTGTTGTTTTGGTTATCTTTAAATGTTTCTGAAAGTTCGTATGATGCCACAAATGTCTGAATGTTAATTAAAATATGTAAAATGACATGTAGTATTAATTCTATAACACCGCAAAATTTACATCTGACATATATGGTATATTCTAGAATATGAACAGTAATCCTAAGACAGTTTTTAGAATGATTAGAGTGGAATAATATAATAAAATTTAAAAGTACACAAGTATTAAACGTGCATGCTCGAGCTAGAAAAATTTGAGGATGGATGACTTATTGGGAAGCTGTAGTTAACCATTAAGTGAGATAATATGAGTTAATAGAGTTCAGTGGTACAATTTGAGAAGAAATTGAGCTTTTATAAGGTTCCCAAAATAGACAGCGAAGGAATTACTCAGTACCTTAAAAAGGGTTGATCGAAAGTTTTATCGAATCTTAAAATATTTTGAAGATCTCCAAAAATTATTTTGATCACACAATCTTATTATAAATAGCGTAAATGAGCTATTAGAAGTAAAACATAATTTTTATGATAGTTTTAAAATTTTAGATTTTGAACTGGTTGATTTTACTTCTGGGGCTTAAAGTTTACTTAAATGATATTAGAATGACTTGAAATTTCAACCACATGCTTTTGCATATGTCTTTGCATGAAGGAAAAATTTTTAGAGTATTATGATAATAGGAACATCAGTTTCTAAAAACAAATATAGGTTAATTTAATTAGGGGCTTAAATGTAATATTTAAATCATCCAAGGGCATAAATGTTATAATAAATTAGGAAAAATCAATTAAAATCAGATATTGGACTTGAATGTGTGTAGTGATTAATTTGGTGATGACAAGTGGCTTATTAGATCAAATAGTAAATAATCAAATCTTAGCCATCAATTTTACGCACTAAAGGGAAAAACATAAAAGTGGAGAAAACTCTCCAAATCTCCCAAAAAATCTGCAATTTTCCTCATTTTTTTCTTGAAAATCCGAACCATGCTTTCTTTGGGTTCACCACCATTTTCTCTTCATTTCTTCCAATTTCCATAAAATCTTAAGCCTTAATTTCACTCACATATACTAATATACATCCTCTTTAATATGGAAATTAGTTTTGAGCACAAGGAAGCTTGGGACTAAAGAATTTTTAGTGAGAGAAAGTTACCCTAAATAAAGGAATTCTAATGAAAAGAGAAAATAAAGGAGGAGAAAGGAAGGGAGAAGGAAGAATAAGTGGTTTCCAAGCTATTTTAAGGTTGGTGGATGCAAAACTACATTTAATTTCATTTATTCCTTTTGAATTTAGGTTAAATTTGCATTATTTTACTAATTGACCATAGGTAGGATTAAGAAACAAATTGAGATGCTATGGTATAAAGATGTAATATCATGAAATAAATGAGAAATAATGAAGAAAACAAACAAAAATATGAAGAACATCAAATGGCTGAACTATGTCTTAAGGTGTACTATATGGTATTTTGATAATTAATTAAATATTTAACTTGCATTAGGTGTTATGATGATGAATAAACATAAATTGATGGATTGAAACTTAAGATTTTAATTAGACATAATGTTATGTATATGAACATAATGATGTTCACAAGGAAATAAAATTATAATGATAAATTTTAAATGTATATCAATACATGAATGTCTAAAATGATCATTAAAGCATGTAAAACATGATAATGCATGAAAAACCATGGTGAAAGGATGAGTACATATCTTGGCCAAATTATGTACTATATGGAATAATGTGCCAATTTGACTTTTAAATGCATATTAAGCATAAAATGAGTAATACAAGGAGAAATAAGACATTATGATTGATTTAAGCTTAAACTAACATACAGACATAAAGTTTATTATGTTAACATAATGGTGTATCATTATGTAACTAAGAATTTCTTATGTAAAATGAATATAGGTTAACATATAAATGCATACAATGATGTTAGGGATGTATATGACATGATAATGAATGAATAAAACCATGGTATACTTGAATTCTCAAGGAGGCCGAATGGTAGTCTTTATGAAAATGCCATATTTTCATCATGTTTGGATATTATCCATCATGTATATTATGGTTTCATATGTAATATTGATTAATGCATGAAGAATGAGAATGTATGTTATGATACATAATGGAAATAACATGAAGGTTGGTGTAAAAATATAATGTCATATGAAATTATTAGTTACCTTTAGTATACACAGTAGGTAATTTAGGAGGATAAAATAGCCAGCCATAGGGATCTACATATTGTGGTAACACCATGAGATCAGATTTTCAGTGAGGGATGGCTACACTCAAATAGTCACTTCACATATACAATACTGAAGAATGGCTACGCTCAAGTAGTTACCTCACATACAGTCATACAATATATTCATATAGTTATACAGTGCTTATCTTGCATATCCAATTTGAGAATTTTCACCGATCATCACTAGGGATAAAAGTGTAAATATATGGAAATAAGGGGATTAAAGTGTAAATTATACATAAAGGATATAAAAGGTAATTAAATAAGAAATGAAGTGAAAAATGTGATTAATAAGTTCAACAAGGGCAAAAATGTAATTATGCAAGAAAACAAAGATCAAATGGTAAATTTTGCATAAAAGATGTCCTAAATGTTATTAAATAGGAAATTATCTGAAAAATGTGCCTAATAGGTTCAAAAAGGGTAAAAATGTAGTTACGCGATGAAGTAGGGGTAAAACTACATGTTGACACTTAAAATATAGTTAAAAAGTTTAAAATAGTCAAACAAGCAAAGAAGGAAAAATTCATAATTAATGAAAAATTTCAAAAACCAAAATGTAATTTACCACTTTATGGGTAAGCATAAGGACCATAAAGTAAAATTTTCACTTAAAATAAGATAAAGGTTAAAGGAAGTACGAAGGATCAAAATTAAAGTCAAACAAGGGTAAATATGATGAATATAAAGTTTAGGAACCTAATTGTAAATTTTCACTCAAGTCAGAATTATGTAAGATTTGGTAAGAAAAATAAATGTAGAGAGGACTAAGTAGTAATTTAGACAATAAGAATTAAGAATTATGTAAGAATTAGAAGTTAATTATATTAAATTAACAAAAAGTAACACTAAGGGGTAAAATGGTAATTTAGTAAAAGATAATTTTATTAGATGAAATTTTGTGTAATTGTATCCATTACTAAGCAACAACGTTGCTTGGTACATGGTTTGTTGATTGCGAGCAAGGACAGGTAAATAAAGGACTCGAAAAAGGCAAAGCTGGACAACATATACATGTGTAATTTTGGACGAATTTAGAACTCTTGTGTGTTAGGTTTATTTTGGACTTGTGGCATATAACATATAATATGGATGCCAATTAATAAAAAATCAATAAATAAAATATTTATTAAGGCTTGTATGAACGGTGAATTTGTGATTATGTTGCGATGATAATTGATGGATGTTATTAGAATTATTATGTATGCTATTGGAGTATTGAAGGTGGAGGCTGCTTTTAGGAGTGTTAATTTGTCAATTTGTAGGTTTGGATAATATGATTTACAAGCCATTATGCTACAAAAATTTATAGCAAATGAATAGTAACTTTATGACTCCAGTGTGAAAATAGAATCCAAATGTTATGTTAAGTTATTAACCAACAACAAAATAGAGTAATTAAATTAACAACCATATGAAGTCAACAATAATATTACATAACATACGGAAATCATGGATAAAGTAGGGTGTTACATATTTGACCATTGATGCCAAATATCTCCATATTTTACCTAAGTTTAATGTGTTTTTAAGGATGATTTTTAGTTTTATGAGTGTTAATTTAGGTGTTTTTATGTTTAAAGTTTTTGTGTTTTGCAATTGGAATGTATGAGTGTTAATTTGTTTGGTTTTTGCAAATTTGGAGTGAAAAAGGAGTGACATCAACTTGCTAGGGACAAAAATCATCCCTACCGGGTTGTTAAGTCTAAAATCATGAGTTCCAATAGAAAATATCCCTACCTAGACAACAATCATCCCTATGGGGTTGATTTAGTAGTAGAATCGCCTTTTTAAGATGTTTTATGTAGTTAAAAGTTTGAGTGCAACAAAACTTCTCTTATTTGAGGCCTTTCAAGTATTGATATAAAAGGGGCAATAGGAGGATGATTTTGAGAGATAGCTTTAGGGTTTTATTCCTTTCTTTTAATCATTGTAAATTAGGGTTTATTTCCTTTTTTTAGTGTAGATTTAATTTGGGATTCAAGGAGAATTCAATATTAAAGAAGAATGAACTTCAAGTTTTACTTTTTATTCATCAAAGGTGTATTTTGAACTTATTCTTTTCATATTTTAATGATTATATTTTTGATGTTTGAATAGTTTTTCTTGCTTAGGAATTATTGAACCATATATGTATTGGAATTTTGAGTTTAATGAATATTTTAGTGCTTTCTTCTATTTTCCTTGTGATTAATTCTGCACTTATATTGATGTTTGGGGTTTGATTTTTAATGTATCAAGAGATGATTAATTATGGAATTCAAATGCTAATTTTATGTGTTAATGTCGTGATCTTTTATTTTCTGCATCTAGTTATCTCTATTTTTTGAAAGGAGGTTTTGATTCCTATATGTAGAATATATTTAGTCCAAGTGTATTGGGGAAAAGATAGATTTTTAAATGGTTATTCCAAAAGGAGATCCATTTGAGATCTATAAAATTATAAACCCGAGCTGATGCTATTTATTAAGTTATTCTTAATCAAAGAGTTTAGTAATCTAGAGTGGTGTTCTTAAGTAAGAGACCTGTTTTGAGTTGGGTTTTTTCAAATATTCATGTTAATATCGTTTTACTTGTTTTCAATTACATTTATATGGATAGAATTTTCAGAGCATTAATTTCGATTTTTTTTAATTTTCTTGATGACATTACTTTATTAATTTTTAGATTTAATTTCCTGTCTAGCTTATAAATCCTTTTAATTCAAAACTTAAAAAATATCTCAGATTGATTTCGCTAATTATAGATATTTTACTTAGCAATTTCTATTTCCTTGGGTTTGATATTCTTATGGTCTTAAATATATTTCTATATATTATTAACCGATCTAATATACTTGCCAGACACTAGTTAAGTTTTTGACGTCGTGGCTGGGGAACAACGGTATTATTTATTTAATATCTGTAATTGAGTTAGTTTGAGATTTTTATTTTTTATATATTTTTTTTATTTGGTGTTATTTTTTGCAAGAAGATTTTTAGGCATTTACAAGTGACATATGATTATGTCCAAGACTATGAATTGGTTCTTTTAAGGGCATAAATGAAAAAATTGAAGTAGAAAATGCAAGAATTGCAATACTTGCATCAACCTTTAACAATCTATTCATCACCATCTTTTGAAGATTTTTGTTCTCAATGGATATCACAAGAGTTTAATGCCTCTAAATTTCAAGTCCTTCTTAACTTGCTTGTAAGTAGGAAAAACCATTTAGTGTTGAAAAAGAAGAATGGATGGCTAAAATTAAGAGGAGAAGATTAAATATCAAGAGGCTTTATTGCAAAATCAAGAGAATTTGTTGAAAACTCAAGAGCATTTATTGAGAGATCAAGAATTGGAAATTAAAAATCTAGAATCCAAATTTGAGTTTTTGAGTATTTTTATAAAAATTCAAGGTGTTGGTGATAACAAGGATGAATTGAGTCATGTTCCAATGGTGGATAATAAAGAAAATGAGTATGGGGTGCATGAGTTAAAGGAGGAACCAATCATTGTTGAAGACAAGTCCTGTAGGTTGGAAGATGAATTTAGATCTTTTATGAAGAATTTTTCACTAAAGGAGCAAGAAGTGTTCAATTCTCAAGTAGAAGCACTGAATTTAGCCCACTTGAAGAATTTATTAAAGCTAGAAGAGCCAGTAAACTTCATATTTGAAAAACTAAAGGTGGAGTCATACTTTATTGATAACATGAAATTTCCAATCTTGGTGAATTTTGACAAGTTTCTCCTACTGATGGAAGACAATGAGAAGCAAAGTCCAAAAAGACCATCATTTGGATTGCAAGCTCGATATTTAGAGAGTTAACAAAAGTTGAGCTGAATACTTTATAAATTTTGAACTACATTTTCTAACATTTCTCAATTTTAGATTTTTGTATTTTATTTAGTGTGTTTCTTTTGTTATGTTTCTGTGTGTTTTGTTATTCATAAGCCTAAGGTGGAGTTTTGATTAATGGGAATATGGAGTGAAAATTAAATGCCAAATTTTAGGTATGCATTCTTCACTTGGTTATTGTCAATTCTATTGGCACAGTATGGGTAAGAGCTCAACGTATGATTAATTTCTGCTAATTAATTTTAATTAATTTGGACATTATTTCTGAACTATATTCAAGGTTTAATAGGGTTTTTGGGGGGGTTTTTTAGGGGTTTTCTTATGTTGGACTTAATTTTTATTGAGTAAATAAGGTAGATTTTGTACTAAAATACACTAATGTTTTTGGTATGAGAAATCAACTCAGTATGGTTGAATTTCATCCCCACCGAGTGCCTTATCCTTCGTGTTCTAGTAGCTAGTAACTCAGTAGGGGTGAAATTCATCCCTACTGAGTCATGTACCCCATTCAAAATAGAATTCTGCATCTCGATAGGGATGAAAATCATCCCCACCGAGTCAACACCTCTTTCCCACCATGTGCCTTGGTTTCTCCATTAGGCCATTTAAAATTCTTCTCTGTTTTCTATTGTTTTCCATTAACTCACTTTGATCTCACTCTCCAACTCTTTTTCTTCTTCACTTCGGCAAATCCACAATAACCAAGTAAGTTTTTCTCCCTCATTTTAATTCTAATTAAGTGCTTATTTGTTGATTTTATCTTTGATTTGAAGTAATAGATTTGGATTGTTTCTTCTTGGTTTTTCCCTCTTGTCTACGGGTTATAAGGCTTATTTTGGTTTGATTTTATGCTTAAGATGCATGTAACTATGTGTTACAAATTTCCAATTTGGGCATTTATTTGGTTCACACTTGGTTATTTTTAATTTTGGCATGAGAATGGTTTAGATTTCTTTTGATTTAACTTTTATTTATCTATACCCTCAAAGTGTTTGATGAAATGCCTAAGTGAGTAATTTGAGTTCTTTTGCCTAATTTCTTTGCCCTAATCCAACACAAATTGATTTTAGACTTTATAAGCACTTTGTTTATATTCGTTAAGACCTGTACATGGCATGCTTGTGTGCAAATTGAATTTGGGAACTTTGATAAGTTTTGGATTTCATTTTGGGATAATGCTGCACTTTTTGATTTCTCCCTCTACATTTGTAGTCTTATTGTGTGTTAGTTTGCCTATTTGAGTTTCCAAATAACAGGATGTCTCACATACCATGCTTACATTAGTTGCACCATCAATTGTCATTGTCCTCTCTTTCCAATATAAGACTTGTTATGCATTTGTCATGCTTTGTACTCAATGTGCATCTTGAAATTCATCTTTGTCTCATTATGCTTTGGTGGTAACTTTGATGAAATGAGTATGTGTGTTGTGCTTTTATCATTTAAATTAAACGTTATCTTGGAATTTAAATTTTGATTGTTAGGTTGTGCAGTGAGCTAATTTTCACTACTTTGCTAAGGACAACAAGATTTTAGAGAGGGGGATAGAGCATAGCTGAACTCTGTTTTAAATATTAATTTAGGAATTTTTTTTTAAACAATCTTAACTTTCATTTTGCTTATGAATTGGTTTTATTTTATTTTTATTTCTTTTGTTTGTGTTTTTATTTTTAATTATAACACTTTATTTCCTTAAATTTTGTGATACTGTGTTAAAGTAGTTATTTTTATGTTTTGCATTTTTTATTTGTTTTGTTTATTCAGATTGATTTGTAATTTGTGTTCTAGTTAAGTAGGTTTAGTTGGAATATCATGTATTTTACAATTAGTTTAGTTTGCCCAGTTTTGTTTTTAAATTTGAACATTTTTTGAACTTCAGCTTATAATTTTGCAACATTTAATATTTTGATTGTCAATAAGATAATCATATTGTTTGATGGAATTCCAGTTAAGTTAGGGTTCAACATGAACAATATTTGTTAATTTCCAACATCTTAACACTAAGATAAGTTTTTTAAATTAAAAGAAAACCAGTGCATGAAGGTAGTTAAGTCAAGAATTTTAGAGCGCTAGAATCTTTCTCATCATCATTCGTAGCATTGAAACAACTCAAATAACTTTAAGACAAGATTTATGCATTTTTATTCTTTAGCCACTTTTAAAAGACTTTTTGTCTACCCCTGTGCATTTTATCCCTTGTTAGCTTTTTTAAGCCTAATGAGGCATGCTATGGTTAATTTTCTTATTATACACCTCAATACCTTGTAGCTCAAAAGCTTTTATCTCCCTTTCTACGAATTGGCCACACTATGATTGGGATTGATCAATGTTTATAGGTATTTAAGAGTGTGTAGTTTATAAAAAGGGTTGCTTGGAATGTTATGAAAGGATGGTTTCAAAGTTGGGAATACAATATAAATTATGAATTTATAAATACCCTTCTTATTTATTGATGCTAAAAATTAAGCCAGCAAAAGTTTGTTATTTCTTAAAAAATGAAAATATAAGAACGAAAAGAAAGAAAGTTGAATTGATAAGCTAGCAATGTATAGCAAATTTTTAAGTGTGGAGTATTTGTAAAAGAAAGGTTTTGAGCTCCCAAATTTGGTTGAATTTTAAGAAGCCTTTCTCTTTAGTGCTTTAATGTTTTACATTCCTATGTAGTTCAGAGTTGATAAGTTGGATAGCAATAGTGTGGATAGAAGTTAGTATTTTCAAGTATAGGGTGGTTATTCTTATCTTTGTTTACCATTAACCTTTCTTTGATCATCCTTTTCCTTGACCACATCACAACCTTAATTAAGTTCTAATGATTCTATCTTGTTTTGAATTGTTTAGCGAAGATGACCTTAGGGTTCCATTGCTAAAGGAAAGGCATATAGCATTTCTAAAGTTTCAAATGCGAAATGATATGTGCATTTCGATGTACATTAATTCTTGCACTTGATACTAAAATTAATGTCTAAATATTAATTAAAATATGGAAATTGACATTTTGTAGGATTTATTCAACCATTGATGCCTGATATCTCCATATTTTACCAAAGTTTAGTGTGTTTTTAAGTATGATTTTTAGTTATTTGAGTGTTAATTTAGGTGTTTTTATGTTTAAAGTTTTTAGGTTTTGCAATTGGAATGTTTGAGTGTTAATTTGCCCATTTTTTACAGGTTTGGAGTGAAAAAAGAGTGAAAACAACTCGGCAAGGACGAAAATCATCCCCACTAGTTTTGAAGTCTAAAATTGTGAGTTCCAGTAGCAAACATCCCTACTTAGACACTTTCCATCCCTACTTAGACACCAATCATCCCTACGAGGTTGATTTAGCAGTAAAATCACCTTTTAAAGAAGTTTTATGTAGTTAAGAGTTTGAGTGCAGCAGAACTTCTCCTATTTGAGATCTTTCAAGTATTGATATAAAAGGAGCAATAGGAGGATGATTTTGAGAGATATTTTTATTTTTTTATTCCTTTCTTTTATTCATTGTAAATTAGGGCTTTATTTTCTTTTTTTAAGTGTAGATTTAATTTGGGATTTTAGGAGAATTCAATATTGAAGAAGATGGAACTTCAAGTTTTACTTTCTTTTCATCAAGGGTGTATTTTGAACTTATTCTTTTCATATTTTAATGATTATATTTTTGATGTTTAAATAGTTTTTCTTGCTTAGGAATTCTTAAACCATTTATGTATTCGAATTTTGAGTTTAATGAATATTTTAGTGTTTTCTTCTATTTTCCTTGTGATTAATTCTGCACTTATATTGATGTTTGGGGTTTGATTTTTAATATATCAATAGATGATTAATTATGGAATTTGAATGCTAATTTTATATGTTTATGGCTTGATCTTTTATTTTCTGCATCTAGTTATCTATATTTTTCAAAAGGAGCTTTTGATTCCTATATGTAGATTATATTCAGTTTAAGTGTGTTAGGGTAGAGATAGATTTTTAAATGGTTATTCTGAAAAGAGATTCATTTGAGATCTAGGAAATTATAAACCTAGCTAATGTTAGTTATTAAGTTATTCTTAATCAGAGAGCTTAGTAATCTAGAATGGTGTTCTTAAGTAAGATTTATTTTAAGTTAGATTTTTCTAGATATTCATTTTAATATTGTTTTACTTGTTTCCAATTACATTTATATGGATAAAATTTCCTAAGCATTCATTTCAATTTTGTTGATTTCCTTGATGACCTTGCTTTATTAATTTAGTGGTTAATTTTTAGTTTTAATTTCCTATCTAGCTTAGAATTCGTTTTAATTTAAAACTTGAAAAATATCTCAGATTAATTATGCTAATTATAGATATTTTACTTATCAATGTTTGTTCCATTAGGTTCGATATTCTTAGAATCTTAAATATATTTCTTTATATTACTTAATTGATCTAGTGCACTTTTTAGACATCGATCAATGCCTGTTTATTTTTCTTGATTAAAATCCTGTATTTTATGTTAATTAATTATTATGATATGATTCAAGAGTATTTTTGGCCTTTAGGATTAATTATGGCTTGATTAGGAGGTTAGATGGCGTGTTTAGGTGAAAATTAAGATTTACTTTTAATTTGTATGCTTTCTCCCTTTTTTGTTCTATTTTGCATGTGACAGATGTCAAAAAAGTCTAATAGTGAGTGACGGGACATCACGAAGCTTCCTTTCCATCCTATCCCTTGCTTCTTTCCTAGCCATTTGATCCTTTTTGTTGCCATATGTGAGCCATCTTTGGCATTTCTTATGTTTATTTTTCATATTTTAATTTCTTTGAATGTTATATTTGTATTCAATGTGATATTTTTATTTTATTCCATGTTCTTGCCTCATGTATCTTTTTTATTCTATTTTGTTTAATTTCCAGAATGCATATTTATTTTGCTTTATTGTTTAGTTTTTCTACTTATTGCATACTAATCTTTTTATCTTTTTTTTTGAGTAATTAATTTATTTTGCATTGATCCTTTTGGGGCAGTTTGAGTCCGAAATATTTTGGATGATTTCCATGGACAATTTTAATCCTGCCTTTACTCATTTAATTAATTAATTTATTTCCTTTTATTATTTTATTGAATTTATTTTGGGAATTTATAATAGTTAGTAATAAATGATTTTTCTTACACGTTAACAATAAAAATTAACTTAAAATCATTTTTACTAATTAATTGGAATCCTCCTTAATAAAATGGAACAATGTCTAATTTTCAACCTATATTGATCAATAGAAAGAAGAATCATTATTTTAATCAAAATTAGGATCAATCATACCGTTTTTTTTTCTAAAAATTGACATGGATTCTTCACCCTTTTTCTAAAATATGCATGGAAAAATCAATGTTTCCACCTTGGATGAATACCCTAATTTTTTTAGTGTATATGTAAATCGAAAAAGAAGAGGAATTAAATATTTATCCGAAACACTAAAATAAAATCGAGATTTTGAATTTTTGACTTCATCATTGTGATAATAGATCCTAAAATCCCTATCGACAGTAGTTTGATGATCTGAAACTGCTAGCAAGGTGGCTCATGGAGTGCATATGCTATTATACACAGGCATGTGCTGGGCAAGTGTTAGTGTGACTGCATCATTCTGACATGTGGCCCATTAAGGGGGTGATACATGGATGACTATAGTTGTGCAATGTGTCCCGGTGTATTTGCTTGTGGTTAAAGGCCTAACTAGTGATCCAAAACTAAGATCATATGCTTCCACTTTATTAAAAATTCTACACTACAAGAGGTACATATATTTCCTCTTATTTATTATCTTATGTATATTTTTCCCAATATTGGTATTAGAGCCTTTGTTTTTGCATCTTGGCATGTTTAATATTGATCTATAATTTGTATGTAAATTGGTAGATCAAAATAGGACACATGAAATGCTTAATTTTGATGTATGTGTATATATATATATATATATATATATATATATATATATATATATATATATATATATATATATATATATATATATTATTCTATGCATATGTACATCAAAAAATAAGAGGAATTACATATCTATCTGAAATGCTAAAATAAAACTGAGATTTTGAATTTTTGTCCTCATCATTATGATCATAGGCCTTAAAAATGCCCCATCAGTGCAAGTCTAATGACCTAAAATCATCGGCAAGGTGGCATATAGAGTGCATGTACCACCATATGCAGATATGTGCTGGCCATGTGTCAATGTGATTCCATCATTCTGACATGTGGCCTAATATGCCACATGTCGTAGACAAGTGTTAGAGTGAAATGTCTTCCTGACATGTGGCCTAACAAGGATGTGACACATGGCCGACTGTGACTATGCCACATGTCAGTGATGTGGCACTTGGACATCATATGGCAGCCACATGGGCCAACCAGGGAATGCCATACGCCAACATATTGGTCTGATGTGGTGACACATTATTGAGTTTCGACAGGGAAAATTAAAACAAAAATGCAGTGGATAAAAAGAAATCCACCAGTATCCATGCAATCTAATTGATTCAATGAGGAGAAAGTAATTATTAGCAACCTCTTGAAGTGTAGAAAATTATTTTGTAGGTGCTGCCTCACACGAAATGAACATCCTTTATCGGTATCCATACTCGAACGTAATGAACAGATTCACCTGGGGTGCTAGCTCCCTTCCTTGGTAGCTAGGGTTTATGATTTTCTATTCTTTCACAAAGGTTACATAAAAACAAGTTTTTTTTTCTCACTCACAAACGTGATGGCTGCCACTTTTAATAAGTGTTTTCATTAGGGTTTAAACTATACATATCATGATATATATACGTAACCTAACCCTAATTTAGAGAAAAAAGAATTTCGGGCCCACATTTTTTATTAAAATAAGAAATACTTTATTTCTTATTTAAAATAAGAATTATAATATTAATCTTATCTTTTTTTATTTACTTATTTCAAAATTTAACTTGTCACAAAAGAAAATTCGAAATGCCTGAATTAACCCTTAGTCCATTCATCACATTCTATGTGTATGACCTAATAGCTTCATATTATTTTAGCAGTGGGCTCCAATCCCATCATTGGCCTACAAGTCATAAACAACCTTTAGCAAGATATTATGACTACCCATATAATATGAATATCGATAATTCAATTCTAACCTAATAGAACATGCTATAATCCTTCTATCACACGATATCTTCGTTAAATATAAGTCATGGCCCATGTCAAACTTATATACTGATAATATCAAATTATATTGATTGCTCCATCAATTCATTTGAGCATGTCCATACATTTCTTAGTCCTACTTATCGAGGGACCCAATAGATATCTCTCTCATAAGAGAAGGGCAAATTCCATCTTGATTATTCACTATCCTCTACATAACTCTCATCATGTCCAATCATAACCTTTGTTATTATCAGATTAAAGATAATTTTTGATTATATCAAAAAATAATGTTCCTCATGTAGGATAATGTGATAATCTTAGGTCTAAGGATCGATAACATAACTATAATGAGATCACTAATGACATTAATCCATGTAGTATCTCATAGCGGGTCTATCGAGTATCCTATTCTCTAAAAAGTACATGCAAGTTTGATTTATATCGCCATATACAATCATCATATGATTATCAATCAAACTCATACTAGTCTTTATTTATCATTATTCCTTTAATGATAAATAACTAGGGATCACCAAAAATTAAATTAAATTATTATTTACAAACATTATTATATTGTAACATGACAAAAAATATAATAACATGAAGAAAACCCAATTTTATAAAATGAAATGTGATTTTACATAGGGAACCAAATGTATGGCCTAGGGCATAACCACTAACACACATGTCATTACACATGGACTAGTAGGTCAATCCCCCTTGGCACAATCAGCTTCAGTCGCATGTGAGCACATTTGCCAGCATCCTATTAGAGAGTGATGGCATTTGATGCATGTTTCGGCTACCAAATCAGCTCAAATTTTTTTAAATTAATATTTATATTTTTTTATTTATTGGTATATATTAATAAATTTTTAAAAAATAAAAAATAATTTTTGATTTTTTCATTAGAATATTTTATTGAAAACATTTTTTCTACCTTTGAAAAGTATAAGATAATTTTTGTCATTTTTATGGAATTATCCTTATTTTGAATGACTTTCAATCATATAGGTTTAATACATATGTGTATTGACCTATTAATTTCTGTTATATATAGCAGAAATGGTGATAATAAAGACACTTATGACTCCATGTACTCTTGATGGCATTATAAGGACTAAAGCAAGTGTACGAAAAGTCTACAACACCAAAATAAGTAGGAGGATTCGGGTGCATCATATAGTCTAACTATAAGAACAAATGCAGCAGTACATTTGGACTGGTGGACTGGATTTAGGGAGGAATGATAGAATCTTATACAAGGTTGTGATTGATTCCTTCAAATATTATCCAAAACTGTAGGAGTCAATGGAAACTACCTGGTTTATAAAAGATAGATTTTATAGAAAATCTATTATTCACTTTTTGGCTAGAGTTGCCAAATTGGGAGTGTTAAGAAGCAACACTAAATCTATGATGGTATTGAGAAGTGAACATAGTGTGTATTGTTCATGGCTTTATCAATAAACTTATAAGTTGTATGATGATTCGATGAAGTTGGTTAAAGATTCAACCCCTAAGGCAAGGTAGGTTTTGTGAAATCTAAACTTTTAGAATGTTTGGTAGATGTGTTAATTTTAGTTATAATTTTTATTTTTGGAATTATGTTTCCTTTTATTCAATGGACATGAGTGTCTTAGCATGGATTATTGGATTTTATGTATTGGTTAAAGAAATGAGTTTATTTGGATATTATTATGGCTTTTAACTTTATGATAAATTTATTTATTTTATAGTTATTTTCCTTCAATATTTTATGAGTAAAATTATTGCATAATTATTCAGTTAAGACTTAATAACTTAAACCAATAAAGATCCCCTCTTAAGTTTGAGAACTTAAAAATCCAACAATTCAAATTTACTATGCATAAAATTTTAACCTATAAGGTTAGACATTAGAACTTAGAGGGTAATTGTATACTTTAAGTAGAATTTTTAAATTTAAGCCTAATAGAAAATTTTACTAAGTTATTATTTCGAATGCATAGTAAATAGATGTATTGCCTGATTCTCTTCTAATAATATGCAATTTTATTCCATTAGAGATTAAAGGATCCAAAATAGCTACTCCCAAATCAACTGTTCCCAAATAAAACAAAGATATGAGATGGTGATAATTATTAAATCTGGAGTATGAAAATCCAATATGTGCTTGAAAATTAAGAAGCTTTAGAACCCTTGAGTTCAATTATCACTGAACTTGAGGATAACATCATTACCCAACATAGGCAAGATCAACATGCTTATATGGTATGGAAAAATAAAATTATAGTGCCTACAACATCTTATTGAGTGTGATGGATGATGACGTCAATAGGTAAGTTCATAAGTATCAGAATACAAAAGATCTATGTATTGCTTTGTATAAAAAATTTAGAGGTGTGTCTCTAACTAAGCTCCGATCATTGATGATCAAGTTTGATGCTTATTACAAGAAGTTTGATCACAACATGTAGAAACATCTAAGAGAGATGGAAAGTATGATATCTAAGCTTAGTGAGGTTGGTAATAAGTTGAATGATGAGCAATAGGTCTAGACTATCATCCGTTCTTTACCCAAGAGTTGGAAATATATAAAGATGCAACCAACTTACATGAACAACATAAATATATTTAGGGATGTCACTCATCATCTGGAAATTGAAGAGGACAGTATGGCATTGATTAAGTTTAATGCAAAGTGTATAAGACATAGTTCTATTCTGATGGATTGAGTTCTAACCAAAACAAGAGAAAAGGTCAAGAAATCAAGGTAAAGATAAGGCTAAGGAACTTAAGAAGCAAAAAGTGAGACAGAATACTAATAGGTCTAAAGGTAAGAAGAAAGTAAACATTTTAAGAGTGAAGTGCTTTAGTTGCCAATAGAAAGGATACTATGCAAGAGATTACACAATGCCCAAACAAGTACACTATTCTGACTTGAGAGTTAGTGAAATATGTGTATCTAGTTTTTATTTTAGCCTTGTTGAGACTTGGTTTTGATTTGCATTTTAAGGATGATAATATGCATTCATGTTTGGATAATTTTTATTATGGTTCTTTTTTTTATTTTGAATGTTTTTATTATTATGGATATTGATCTTGGTTACATGAATAATACTAGTTTTTCCTTAATCTATTCTTTAGCTTCACATAGTTTTGAGAATAATGCGAAATTATAAAATAATAGGTTAAATCACATTAGATGAGATCGAATGAGTAGGTTAGCCAAAGTAGATTTATTAGGTGACCTAAATGAAATTGATTTACCTATTTACGAGCATTGCCTAATAGGAAAATTAGTTAGAAAACCATTCGAAAAAGGAACTAGGATTTAATTTTCATTGTAATTAATCCATTTTGATGCTTGTGGTCCAATGAATGTAAAGGCAAGGCATATGACCTACTATTTCATCACATTTATAGATGACTATACTAGGTATAGTCATGTCTACTTAATTTCTCACAATTCAAAACCGTTGAGTTGCTTTAAAAATTATATGAACTTAGTTAAAAATTAATTAGATAGGAAAATAAAAGCTTTAAAATTGATCGAGGTTGGGAATATCTTTCAGATGAATTTAAAGCTTTATATGATGGAAAAAGAATTGATCATCAGTTGTCCATTCCTAGAACTCCACAAAAAAATGGTGTTGCAAAAAGGAGAAATATGACTCTTCTTGATATGGTAAGATCTATGATGGTTGAGAAAAATTTGCCAACCTTTTATTGGGGAGACATTACAAAAAAATTGTCAATTCGCGATGGCACTTTCCATTGCTAAATGGCCATTTTTCATCATGAATAATTATTAGCAACAGTTGATGAACAGTCATGAAAAGCTCAGTTGAAAAATTATTTGTGTTGAAAACATAAAATAGTCATTAAGTTCGCGATAGAAAAAATAGTCGCGAAAGGAGATAAAGTTGTCACTAAATGAATCTCAAATTTAATTGCCACAAATATAATAATTCTTAGCTATAAAATATTTCGTTGCTAAATCCCATCGTAAAAAAATATTTGTAAATTGCAAATAAAAATGAGAATTAGCAATGCAATACCGTCGCTAATAGTACAAATATCATCGCAATTTATTTGTAATATATTATTATTATTATTATTATTGTAAGAACCAAAATTTAATTTATATAAATAACAATTCTCCAAAATATTACATTAAAAATACTATACCATAAAAGTATATTAAATTTTTACATTAAATTGTATAATTGTTCAAAAGTACTTAAAAAATAAAAAAAAAAACCAAGTCAACTAAAATTCTAAATTCTAAATTCTAAAAGAAGTCAAGGATAAAAGTTCAACAAAATTCCCTCAGAATAAAGAAAAGAAGAAAATACAAGCAACTTAGCCTAGTAAAAAAAACCAAGCACTTTGCCACCAACATTCTCTCTTCTAGCCTCTTTATGGTCCATAATACCAGCATAAGTTGTCAACACAATGTAACCAAACTACAATTCAAAGTTAATCCAGATATCAACACCAGAAGCAATTATGAATTTAATTAGATGTTTGAAATTAACTTATGTGCACAATAACATTTCAACTTTGTATATCAGGATGTAACTATATATTCTAAGAAAATCAAAGTTGGTACTATATTAATCGAACTATGAGTATACCTGCTATAAGTATGAATATGACATAAGCAAAGTATGTCTTTTGCTATAAGATGCACACAAGCAAAGAAATATAACATATTATGCTACTTGGAGAGACAAACTTATAAGAAGAGATGAGTTTAATGCAACATATCCATCATAAGAATTGATGACTAAATTAATAACAGAACAAAGAGATGAGTTTGATGTAGCGTATTCAACATATCTATCACCTAGAAAACATATATATTTTTTAACTTGAATGCCGTAGGCTCTACTTTGTCTAAATAGATTCCATTTTATAGTAAAGTAAACTATTCATAATTGAATTGGACAATATTTGCTTTAAAAAATCAAAATTGGATCAAATAGATTTTAATTCGAAGATCCATCTAGTTTCAATAATGAAATATTCAATGATTGTACTTGTAACAGATTAAAAATGTTAACTAAAAAAAATCATTATTATGTAGAGTATTTTTATTGCATTTAGAATATTTTCATTTTTAAAGGTTTAAACTTATTTTAAAGACTGAAAATTGACATAAATAAATAATGAAAAGTGTAATTTACTATTAAAAGCATATACGATAATGGAATAGCTGTGTTGTTATACAGGTAGGAGGCTAAAATATTAAATTTGCATCAAGTGTACTAAACTAAAAGTGTTACTATCTTTGTACATGTATTAAAATAATAGTGGACATTTGGTCTCTAAATAGTTGTCTATTGTCATTAACTTGTTAGTGTAAGCCCTAGCCCCAATGCATTGTTATAAAATACTCAAGTTAATAAATAAGGCATTGGTTTTATCTATTGTATTCCTGTGCATATCAAGTGATAGAACTATCCAAGAATGTTGTTTCAGTTTAAGTTATCATGTGTGAGGCACATAGTTGTAAGACCTTGAAACATTTGAGACTTCATTCTAAATATCCCTAGTTAGTCATTGTTATGGGAATAACAAATGAATTAAGACT
Source organism: Excoecaria agallocha (assembly GCA_037975025.1). Classification (NCBI taxonomy): domain Eukaryota; kingdom Viridiplantae; phylum Streptophyta; class Magnoliopsida; order Malpighiales; family Euphorbiaceae; genus Excoecaria; species Excoecaria agallocha. The sequence continues at coordinate 71,778,216 of CM075807.1, forward strand.
AGTATGCTCTCTCTGATAAGTTGAGTTCCATCTTACGGATCATATGGACTAGAGTGTCAATTACAGATCATAGATACATGTTTAGAACATGGTGCTAAGGTAATTGAATGCAAGTGGCTATTTAAACTCAAAGCTGATAAGACCTACAAAGGTAGGCTAGTAGCTAAAGGTTTTCGACAAACTCATGGTGTAGATTATGATGAGACCTTTTTGCCTGTAGTCATGCTCAAGTCCATTAGGATCTTGCTTGCCATAGCTGCTTATCATAATTATAAAATATGGCAAATGGATATCAAAATAGTTTTCCTTAATGGAAATCTCCTCAAGGATGTGTATATGACATAGCCTAAGGGTTTTGTCAATCTCAAGCATCCTAAGAAGGTTTGCAAGCTTCAAAAATCCATTTGTGGATTGAAGCAAGCATCCCGAAGTTGGAATCTCCATTTTGATGAAGCAGTCAAAAGTGTTTGACTTCATAAAAAATAAAGATGGGCCTTATGTGTACAAAAGGTTAGTGGGAGCATAATAATGTTTCTGATCTTATATATGGACGACATCTTTCTCATTGGGAATGACATCCCAACATTGCAAAATATTAAGCAATGGTTAGGAAAGTGTTTCTTAATAAAAGACTTAGGTGAAGCCAAGACAATACTTTGTATTCGAATCTATAGAGATAGATCGCGTCGGCTTTTGGGACCAAGACAAAAAAAGTACATAAACAAAGTACTAAAGCATTTTAGTATGGGAGACTCAAAGAAAGGGTGCATACCTTTGGCTTTGGGAGTTCCTTTGACTAAAGAACAGTGTCCTAAAACCAAAGAGGAAAGGGACAACATGAGTAGAAATCCATATGCATCTGCTATTGGATCTATCATGTATGCTATGTTATGTGCTAGGTTGGATGTTGCTCATGCACTGAGTATAACCAGTAGATTTTAGCAAGACCCTGGTGAGAAGCACTGGTCTACTGTAAAGGGGATTCTAAAGTACATGCGAAGGACTAAGGATCACTACTTGATATATGATGGTCAAAAAGAGCTCGTTATACAAGGTTATGCTGATGTTACTTTTTAGACCAGCATTCAGAACTCAAGATCACAATCTGGTTTTGTTTTTATTTTGAACGGTGGTGCTATCAGCTAGAGAAGCTTGAAGCAAGAGACCATTGCCGACTAAACTACAAAATTTGAGTATATTGCAGCGAGTGAGACTGTAAAGAAGGCTGTTTGGATTAGAAATTTCATTTCTGGATTAGGAGTGGTCCCAAGCATCCTAGATCTATTAAAAATTTTGTGACAACAATGGAACCATCGCACAGGCAAAGGAGCCCCGGTCACCCTAGAAATCCAAACACATACTCAGGAGGTACCACCTAATCAGAGAGATCATTGATCGTGGGGACGTGAAGAGTAGCAAGATAGCGAGTAAAGATAATTTAGCAGATCCATTGAAGAAATAGTTACATCCAAATCTGCACGAAGCTCATTTGAGAGCATTCAGTCTTAGGGCTATGCACAATTGGGACTAATGCTAGTAGGAGATTGTTAATTAGTGTAAGCCCTAGCCCCAATGCATTATTATAAAAACACTCAAGTTAATAAATGAGGCATTTGTTTTATCTATTCCTGTACATATCAAGTGATAGAACTATCCAAGAATGCTGTTTCAGTTTAAGTTATTATGTGTGAGGCATATGGTTGTAAGACCTTGAAACATTTGAGACTTCATTCTAAATATCCCTAGTTAGTCATTGTTAGGGGAATAACAAATGAATTAAGACTAGTATGCTCTCTTTGATAAGTTGAGTTTCATCTTACGGATCATAAGAACTAGAGTGTCAATCAGAGATCATAGATACATGTTTAGAACATGGTATCTGAATTTGATATGCTCATGAGAACACTACATGGTACAAGTTAGAAGCGTTTCTCAATTGTAAGTTTTGCATCGGAGTTCTTAGACCTAAAATCTCTATGAAACTCTTTATGAATTACTATGTACTTTGACATACACCTAACGTACTCGTAACAGGGTGACTAGTATGGGTATGCTTGGGCATGCACTAATTCATGTTAGAGAGCATGAGAGAAGTAAAGGGATTACCCCTCTCCATAAGAGAGAAAATATCACCGACCACTTGATCAGTGAACTGAGAAGTGTATGGCCATACCGAGATGAAATAATGAGTAATCATTATTTATCTGAGAGTTCAGTATTACTGGAATATCAAGAAAGAAATTAGTATATATAAGGATGACTAGTTCCATGTCTTATATTAATTCTGATATTTATGGGTAAAGGACTATGCAAAATTGCATTAGGTCACTAAATGCCATTTGCATTTTCATTTAATTTGGAATGCTATAATATCTTGCTAGAGAATATTATAGCTTTTGGATTATTTATTAATTCATTGCTAATATTAAATGGACCTATAGGATCATACACAAAGCATTGGGTCTAAAATATTATATAGAGTATTGGGCATTAATTTGGGCTTTTAATTAAAGTCAAATTAATAAGGTTAATGGGTAATTAAATTGCTAAATGGACTTTAGTCCATGAGAGAGTGAAAAAAATGGCAAGACATGGATAATAATTAATTATTTATTTATCTTTAGATAATTAGTTACTTATTTATCTTTAGATTATTAAGTTTAAATCCTATTTGAATTTGAATCAAGATACACCACTTGATTAGAAAGAGATGGAGGCTGAAATTACTACCTAAAACCTAGTAGATTTTGGCATCCAAAAGAAACCCTAGCTAAGTGATATATATTGATTAAATAAATTTGCCACTTTGAGTTTTTTTCTCTCTCATTGTCATTTTTCAGAAAGGAAAGGATTTTTTCTTCTTCTTTTGTATTTTGGGCAGTCATTGAAAAACCTTAGGAATAACAAGATCAAATCTTGTGTCTTTATATTATACCTATTGCCAAATACAAATCCTAGAGCTAGCACTCTCGTTTTAGGCCAACTTTGCAAGTGTGTGTGTGAACATAGGTGGTGTGGCATGAAAGGCAGCACCTCTGGCATTGGTCATTGAGTCCAAGGGTATATAGGTTCATCTTATATACTGGTCATTGCAAAAATCAAGTTTTGAAGTGCATTCAAAGAAGTAAGTTTAATTGAAACCCTAAAATTGTATGTTTTCGATTCTATGTCATTATTGCATGGCTTGTATGATTAAAAGTTTTTGTTTTTCCACTGCATGATCATTGTATATATGCCATGTGATATCCCATCAATGGTATCAAAGCCTAATCATGTTTCTTTTAGTGCTTTGGATGCATTACAACTTGATTAAAAATTGTTTGTTGTATAAAACGTGATGCTAAAATTTTCTGTTTTGAGTTTCTTGCATTGGTTGAGTGTAAAAATGTTAAATGGTTAATTGGGTATAATGACATGTTAATATACTATCCTAAGATATTTTTAGACCTGTTCATTGTCTGTTTTAAATATATATACATGATTGAACATGTTAATCATGAAACTAGGTGCTTGTTTGCATGATATGCGTTTGTTACTAGCTAGTTTCTCTCTATAAAATGTAAAAACATGTTGGACTTGTTTGTAAGTGATTTCAGAATATTAATAACAGGTTTGGACATGTTTTAAAAATGGTTTTAATTCTGGTCTATGATAATTTAATTGGTTAATTTACAAATCACTTAAAACAATAACTAGTTTGTGTTTGTTGCATGTTTAATCAACATTATTTGTTTTGTTTTGTTTTGATTAAAATGGCAAAAAAACATTTAGATCAGATCTGAACAAAGCCTTAATTCAATGTTTATGACCTTATTTAAGTTATTAAATGGCTCATAAAATCTTTTTAAGTGTTTGTGCATCGTTTGTGGCATTATATTGGCATTAAACAACTAGTTTCACGTTATTTGTTTGTTTTGTTATTAATGCCGAATGTGTTATGTGTTCATAAATATTTATGTTTTGATTCATGTTGGTTCATATTATTTGTATTTTTAATGTTTATGAGCTATATAACATAATATTAAAAATGGAAAAATTGAAAATTAAATTAGAGTTAATTTATGGTACAAATCTAACTAGTTTGTGTTTTGGGTTTTTAAGAGAGTTTATTCAATAAGTGGATTTAGTCCATTGGGCTTTGGCCTAGGCCCGTCACGGGGTCTTCTCTTAAAAGTACAAGTACACAATTTCCATTAATGGGTTGAGCTTAATTAATTAAAATTAGACTTTATTTTATCCATGAATGTTATGTATATTTGTTTGTTTTGTGTGATGAATGAATATGCATGGTGCATTCATGGGCCCTGGGTTATGTAATTAAATATGGCTTGCGTGCCATTAATGATTATTGTGAAAGTTTCATTTATTTTTTAGTATAGTATTTATTTGAAGACTTTGTAAATCAAGACGAAGCCCACTGGAGTGGAGAGGCCAAACTTGAAGATTCATATGTAATAGTATAAAATCTTAGTTGTAGGTTTTTGGGCTCATGTTTGTCATGCTTTATTTTATGCACTTATACATATACATGCTGTGAATGGATGACAAACGTATGCCATGAAAGCTGTAATAAAATGAATCCCTAAAATAGTAAGTCACAAAGTTGCCTTCCTAATTCGAAACATGTCAAGGCATCGATCATCGATCATGTAGACTAGGAGTCCTAGATGCATCCGATTATCTTTGTGAGGTATGGGTTATGAATGTAAGTTGGACTTAACATGGAAAGGGATGCCCGAACCTAGCAAACGAATAAATGGGTTTTTGCTATAACATCTTAAGATGTTAGCCCATTTGATCTAAGAGTCATGTACGAGACATGATTGAAGTTTTCCTACCTAATTAACTTAATTCTTTAGGTGTACAAGCTCAGCTTGACTAATGATTTGTTGTGAAAAGTGGATCTTGACCCACATTAAATCACTAATGCGAATTATTTAAGGGAATATTAATTCGGTTTGTGAGATTATATTAAGACCTTATTTAGTCTTGCTAAGTTTATAAATTTTTGTAGATTGAAAAATGGCTTCTTCAAACAACAACTTTTCATTGCGATCGGTCCTAGAAAAGGACAAACTGAATGGCACCAAATTAATAGACTGATCTCAAAACTTGAGAATTGTTCTTAAGCAAGAGAAGAAGTCGTATGTTTTGGATGAAACCTTGCCCACCGAACCTGCTAGGAACTCCTCTGCAGTTCAAAGAAAGACCTTTGAGTTAAAGAAGAGTGACTCTAATGATGTGGCCTGTTTGATGCTAGCCACTATGGTGCCAGATTTGCAAAAATAATTCATGGACTAAGAAGCATATGCGATCATGGTGCACCTCAAAGAGATGTTCCAAGAACAAGCTTATCACGAGAGGTTCGTGATAATAAATGCCTTGATTTCTTGTAAGATGATTGTGGGTACTCCTGTCAATACCCATGTACTCAAAATGAAAGGGTATCTTGATACTCTTGAAAAGCTTGAGGTATAAGTCCCAAGAGAGTTGGCCATTGATTTGATCTTAGGGTCATTGCCTGATGATTATGATCTATTTGTTATGAATTATAACATGCATGCAATGAACAAGATAGTTACCAAGCTTCACGGGATGCTTAAGAATGCTGAAGAGAACATTCGAAAGACTAATCTCGTACTTATGGTTCAAGGGAGCATTAAAAAGGGACCCACAAAAGGAAAGGGGAAAGGTAAGGCAAAATCCAAGAATGACAAGGCATGGCCTAAGTCCAGTGGGAGTGCGCCTCAGGCCCAATCCAAGCTGAAGGCGTAAAAGCTCAAGGAGAGTGAGAGCATGTGCTTCAATTGCAATAAGTTAGGGCATTGGAGGAATAATTGCTCTCTCTTTAAGGAAGAACAAAAGAAGAATAGAGCGAAGGCATCCAATTTTGGTATTTTTGTTGTTAAAATTAACCTTTATATTTCTACCACTTGGGTATTGGATACCGCTTGTGATTCTCACATTTGTTCAAATGTACAGGGGCTAAGAAATAGGCGGTTACTAGGGAAGAGTGAAGTGGACCTTCATATGGAGAATGGAGCACGAGTTGCGGCCATAGAGATAGGCGACTATCGACTCACTTTAGCTTCTGAATTATGTTTAGATTTAATGAATTGTTATTTTTTGCCTGCTATGAGTAGAAACATTATTTCAGTTTCATGTTTGGATATGGATGGATTTGACTTTGTTATTAATAATGGCAATATTCATTTTCATCGCCAAGGCATTTTATATGGCACTGCTATGTTACAAAATGGCTTTTATATCCTTGATCTACAAAACAGAGAGTTTATATACAACATTAATACAAAGAGGGTTAAATCAAACGAATTGAACCCTACTTACTTCTGGCATTGTCGTTTAAGATATGCAAACGAAAAACACATTTCAAGGCTCCACAAATCTGGAGTGCTTGGGTCATTTGATTTGGAATCTTATGACACATGCGAGCCATGTTTGCATGGAAAGATGACAAAGAGTCCTTTTAACAAGAAAGGTGAGAGGACTAGTGACTTTTTGGGATTAATACACACCGATATAGATGGACCATTAAGCACACAGGCCAAAGGTGGTTTTAGTTACTTCTTAACATTCACATATGACTTCAGTAGATATGGCTACGTCTATCTAATCAAGCACAAGTTTGAAACTTTTGAAAAATTCAAAGAGTTTAAGAACGAGTAGAAAACCAACTTGGCAAAAGTATAAAAGCCATTCGATCAGATTAAGGTGGCAAATACTTAAGCCAAGAGTTTGATAGTCATCTGAAGGAGTGGAATTATTTCACAGCTCACTCCTCCTAAAAACACCATAATGAAATGGTGTGTTCGAAAGGATAAATCGAATTCTATTGGAAATGGTTCGATCAATGATGAGTCAAGCTAATCTTCCTATCTCTTTTTGGAATTATGCATTAGAAATTGCTGCGTTTCTACTGAACCAAACTCCAACTAAAGTAGTTGAGAAGACACCATATGAGGTATGGACTGGAAAAGAGCCAAATATGTTGTTTCTTAGGATTTTGGGCTGTGAAGCACATGTTAAGAAATTAACATCTGACAAACTAGAGTCCAAATCTACTTTTTGCTTCACTACAAGAAAAATGCAAAATAGCGAGGATAAAATTCCTCGCTAAATGATGATTTTTCGTCGCTAAATCAGTTTAGCGAGGACAAAAATTTTGTAACAAAAATCATCCCAGCTAATTTTAGTGATGATTTTAGTCCTCACTAACTTTTGCAAGGATTTAGTTATCGCTAACTTTAGTGAGGATTAACACTACAAGAAAATCGATTTTTAACATCCAAAATTTAGCGAATGGACAAAAATTCGATCGTTGGAGATATACTAATAATTAAGGAAACTTAATCCAGTCATTAAATCTTAAATTCTATTATTTTATAACGAGGGGCTCCAATCCCCGTGGTTGAAAAATAACAAATTCGGTGGTTATTAGCTATGAAAAAAAAGTGAGACTCCAATTTCATTTGCCTCTGAAAATATTCTTAATTATATTATTAAAAAAAAATTCCACTTTTGTTCCCTTCTTCCCTTTTCCTCTAAAACCCAACAATTGTTAACATTCCATAATTCCATTTTCTATCTTCTTCTCCCACCGCCCAAAAGCTCATTTTTTCTCTCCTCCCGTACCCCGACCACTTCTCCGCTCTACACTCCGACCACCTCCCTCTCCATTACCGAAATCATAAATGGCTCTCACCGATTCACCATTCAAGGTTGTTCCTTGTCCAAGGGAATCAGCGTCGATAAACACATTGCCAGCGAGAATTTCACCGTTGGCGATTATCAGTGGGCCATTACTTTTACCCCGACGGCAAAAATCCTGAGGATCATTCTTCCTTTGTTTCCGTGTTTATCGCCCTCGCCAGCGAGGGCACCAATGTTCGAGCCTTGTTTGAGCTCACCTTGATCAATTAGAGCGACGAAGGAAAACATAAAGTTCACAGCCACTTCGATCGCTCCCTTAAGACCCTCAAATATCGCGACAGCATGTGGTATCTCATCTTTTTGAATAATTTACTTCAATTTTGATTTTTAGTGATTCTTGGGGTCGATTGATTGGTTATCAGAAAATTTATGTGTTTCTTTTTACGATTCTTTAGGGAATATAAATGTTTCTTTAGATGGGAAATGCTTGAAACATTCAATTTTCTTAAAGATGATTGCTTGAAAATTCATTATACAGTTGGGGTTGTCTAGAGAGAAAGTGAGATCTGGAATTTTGTGTTTGGTTTTTGGCATTTATACTCTTTCTATGACTCTTTCTGTGGCCGTGAAGGTAACATTGAGTCAGATGCTTGTATCATAAAACTTTCGCCTAAATTTGAGATAACTATTTTATAACTTCAGTTCATTTAAGCCATACTAGTACTTCCTAGTCTTGATGCTTGTGTCTCTAAGTATATAGCAATTCTGTCAGATGTGTTTTCAGTCAAGGAGGGAATACGAGCGCCAAATGGCAGATGAAGAAGCAAAAAAGCTCCCGAGTTTCCAAGTATTTACCAACTTATTGTAAAATTACCGTGACGTCAAATGGAAAATTGTTGAGCGATTCTGGGTTTGGCTTTGACTTAAGATTTCTTAATATAGAATTAAGAATTTACACTGGCAATGTAGGTTAGATGGGGTCTTGTTATCCTTTTTCTTTCTTTTTTTTTTGTTTTTTTTGGTGAAACTAATCTTTTTTTTTGGTGCAATGCGCTAATGTTGTGGAACCTCCCCATCTCTAACCTTTTTTTATGACATCTTTAGATTGGCTGATCATTGTTATCACCTTGCTGTTTATCTCAAATGGTGTTGTTTGTTTTGTTTGTCAGGCAGCTGTTGCAGCATAGTCTGCCATCATACATGAATTGAAGGAAGTCCCATTTGTTCCCGTTGTTCAGTTTATTTTCACTCAGATCATGTGGAATGTTGCACTTGATGGAATTCTGTTATTATATGTTTTTAGGCTTGTTCTATTACATTTACATGCTTGCTCGTGTGAATGTGTCTGTCTGTGCTTTCTTTTTCCTTTCCTGGTTTCTGACAATGCAAGATGCTTGACTTGTACGGATTCTTATGGTTAGCTCATCTATTATGGTGTGAACATGTGTACTTGACTTGTATGGATTCTTATGGTTAGCTCATATATTATGCAAAATTCGGTTCGCTTTTTTTTTCTATTCATAGAGAATGTTGGATCATGATGCTCCATATAATTACTAAAAAACTGTCTTTTTGTAGTATAGATGATATTTAATCTGTATATCGATGAATTATTTGATTTAAAAACAATATCATGTATATGGGAACTTAATGCTTAATTTGAAAAGGTCAATATCATATCATGTATACTTTAAGCAGATATGGTGCAGATTTATAAAAATGTTATTTAGATTCTGTAGAGATATTATAAGAATCAAATTCTAATTCTTGTATTCTGTTGTCTAGCTGTGTCTATATATGAGATCGACATGCTTCTTCAGCAATAAAATGATAAGACCTGCTTCCGTTTTATAAGATTTAATATCTTTGTAAATATAGGTATATATTTTCACCGTAGATTTATAAAAAGCATTGAGTCCAGAATTTTCTTCTCGCTAGTTCAGCAGAAAAATCAAGAAAGAGTCTATCCAAAACTTGTTTATCGTGGTTTGCTTTGCAGTTGCATTCATTTTATGTTTTTACTATTTTAGCATTGTTCTTAAACTTTACTAATCATTCATAGCATTGATCTCTTAATTAGATGGCATTTGCAAAGTATGTGGCTTTGTTTCATTTCATAAAGTGCTAAAACACCAAACATAGCCACCTCATCATTTTTCCTTCTAAAAAATTAAACAATTTTCTGACTGTTGTTGTTGCTTTAACAAAGATATGTTTGTTTTTTATAACATTGACCTCTTGTTTGAAATTATTTTCTGAGGATTCAACTCTAACTTCTAACATGGCCTTGCTTCATTTTCATGAAATAATTGTGACAAGTGCCAATTTGTTTATCCATGTTTGGAGGATTCTATGACATTTTTACTATAGCAATTGGAGATATTTGATTGTCATGCCAGTGACCTGAAACCTGTGGGCGACTCCATTTTCTCTTCCATTTGTTGTCATTTAATTTGATATTCATTATGTAGACAATTCTTCCAGTTTATGTAGCTTATTCCAGTTTATGTAGCTTATTAAAAGTTTGAGCGCATTCTTACGCATATAGTTGTTACCATATATGGCAGTGGTGGTTAGGGAAATTGTAAACTCTGCAGCATATGCATTTGCACTGGCTATTCTTGTCACTCTTCCTGGTGCACTTGGATGTATCACTGTTACCATGGAGCACTTGCCAATTCATTTAGCTAATAAAGCTAAGATTGCTGGAGGCAAAGATGGTAATCCACCAAATTTGGTATTTATCCTCATTAAACATCACTCTTCAACAGGTATTTATCCTCATTGAACATTATTAGAGAATTTATTATTCATTAATTAAAAAAAGTTTCATTTGATATGTTTATACTTGTTTTGAAGGGAGGCAAAGATGGTAATCCACCAAATTTGGCTACCATGTTCTTTGAGAATCACAAAAAGGACAATAAGCTTGTTGAAACTACCACTCATAACAGATATGTGTGTATGATTGATTTAATTTTCATTATATTACATTTTATACAATATGTTGATACATTTTAAATTATTTTCATATTATAGACTCAAATTTAAGAATTGGTGGAAATAGAACCTTCTCTTTCCAACATAGAAGTAGCAAAAAAAGTCTTTGGACCTCAACGAAAAGGTCATGTTCCTGGATTTGGGGGTGGAGTAACTGCAACACAATTGAAAGCGCCTAGTTCATCGAAAGAAGCATTGTCATCCAAGCTAAAGAAAGTTGAAGAAGAAAATCTAAAATTGAAAAGAAAAATCAAAGCTTATGTAGTAAATTCGTACGACTTGAAGCTGCAATTTTTGGTAAATATCTAATATGCATCCTGCATCACCATCTTCAAGTGAATCCCAAACAGAGTGAAGTATTTAATAGTTAAGTAAATATGTTCCAGAGTATACATTATATAATATTTTTTAAAGTATATGGCAACATATATAATGTTCTTTGAAATATTAATAATTTCTTCTTTTATGATTGTGATTGCATTTTACATGTATTTTCTGTAGTCTTTCTACACAAATTTTCATCATGTTTGATTTGCAATATGATAATATGTTAATATATTATTAAATTTATTATTATTTTTTACTTTCTTAGTCATTTGATCTATTGCCTTTATAAATGAATATTAATTATAAATTTATGTTTGTAGGTTTTTCGATTAATGTACAACGAAGATTTGATGCTCATTATTCATTTTTTTTAAATTCTAACTAGACAGATGTTGGTATAGCAATGGGTTATTTTTCTAAACAAATTTATATATGACAAATAGAATGTTAAACAATTTTGAAATATTGCTATACTTTGTAATTGATTTTTTGCAATTTATGAATATAGTATTTATTATATTTTTGGATATGTATGTATGTATGTATGTATGTATGTATGTATGTATGTATGTATGTATGTATGTATGTATGTATGTATGTATGTATGTATGTATGTATGTATGTATGTATGTATGTATGTATGTATGTATGTATGTATGTGTCGGAGTGTGTGGGGTGTACGTGAAATATTTAAATAAAATAGTTTATATTAATTATTGGATGTATATTTAGCGATGAAAAATTCGGTCACCATTTGTAATTATTAACGATCGAATTTTCTTTTGTTAAAAGATATAAACAATCCGCGAAGGAAACTTTTGGTCATTATAAGTTAATTTTTACGACTAGATTTTTCTTCGCTGAAAGTGGTAAACAATTAATGAAGGGAGAAACCGGCCGTTAAAAGGGCTTTTTTAACGACCAGAATTTCTTTCGTTAAAAGTAGAATATAATTAGCGAAGGGAAATTCAGTCGCTAAAAATTTATATTTAACGTTCGGATTTGTTCTGGTCGTTAATAACTTTAACGACTAGATATCAATCCGGTCGTCTATAATATTAACGACTGGGCTTTTAACGACTGGTGACGACCGAATTTTTCCAGTCGTTATAGTGTTTTAACGACCGGATTTTAACTTTTAATGTCCAAATTTTCCTTCATTAAAGAGCATTTTTCTTGTAGTGTAAATTCCTCGCTAAGTTTTGCGAGGATTTAGTTCTCACTAACTTAGTGAGTATTAAAATCCTTGCTAAGTTTTGCAAGTTTTAGTTCTCGCTAACTTTAGCGAGAATTAAAGTCCTCGCTAAGTTTTGTGAGGGATTTAGTTCTCGTTAACTTTTGCGAGAACTAAATTGTCGCTAATTTTTAACTAGGACAAATTCCTTGCTAAATTTTAACTTATATTTTGTGACAAATATTGTTCTTGCTAAATTTAGCATGAAATTTATCCTTGCTAAATGTTGATATGAAACTTTTTTGTTTTCTTACTTTAATATGGAAATTATATTATTTAAATAATAAACTAAAAAATAATAAATTTATACTCACTCAATATTTAATATAAAAATATATATATTAATGAATAAATTGTTATTTACAAATGTATAGCATTGCTAATAATATATCCAAAATAATACATCCATATATAACAGTAACAATTAAAAATCATAAATAGCTCATAAAATGCCAATTGCTTTTAGTTCCTATAGTTGTGTAGTGATTGATTACAGATAACAAATAACTCCATCCAGTGTCATTATTAGAACTTGATCTTCCAATTGTTGATCTTGAACATCTGACCAGTGTTTGCATAACTTGAGTAAATATAAAAAAGAAGTAAAATATGACCTATATATAGATGACTAAATAGAATAGTAACAATAAAGAAGCAAAATATGACCTATATACTAAATATATAGATGAGTCTCCTATACTCAGGAGGTAATGCAAAGACAAAAATTCTGACTATAAATGCGTATAAGCCAGTTGCACCTTTCAAGACATTCTTTACATTACCTTTGCATGGTGATGTTCCTTAATTTCTCTATAGCCTACTTTATCCCAAACTTCAAACTCAAACTACAGCAGAAGCAAGTTTGGGATAATCATAGGTCAATAACAATGACATATGAACATTTTAATATTATTGCTATTACATGTAGAATGGCAAACAAATTTGTTGTGCATCATTCAATCTCTGAGGTCCTTTGGTTATTAATTATCATATCATTTAGCAAATTAGGATTTCACAAACCATTAATAATTTAATCAGTTAGAGACCATATAACCCAATGGAATAGGAAGCTAACCTGAAAGCACCTTCAAACTTAACGTACCACATAAACGAATGGCAAGCCAATAAGGGCCATCCCTAAGTGAATGAATTGACTATCACTAAGTTCCATGCTTTTCTTACATCAAATTCTGTTATTTCTTCAGTACGTTCATAAGCTTGGATTCAAAATGTGATAGTTTAAGCACATAATCAAGATTTAGACAAGCTTAATCATAAAACTGTTAATTGAAAAAAGAAAATTATAAAGATAACTACCTGAAGAGGAGAAATATGAGCCATGAAGAACTAATCAGGAGTGACATAATTCCTATTAAGTTTAGAGCAAGTCCTGATCTTCACCCAATTCTCTGAATTTCATGCTCGTGCTGCTGCTGCTGCCGTTTCTAGTGGTGACTCGCACTACTGATGATCCATTATTGTGGTTTATGATATATAAACTTGATAGAGTTAAGATAATTTAGAAATGATCAATAAATTATACTAACATAAATGAAGTGACAGTGTTCACATGCTAAAATTATAAAAAAATTAGCTTTGTATTTTATTATATAACTAAAATACTTTCTATTAACTATTAGAATTTAGTATTGTGACTAATATTCAATTAAAACTATATCTAAGAGAAGCATGAATGCTAGAAAAGACAGACTCACATGTAAAACCACGTTAGACATGGAATTCTTGAGGGGAATAGAAATAGTGGAAGCTTTCGTAGCCTCTGCATAATTAGTAAGATCAATTGAAACCTCACCGATCAAACTATTTTTGGATGTTGCCTGCAACAATCCGATAAGATCTAATTACACAATGAAACACTTAACAAGTAGTAGCAGAAAATAAAATAATAACATTAGTAAAATTCTTACAGTTGAGACATTGAAATGGTAAATTTGCTCATTGATCTTCCCTGTTCTTGGATCCTGAGTGAATTTCATGGTTTCATAGTCTTTTAATTCTAGTTAGATGCAACGCTGTTAGTAAATTTGCTCATGTAGGTTATGTCTCTAGAATTTAACCTTATGTACATGTCTGAGTCTTCTAATTCCAGTTAGATGCAACGCTGTTAGTGAAAAAAATATTAATTAAATACAAGAAAACGAATATTAATGAATTCACTGCAAACCAAGTTGTGATTAATTTAAAAAAAAGAGAGAAATAAGGAGTCAACTGACATTTTTTAACTTGCATGTTCAGTCTAAACTCATGTCAGTAAGCTATTTTCTATTCCAATTCTTTCAGATTCAGACAAAGAACAACAAAATCCAAGACAAAAAACTTAAAACTCATGAAAGTATCCCAGCTTAAATTGACTTTTCTAAATGTTTACTTTTAGAACATAAGAGAAAATAACAATCAGGGATGTTTATGAGAGTGCACGGGTAAATGGTGATACTAATTGCAATTAGAGTGAAAAAGAAATTTAAGAGAATGAGATAAGAGGTCGCACCATTATTTGCTTATCTGGAGATAAAACATTATGCTGATATTTTGTCATGGCTGTGTGTTGTGAGCATATGGGACTATTATATAGAGATCTCAATGTTATCTCTCTCACTTGACCGTCAATTCATCAGCAGCATGCCATTGTCCCATCTGGACAAAATACACTAACAAAGAAATTTGATAGCCAAAACAAACTCAATTAAAATATTCAATGGCCCAATGACAACATTTAACTTCTTTTTACACCTCAAGATGCATGAACCACCATGCATGGATTTATAATGAAATAATTTAATGAAATAATCATTCACTCAGCCATATAGGAATAAGATCATTACCACTATCAAATTTAATCTGATCATACTCAAAAGCCTATGACAAACTTTCAATGTCAATTCCCTCCAACGAATTGAATGTTTCAAAACCAATACAATGATTGAAATAGTTTATGTCACATTCAGGTAAGTAATGATGCAGCCCTGTAACTTCATCTTTAAAAGTAGTTAAATAGGAAAAATCTTGGTCAGCCTACAAAAAGACATAATATCATATAAAAAAATGTCATTGGCTGAGGAAAATTACGATACATATTACAAATCCTCACATAATTACTTATACAAGTTAAATGAAGGAAAAAGAAAGAAAATCAATAGGACAATGCATGAAAAGATAATATTGACTTATTCCCGATGGTTGATTATATATATATATATCTTTTGACTTATTCCCAATGGTTGATTATATATATATATATATATATATATATATATATATATATATATATATATATATATATATATATATATATATATATATATATATATATATATATATATATATATATATATATATATATATATATATATATATATATATATATATATATAATTCTAGTAATGTCAAAAGTAACAATAAATCCACAATGTACAAAATCCTAATTTATTGAAGTCATAAGCAAAATAATTTCGAATATTTTGTAAATATTTTAAATCAACTATAATTTCTTAGAGCAAATACAAATTAGATTGAAGCAATTGTAAACTATAGTTTATTTCATCGTCACAAGCAGATATCCAAAACATGAACAACAAAAACAAGAAATAAAGATTTAATTATAAACTATAGAAACTTATAGCAAACCTAATAAGTAGACAAGATTTACCGATACCTGAATCTCTAATAAGCAGAAGTTTGAAAAATAAAACCAACACCAAATCAAAGAATCATCAATCATCAAATAATTAAAAGAAAAAGCTAAATAACATTTGCATTGAAAAATGAAAGCAAAATTATATCAAATTATGACAAAACCTTATAGCATAAAGGCATTTATCCTAATATATTTTATTCTTGCACTCAAAATAATGTTACCAAACTCAATAATTTAAGTTCACGATGCTAGAGACGCATATTAAGCTCTCTAAACCAAGTTTCATCCAAAGTATCAGACAATATTCCAATCATTTATTATAAGCAATTTGAGAATTTAGTAACAAAATCATTTAACTTACCAATTCAATGAAAGTGACAACTGGCATCACTTAACCCTGCTAAACTTATAACAACTAACAGTCATTGACAAATAGAACGCAACCCATTCCTAATGACCACCATCAAGAATCAATTTTATATAGTTTAGAAACCCTATTCCCACTCTAAAACATAATTCACATCTTTAAACCAAATCCACCTATCTTAATGTTACTTTTAACTATTAAGTTCACATATACTAGACAAGTTAACAACTCCTTTTTGAGTTAACTGCATTGCCCTATAAGCCACCGATTCATCTATTGAAATCCATATACAACCTAGAAAATAAAACACTGCTAACCAAGGAAAAACACAACAAAAAGACAAGATTCAATTCCATAAAAACAACTTGAAAAAGTTTGCTAAATACTGTCGAAAACTAGGTAACAGTCCCTGTTCCTTGATAATTCATAGTTTATAATTTTATTATTCATCCAACATTAACCAATTTACAGTTTTTTTTCTATTTACCCAATAGAAGATGAGTTTATTTTTCAAATAAATACAATAGCTATGATCTAAGTTATACACAAAGAATATTAAATACAAACACACACATATAGAACCAACGTAAGAAGCAAGTAAGATAAGCCAAGGAAAGAACTTGACAAGGTTACGGCATATAGACAGGAACGCCAACTACTTGCATGAATAATAGTTTTGGGCAATAGAAGGAAGGGCACACAATCATGAGAGAAGTGTCGAACAAATGCATGAATGCTAGTTTAGACTCTGCATGTTACCTTTGTTGGGCATTTAGCCTCAGAAAATGTTTCAGCAAGCTGAGCAGCATCTGTATTTGAAGTAACCCCTAAAATTGACAAAAAAATGTATAGTTACATTAAGTACACTTCGCAGAAAGTAGATCTTACCTCCAATAATAACAAAGCTATCTAGTTTCAAATCTTTGCATACTGTCAGAGCAGCATTAACTTGTTCAGTTGTTCTTATTTGACCTTTAGTCCATCCCAACAAATCATAACCGCCTTTTGAAGAGTGATCAAATTTCTATAAAATCCACAACCCTATTTTGGGCAAATAAACCTTAAGATCCAACTGTTTACAAATATGTCCAATGATATAGTAAATACTATTCTTATTGAAGAAGGGAAAATTGGATTTATAGAAAACTAGATGATAGTGATGACAATGAAAACCATTAGGAACAAAAGTAAAGCAAATATGAAAAGCGAAATAACTTACAGTATCTCGAGCTTTCTCTTTCTCAGGAACTGTTGGATTAGGCAGTGCAAGATCAGGGTTTCTCTTTAGTAGAGATCAAATAAACCTTTAAAAGAGAGTTGGGGATTTTTCTTTAGGAGACAGATTTTCAAAATTTTCAATGAAATCCCGCTAAAATTAATCTTTATTCCGTTAAAAAAGAAATGGGTTTTTCAACATTGGTGAGAACAAAGAACTCTCACTCAACTTTAGCAAGGGGAAATTGATCAAGCCAATTACCTTGTGTTTGTATCAGTTAGCTAGCAAAATGCTCACGCCAAATTAGCGTGGACAACAGCTTTCTCAATTTATTCATAGTGGACTAGGAAAATTTACCTAGCTAAATTAGCTAGGCTTGAGTTCTCGCTAATTGTATCAGTGTCAATGTAATTTTGCAATTAGCTAGGGTTTGGCTCTCGTAAAATTTGCGACAATTTTTTTCCAAGCCAATTTTGTAATTAGCTAAGATTTGGCTCTCGCAAAACTGACGAGAATTTATTTTAAGCTAATTTTATAAGAACCATATTCATGTAATTTAATTTCTTTATTATATAATTAATAAAAATTAATATTGATTATTAAATATAAATATAATAATTTAATTCAATTTAGTTAATTCAAATGCCAAACTATTTAACCGTTAGCAAGGGTTTTGTCCTCATTAAATTAGCGAGAATTGTTTTTCTCGCAAAATTAGCGAGGATAGGATTAGATCCTCGCTAAATGTTTCATCCATCAAATGCCACCTAGTTCAACGTAAAGCCCTCGCAAAATTAGCGAGTATTGTTTTTCTCGCAAAGTTAGAGAGGATTAGGTTATCGCTAAATGGTTCATCCATCAAATGCCACCTATTTCAACGTTAGCGAGGGATTTGTCCTCGTTAAATTAGTGAGGATTATTTTTCTCACAAAATTAGTGAGGATTAGGTCCTCGCTAAATGGTTCATCCATCAAATGCCACCTATTTCAACGTTAGCGAGGGATTTGTCCTCGCTAAATTAGTGAGATTGTTTTTCTTGCAAAATTAGCGAGGATTAGGACCTCGCTAAATGGTTCATCCATCAAATGCCACCTATTTCAATGTTAGTGAGGGATTTGTCCTCGCTAAATTAGCAAGGATTGTTTTTCTCACAAAATTAGCGAGGATTAAGTCCTCGCTAAATGGTTAATAAATCAATCGCGTCATGCATTAAGAGTTAGCGAGGATTTTATACTCGCAAAGTCGTCGCTATTTTTTGTGCCAAAATTTTGATGCCTAAGATTAGCTACAACAAAATTTATTTATTGCTAAATTATCGCAATATCTATTTTTCAACTTAACCCTAACAATATTTGCGACAAAAATCATTTTTTGTTGCAATGTTGTCGCTAAATGGTGCTTTTAGCAACAAAAATTTTTATCCTCGCTAATTTTTATCTTTATTTTGCATTTTTTTGTAGTGCTTGTTTGTGGGTTATCCCAAAGAAACAAAGGGATATTACTTTTACTCACAAGCCAAGAACAAAATATTTATTGCTTACAAAGCTGTTTTCTTGAAAAAGGAATTTCTTCTCAAGAAAGACAATTGGAGCAAAGTAAAACTTGGAGAAATTCAAGTGCCCTAAACTCTTGTAGAGGATGATTTGAAAATGGGATCAAGTTCACAATCAATTGTGGAACAAAAATTCATTGCACAAGAACTTAGAAGGTCCGATAGGGTACAATGGGAGATTAAGAGATACGAATTTCTAATCACTGACAATGACACTATTAAGTTAGTGGATCGTGAGGATCCAACTACCTATTGAGAAACTATTGAGAGCCTTGACTCGAAAAATTAGCTTGGAGCCATGAAATCCGAGATGCGATCAATGTATGATAACCAGGTTATGACCTTGGTTGATCTACTGGAAGGTGCTAAGGTAATTGAATGCAAGTGGCTATTTAAACTCAAAGCTGATAAGACCTACAAAGGTAGGTTAGTAGCTAAAGGTTTTCGACAAACTCATGGTGTAGATTATGATGAGACCTTTTTGCCTGTAGTCATGCTCAAGTCCATTAGGATCTTGCTTGCCATAGCTGCATATCATAACTATAAAATATGGCAAATGGATATCAAAATAGTTTTCCTTAATGGAAATCTCCTCAAGGATGTGTATATGACATAGCCTAAGGGTTTTGTCAATCTCAAGCATCCTAAGAAGGTTTGCAAGCTTCAAAAATCCATTTGTGGATTGAAGCAAGCATCCCAAAGTTGGAATCTCCATTTTGATGAAGCAGTCAAAAGAGTTTGACTTCATAAAAAATGAAGATGGGCCTTATGTGTACAAAAGGTTAGTGGGAGCATAATAATGTTTCTGATCTTATATATGGACGACATCTTTCTCATTGGGAATGACATCCCAACATTGCAAAATATTAAGTAATGGTTAGGAAAGTGTTTTTTAATAAAAGACTTAGGTGAAGCCAAGACAATACTTTGTATTCGAATCTATAGAGATAGATCGCGTCGGCTTTTGGGACCAAGACAAAAAAAGTACATAAACAAAGTACTAAAGCATTTTAGTATAGGAGACTCAAAGAAAGGGTGCATACCTTTTGCTTTGGGAGTTCCTTTGACTAAAGAACAGTGTCCTAAAACCAAAGAGGAAAGGGACAACATGAGTAGAATTCCATATGCATCTGCTATTGGATCTATCATGTATGCTATGTTATGTGCTAGGTTGGATGTTGCTCATGCACTGAGTATAACCAGTAGATTTTAGCAAGACCCTGGTGAGAAGCACTGGTCTACTATAAAGGGGATTCTAAAGTACATGCGAAGGACTAAGGATCACTACTTGATATATGGTGGTCAAAAAGAGCTCGTTATACAAGGTTATGCTGATGTTACTTTTCAGACCAACATTCAGAACTCAAGATCACAATCTGGTTTTGTTTTTGTTTTGAACGGTGGTGCTATCAGCTAGAGAAGCTTGAAGCAAGAGACCATTGCCGACTAAACTATAAAATTTGAGTATATTGCAGCGAGTGAGACTGTAAAGAAGGCTGTTTGGATTAGAAATTTCATTTCTGGATTAGGAGTGGTCCCAAGCATCCTAGATCTATTAAAAATTTTGTGACAACAATGGGACCATCGCACAGGCAAAGGAGCCCCGGTCACCCTAGAAATCCAAACACATACTCAGGAGGTACCACCTGATCAGAGAGATCATTGATCGTGGGGACGTGAAGAGTAGTAAGATAGCGAGTAAAGATAATTTAGCAGATCCATTGAAGAAATAGTTACATCCAAATCTGCACGAAGCTCATTTGAGAGCATTCGGTCTTAGGGCTATGCACAATTGGGACTAATGCTAGTAGGAGATTGTTAATTAGTGTAAGCCCTAGCCCCAATGCATTATTATAAAAACACTCAAGTTAATAAATGAGGCATTTGTTTTATCTATTCCTGTACATATCAAGTGATAGAACTATCCAAGAATGCTGTTTCAGTTTAAGTTATTATGTGTGAGGCATATGGTTGTAAGACCTTGAAACATTTGAGACTTCATTCTAAATATCCCTAGTTAGTCATTGTTAGGGGAATAACAAATGAATTAAGACTAGTATGCTCTCTTTGATAAGTTGAGTTTCATCTTACGGATCATAAGAACTAGATTGTTAATCAGAGATCATAGATACATGTTTAGAACATGGTATCTGAATTTGATATGCTCATGAGAACACTACATGGTACAAGTTAGAAGCGTTTCTCAATTGTAAGTTTTGCATCGGAGTTCTTAGACCTAAAATCTCTATGAAACTCTTTATGAATTACTATGTACTTTGACATACACCTAACGTACTCGTAACAGGGTGACTAGTATGGGTATGCTTGGGCATGCACTAATTCATGTTAGAGAGCATGAGAGAAGTAAAGGGATTACCCCTCTCCATAAGAGAGAAAATATCACCGGCCACTTAATCAGTGAACTGAGAAGTGTATGGCCATACCGAGATGAAATAATGAGTAATCATTATTTATCTGAGAGTTCAGTATTACTGGAATATCAAGAAAGGAATTAGTATATATAAGGATGACTAGTTCCATGTCTTATATTAATTCTGATATTTATGGATAAAGGACTATGCAAAATTACATTAGGTCACTAAATGCCATTTGCATTTTCATTTAATTTGGAATGCTATAATATCTTGC
This sequence comes from Excoecaria agallocha, assembly GCA_037975025.1. Taxonomy (NCBI): domain Eukaryota; kingdom Viridiplantae; phylum Streptophyta; class Magnoliopsida; order Malpighiales; family Euphorbiaceae; genus Excoecaria; species Excoecaria agallocha. The sequence continues at coordinate 71,799,887 of CM075807.1, forward strand.
TAGAGAATATTATAGCTTTTGGATTATTTATTAATTCATTGCTAATATTAAATGGACCTATAGGATCATACACAAAGCATTAGGTCTAAAATATTATATAGAGTATTGGGCATTAATTTGGGCTTTTAATTAAAGTCAATTTAATAAGGTTAATGGGTAATTAAATTGCTAAATGGACTTTAGTTCATGAGAGAGTGAAAAAAATGGCAAGACATAGATAATAATTATTTATTTATTTATCTTTAGATAATTAATTACTTATTTATCTTTAAATAATTAAGTTAATTAAGTTTAAATCCTATTTGAATTTGAATCAAGATACACAACTTGAATAGGAAGAGATGGAGGCTGAAATTACTACCTAAAACCTAGTAGATTTCGGCATCCAAAAGAAATCCTAGCTAAGTGATATATATTGATTAAATAAATTTGCCACTTTGAGGTTTTTTTCTCTCTCTTTCATTGTCATTTTATTACAAAGGAAAGAATTCATTCTTCTTCTCTTGTGTTTTGGGCAGTTATTGAAAAACCCTAGGAAGAACAAGATCAAATTTTGTGTCTTTATATCATACCCATTGTCTAATACAAATCCTAGAGCTAGCACTCTTGTTTTAGGCTAACTTTGCAAGTGTGTGTGTGAACATAGAGTGGTGTGGCATGAAAGGCAGCACCTTTGGCATTGGTGATTGAGTTAAAGGGTATATAGGTTCATCTTATATACTGGTCAATGAAAAAAATGAAGTTTTGAAGTGCATTCAAAGAAGTAAGTTCAATCGAAACCCTAAAATTGCATGTTTTCAATTCTGTCATTTTTGCATGGCTTGTATGATCAAAAGTTTTGTTTTTCCGCTGCTTGATCATTGTATTTATGCCATGTGATATCTCATCATAACTCACAATTAAACCGAATTAAATGAAGATAACAAATTAATATAAGTTAATTTGTTTGTGGTCACAAGCCCAATAACTAAGTCTTAACTGCCAAAAGGGACAGTAGATGCCAAGGATTTGTTTAAGCAAGCAACATGCTTTAATCAATTTATTGTATTGTTATATGCTTTTGAATTCATATTAATTTACTAAGGATAATAAATCATTGACTCAAAATTCAAAATTGCTAAATCAAATTTTAAATTAAAGATTTAATTTAAAAGCAAATATCTAGTAAGAGCGTGCATACAAATCAATGCATGTTATTAATAAAAAAGCAATAGCAAGATACCAACCTCCTTAAAAACTAAAAAAACATATTATAAACTAATCAGTAGATTTATAGTACTTGTTTCACTGTCTATATAGAAAGCTAATCAGTTTTCTTCTTTTTCTTAAACGTTTAGAACAAATGTGGATATTCACAAACAAATTAACCTATAACCAATATATTTTCAAAAAAGGAAATAAGTTTGATTTTCTTAAACTGAGAAAAATTAATCAAGTAAAAAAGTGTTGCATTTCAATCAAAAAACTAAAAGTATATTAAAGATTAAGAAACATACAGAAGCCAATCAACCCAATATTAAAAAAAAATCAAACGTGAGGAACTAAAAATTGAGAAAAGAGTTCTGACCTCTAAATTTAGTTAGAACAGGGGAAGCTACCATAAAAATGAGAAGGATAAATCTACAAACACAAGCATGCATATGAAAAAGCCAAATTAGTGATCTTTCTGAATCTCGTTTATCTAGAACACTGAGAATGGAGATTGTACAGAAAAAAACTATAAAGAGCTAAAAAGGGAAAAAAGATGAGAGCAAATATCACATGTCTTTCAGAGATGATAAGCAATATTTGTAAAACTCATTACAATAACAAATACACAATAATCAATGTAAACTGAATGAAACCAAAAAAAAAATCTACACTATGTGAGATACGAACAAAAAAACCTCATACCAATAACAAATAGAGAGTTGAGAGGATAACTTAGCATTCTCAGCTCTAATTCTTGAGTAAATTGTATAGACATCGGTAAATAAAATGAGAAGAAATAGAATTTATGCATTGCCTATTGCTTTATCTTGGTTAGACACATTTACATCAAACAAGTAGTGAGCATCAAATTTTATGCATTGCCTATTGCTCTCTAATTATGAAAATTTAATTTTAATTATTTAGCTGCCCAAAAAGTTCAAAGAAAAAGCAAAAATTGCATTGCTTTAGTTTAAGACCTCAACAACAGAATCAACTCAATTTTAAGTATATGAAAAGTTTAGCTTAACCAAACTATGATATTTTACTAAACCAAATTCCAAATTAACTTTTCCTTTTTTATTGTCTCAAAAAATCCTAGAAACCATACCACATTACCTACAAGAATGACTGTATCATATAGATTAAAATACAAAAAAGTACCATTAATGCCATACAATCTCTTCAAAGCCTGAGGAGAACCACCAATGGGAACACGACCTTGAAGAATAAAGCCATCAATGTCAAAGGCAATTCCAAAAGAAAACCTATAATGACCATAAAAACCAATTTTAACCTCCTCCCATTTGCATAATAGAATTCAAAATTAGGCATTAAAGATAAATAATCGATGAATGAAAGTGAAAAAAAGGAATCGAACAGAATCAAAGAGACCATTTTAGAAAGGCGGAGTAAATCATCATTCAAGCATTTTAACAAACAAGATGTATGCTTAAATGAGAAATTGATTCGGGGGTTAGTGTTTAAAAATCTCAGTAAGATGATAAAAATCAATAATTTGGAACCTATATCTAAGTTGCATATATATCTAAGAAACCCAAAAATAGGAAAATAAAGAGCTTGGTGGCTAAAAAGCTCAAATATACAAAATTTAGAACAGTGAAAAAAGATCAAGATGTCTACATGAATGAGAGAAATAAAGTAAATAGATCCACAATAAATAATTAGATGTAAGGAAAATGAAAGAAAGAAAAACAAACCTGTTGACGATCTTACTAATAAATCACCTAAAGATTTGCTGGAAAAATCTTTATCGGTCTATTAGGTAAGTGAAAAAAATCCCTAAAGTTTGAGGCTATGAAGACATCCTAGAGCAAGGAAAATGGTTATACAGGTTCTGTTGTGAGAGTTGCCAAGGGTCTGGAAAGAATCAAAGAGGATAAGATTTCAGCGATGGCAGAGGAAAGACAGTGAAGGCTTTGCAACGAGAATGAGAAAACCACGATTGAAAATACAGTTTATAATGTTAAAGGGTTATTTGTTAGGGTTTGGAGGAGATTGAATCATCAAGAATGGGGGAGGCAAATAATAGAGGTGAGAGAGAGAAAAGAGGGTGGCAACGCTAATGGCAAAATGAGGAGGCAATGTTAGGGTAAAAGTTAGATATAATAATAATAATAATAATAATAATAATAATAATAATAATAATAATAATAATAATAATAATAATAATAATAATAATAATAATAATAATTTTAATATTTTAGACATATTTTTTTGGATTTCTTCTAAAAAACTGAGATATTAATTATAAATAGTGACTAACTTTATGACAATGTCTTTTTTGCCGCTAACTTTAATGGAATAATTAGAAAACATTAACGACAGGCAACATGAATTAGTCTCTAAATTGTAGTTAAAAATGCATCAAAATTTGCCTCAAAATTTAATGACCATTTAATCAGTCGCTTTTTTGTCACTAAATATTTTTTTATTGGGACTAGTAGTTAGCACTAATTTTATCGCAAAAAAGGGTGCTACTATTTGCCACTAATATTTAGCGAATGTTTCCTTCATTTCGTCTCTATTTCATCTTTAAAATTGTCACCTAATACAAAAAATACATTTCAATAACTGATTTGGAAAATAGTCACTAATTAGTGATGAAAAATATGCCATCACTAAATTTTAGTCACTAATTCAGTTTTTTTTGTAGCGAAATGCTATATTAATTGCCACATATATTCTAAACCATGTACCCTCAAAATCTATCATATCAATCCTTTATGAGTTGTGGTTTGGTTGGCAACCTGACTTAAGCCATTTGCAACCCTAGGGTTGCACTACTTATGTTCATGATACCTTTAGTAAATTTGGTAAGTTATGAACAAGAGGTAGAGTATGTTTTGTAAGATACTCTAAAGTATCAAAAGAATACATTTCATTGGTGTGTAAGAAGATGACATAGTGACAGAGTTTAAATCACAAGACATCATATTTTTAGAGAATGAATTTCCAAAGTTGGTTCAAGTGAATCGAGATTTTACTTTCTACAAAACTCAAGGAGAGAAACTATTAGGATCATTCCATCAAAGCAGAAGGGAATTAGAGGTAGAAGGAAGGTCAATACCTTTCTCCTCTAAGCAAATTTAATGTTTATGATCTTTACTTTAATGGGAATTTTCCTAACTCCGGTGGGAGTATGGACTTTGGTCCTAGTGGGACCATTCCAAATTATACTAAATATATGAGACATATTTATCAAGAGGTGGAATTGCAAAAATCCAAAAGGAAAAGTGTTCTACCAATGATTTGAGATCGACGACTCGAACGAGACATTTCTAGTCTCCACACAAGATGAAAAAGAGCTAAAAAATATACAAAAGGCTCTTTAATGCCTAGCTAAGGAAAAATGGATTAAAGCAATGGAAAAAGAAATGGCATCTATGAGATCAAACCATGTTTAAGAACTGATTTATCTATAAAAAAAGATGTAAACCAATTGGGAATAAGTGGATTCTCAAGGTAAAGTGAAAATTCGATGGAAGTATTGAAAGATATAAAGCTCAGCTAGTCGCTAAAGGGTTTACATAATAAAAAGGGATTGACTATGAAAAGACTTTCTCACATGTCCTAAGATTTACGTCTATAAGGTTAATTCTAGCCATAGTGGCTAGTTTAGACCTACAGCTATATCAAATGGATGTGAAGATTGCTTTTCTCAATGGAGGATTATATAAAGAAATCTATATGGAACAACCTATAGGTTACATTGAAAAGGGAAATGAACATATGGTTTACCAATTGAAAAGATCAATCCATGGGCTCCATCAGTTTTCAAGACAACTTTATTTGATATTTCATAAACCAACCATGTCGAATGGGTTCAGCATGATTGATGAAGATCATTGTGTTTATTACAAAAGATCTAAAAATAAATTTATCATTTTGACATTGTATGTAACACTCATCTCTATAGTACATGTCCTATCCTTTAACATGTAATGAAAAATAAATATAATCAAATGATCTAATCTCTACTAAATAACCCTGTGCAAAGATTTAGAAGAAAATCTAAACCATCAAAAATAAACTTTGCCATTAAAACTTAACTTACATATGAGTCTCTTTAACATTACAATATTTCCAAATACTCAATGTCTATTGATACAAAATTTTCAACTCAAATTAAAACCCAAAATGAAAACTGCACTCTTCTAGTCTCTTTATTATGCTGGCCATCTAGCTATAGATTTTATTCCTGAGAAGAAGTCCTATCCTAATAACCTACATGGATAAAAATCCATGCTAAACTATAAAACTTAGTAGGGATCATAAATCATGTAGATGACCTTTTTTAAAAGTCATAAAAAAATATAGCTTGCGCACACACACACACACATATATATACACATATCTTTAAGCATATAAACTAATCATTTAGAACAATAACAATATAATCTAACATTTTCTAGTAACTATTTAAATTTTTTATATCATTGCTCTGGTCAATGCCAAACATTTATTAAGTATTCCACTTATTTAACAATTATGTACTTTTACTAATATTTTATACCTCCACTATACATCTTTAGATTTTATATTTTACTCTTGTCTAACCTTTTTAATTTACTAGTCATTCTTGAGCATAAGTTAATATCAATTTAGTTATATATAAAGTTGTACTTACTCGAAAATCATAGAACTATAGGTTAATAAACTGAATCTCTAAGCATTAATTCATACTAAATGATTTCTATGCCATATAAATATGTATATCCTAGTCCATGTACAAAACATATATTAACAACCCTGACTAATTGTTATCCTTGTGTTGCCACTTTATTCTTTTCTGGGTTACCATGCATATTCCTATTGTAATGGATTATTAGTTTACTTCTATATTAGGCTTTCAATCTTATTAGATTCACCAATTATAAGTCCATAAACTCGATTAAGTTTACAGGTAAATGAATCACACATATCATTACTTAATGTCATGCAGGAGCATGTAATTATAAGGAAATACATATTTAGCCATTATAACGTTTGAAAGATATCACAATACATCGGTATACATGTATATGTATATATGTGTGTGTTATATATATATATATATATATATCTTGTTTTTCTAAGTATAGGAAATACTATGAAATTCCATCATTAATTTATTCATTTAATAATAAGTTACTCTTCCATTCTATGTCATGTTTTCCATATACTATACTTGGATGCATGTTATGGTAATGTATAAATAAAATCAAACAAGAAACATATGACCATAAAGAACATGTATTCACTAATATATTATTAATAAAGCATTTGTATTGAATACATTCATATGAATAATTTATATGTTTAAGTTATACATGTGATTCTAAAATATCATATATATATATATATATATATAATGCATATTGAAAATACATCTTCATACTATATCATATTTCTCCATATGTCAAATAGGGTTCTTATAAAGATAATATGAAGATTAATTTAAGAACATCATGCTTCTTTATCTTTCAATTTAGTATGATACTTTTATTTACTTTGTGTTAAGCCTGCACTTTTCTAAAGAAGTGGGTAATGGGTGATACATTGGTATCTAGAGGTACAAATGAGATACCTGAAGGTATTAAATGATTAACCCGAATGGGGTCGAAACTATACGATGGACATATCAAGTAAACACAAATGGGGTTGCTAACAACCTAAAAGGGACTGTCTATGATCCAAATAGAACAATTTATATACTTTAGACCCAAATGGGGTAAAAAATGTACTATAGAAGTTGCAAATTACCCTTATAGACAAGTCTATCTATCCATAATCTAGACACAGATGCATGCATTAAAAATCTCTTTAATTAATCTTTCTTCACTATTTCGTACATTTACATGTGTATGTACATCCATTGTATAACTATGAGCATGTTATTATATGCATGTTGAGTATAAGCATTTTGTACTTGTAATCCAAATAAAGGCATATATCTCATCATATATATATATATATATATATATATGACTATGAGGAAAAAATACTATACATGTTCATGTATAACTTTCTATAAGCGATTATCATATATATTGTTTGAGTATAATTACTCAATATTTGTCATCAACATCAAAGGCAGATAGCTCGATCACATGTGTATGATACTAATATTTATCCTCATACTTTCTTGGATTTCTCTATTCAGGTAAGGGATAATACACTCGGGTGAGGACTCATATAACTCGGTTGAGGGCTTTAAAGCTCAGGTAAGGGATTTATAGCTTAATTGAGGGCTTTAGACCTCTGTGAAGAAGTCATTACCTTAGGTGAGGGGTTCCTATACTAGATTGAGGTTTTTATAAATATAGATGAGGGAACCAATGTTCCCAAATCAATAAACATATTGATTTATGCATGTTTATATATTTACATTATTTGTGTTAAAAGTTTTCTCTAAACAATATAATTAAAAATAGTCTAAATAGATTTTCCTTTGTTTATGGGTCTAATGCCTTCATTCTTTTCATCCAAAATATCCTCATAATTCATTTTTTTACTTGTGCACAAGGATCAATGTTCTCAAATAAAATGCTATGATTTATGTATGGTTTTATAATTTTTTATGTGCTTGTAATGTATTATTTATTATTTACCTTGTATTGCATGAGAGGAGGACTGGAATAATTAGCCACAAACAATCATTCATATAACAATCAATCAAATACTTAAGTAGGGGTAAAGTCTAAACAATCTTTAGTTTCAACTTTATAAGGTAAAAATCACTTTTCCAATATTCTATTGGGTGGCGACTCCATAATGCATGCCTTGTGATGGGTAGTAAATGGCTTGTAAGTTAGTCATTAGCAAATGGATAGAGATATCGTGAGATGTTGTCTAATGCCTTTTACGGTCCGAGGCATCGCGTATTGGGTTGAATCATTACCTACTGCGAAGTGATTGATTTTTATGAGTTAAAAGAGCTTTAATAGGATCTTGAGCCCTAAAAGCAAGTTTTCAGGAATAAGTCGAATGCTTATGGGGTTCAATGTGCATGACACTAGCAACTTCGTTGGGGATTATTTGGGAGATTTTACTTTGAAAGTGATTTGGTTGATATGGTATAAATGATTGCTTATGGTTAATTATGTTGATCTTCTTTTAAGTTAGGTTGCATTAGAACATGTACAACTTTAAAATTAGGTTAGGCATCCCTACTTAAATCTAGTGTAATCTCAAAGCATGACCCTATATTCACTCAATGTGGGGAGGTGTTAGAAAGGACCACTAGCCTACGTCTCCTACCTTTTAGTATATTAAATAGTGACCTAATCAGCCATCATGCTCATGCTGAGCTAGACCCATTGGCAGAGACCATGCTTATATAGCCTTAAAGTTGTACTAGCAAATCGAATCCTCATGTAATGGCCATAGATACTTTCACTAGGTATCATATATGATAAGACTTTACTTGTTATTTGGATACCTATATATAATTAAGGTAGGTATTAATCAAAGGTTGTCATGCCTCAGTGGGCCTATTTTTGCTTGTTTGAATGATCCAAATATATAGAGATCAATGATGCATTTGTTTGCGCTTTAAATAAAGAGAGATTATGTTGCAGTTTTCCTCCATGCATCATTTTTGTTCATTGGGTTCTTTGTTAACCCATAAATTAATCTCGCTTAGAAAAGAGACTGCACAACCGCCTGTGTGAGAGAAATAAGGTTGAAAGGTTTATTTTTGGTTTGCATATGTGCTTTAAAAATGATATATGGCATGTCTATGCATTACATGCATATGCTAAATTTTTTTTTTCAGTTGTGACACATGCTGGAGCCATCGTTCGCTTTCAATTAGGTTCTTGGAGGCCTGCTTTTAAGATCTAAGATCGAAGGAAACTCACTTTTAATCATTAATTGGCCACTTCGCTATAGATAGGGATCAAATCCAATTTATGGTTTATAGTCAACCCACGAAGGCATCTACTAATGGATTTAGAAAGGTAAGTGTCATGAAGTCGCCACCTGATAAAATTTCGGGAAATGAATCTCAACCTTTCAATGCCTAAATAGAGATTGGTGTTTGGGACATCACTCTTATTAGGCATCTTGGTTAGGTATTGTTTTACAATTGAGTTTTAAAATCAATAAACTATTCTTTCCCATACGATGCAAGAGATAGAATTAAATAAACATCCTAATCATAAGAGAGAAAGCAGTAAATAAAAAACTTAAAATAAAACCCTACTTAAATTATTATATGAGCAAATCGTCCAACGAGAAAAATAAATTACATATATAAATCGGAGCATTCATTTCGGTTGGGAACCTTGGTTTTCTTATGCATATTTACAAAAAAAATATTTTTTATTTGTTTTGTTCAGCTTTAGATAAAAAATTGGACATTGATCCAAATTTTGAAGGATAACCTAATTTATTTAATATAAATTATTTTAAATGCCATTTCCTTTTAAGCATGCACGAAAAATCCCTTTTTCACTACCTAAAATGAAAATACATATGAAATACCAAATACATAAACAAAAAAAAATTATATAATTAAAATAATGAAACTAAAAAATAATAAATAAGATAAGCAATAAAAAGGATGACTTCACGCGGTAACCAAAAATGAGCCAACGGGCCATCACTTGATCAAACCTCGGCAGATCAAGCATTTTAAATGTAACATGCCAATATTTGCAGTTGACATACATAGTACAATCTAGAGTATGAACAGTAACATTGGGATAGCTTTTATTATAATTACAGTAGTATCGTACAGTAAAATTGATAAGTGCATAAGTGTTAAATGTGCTCAGCTCAGGATAACATCAGGATGGATGACCTAGAAGAAGTGGTACTTAACCATAAAAAAGAAAATAGGTGTTAAATAAAGTTCATTGGTATAATTTGATAAGAATTTGAGCTTAAATAGATCCCCAAATCAGACAAAGAAGGATTTCTTCGGTACCGTAAAAGGATTGACCGTGAGTTTATAAAATATTCCACGTACCTTTAAAAATTATTTTGTTTATCCAGATATATTAAAAATACTTTTAATTAAAGTTTAGAAATGAAAAATAAATTTTCTAAAGATTTTGAATTTTTAGATTTTGAATCGGCTAATATTTTTCCAAAATTGGAACTATACTAAAAATGATCTTGGAATGACTTGAAATTTTAACCACACTCATGCATATGTTAGGACATGATGGGTAAAATTTCAATGTATTTTGATGAGAGGAACACTAGTTTCTAAAAAATGGTAAAGAACCGAGTTTAATTTAATTAGACGAGTTAACATGCATTTTTAATTGGTTTAAGAGTATAAATTTTATAATAAATTTGGTTAAGATCATTTAGAACCAAAAATTGAATAAAGAGATTAGTAGAGAAATTAATTAGGTCAAAAAATGGGTATTTAAGTGAAATTGGACCAATTGATTGGACCAAAGTGGTTAGACCTAATTTGGACCAATTAAGATGGGTATAAATAGGAGAAAAATCATAAAAATCTAAAGAATGTAGGTACTTTCCTCCTTCTTCTAGCCATCCCACTCCTCCCTTATTTTCTCTATTTTCTTCCATTTTCATTAAGGGAATTTCACCAGAAATTCATCAAATTTCATATCCTTTATAATTATAAAGCCCTAAATTTATCCCTAACCATCTCTAAGGCTTATCTTGGATGGAGAAAGTGAAAGGAAAAAGGTTGGAGCAAATATTCAAGTAAGTGTATTTAATGAAAATTTTATATTTAAATAGATTTTTAGATAGATTTTGATATGAAAATTTATATTTTGAATTAAAATTGAATTATGGATAAGGAAAAATTATGAAAACAAATCATGAAAGATTCAACCAAGGTTGGAACCAAGTGGAATCAAGATGGAAAAATGAAAGAAATGATGGAAATAAAGAAAAGTCATAAAGAGATCTTAAAAAGAGGTAAAATTAAGAAATAAATTGAAATATAATGATATAAAGATGTATAATCATGACATAAATGAGAAATAATGAAGAAAACAAACAAAAAGGTGATGAACATAAAGTGGCCAAATCATGTAGTCGGGTGTTTTATGTGATGTTTTGATAAGTAATTAAATATTTAACTTGAATTAGGCATTATAATGATGAATAAACATAAATTGACGAATTGGAATGTGATATCTCAATTAAACATAATGTTATGTGTATGAACATAATGATGTTCATAAGGAAAATAAAGTAACAATGATAAATTTTAAATGTATATCAATACATAAAAGTATAAAATGATTATTAAAGCTTGTAAGGCATGATAGTACATAAAAAGCCATGATGAAAGTATGAGTTTAATACATGGACGAATTATGTAAAATATTGTATAATATGTTAAGTTGATTATTATTGGCATATCAAGCATAATATATGTAATAACATAATGAATGAGTATGTCATGATTGATTTGAGCTTGAAATAACATGTGGGCATCATGTTGGTTATGTGAACATAATGTTATGTTATTATGTAAGTGAGTGTTACTAATATGTAATTGGTGTATATCAACAAATAAATGCATAAATTTATCTTCAAAATGTATATGACATGAGAAAGAATGGAAAAGCACATGGTATGTTCGAATTCATGGTGAGGCCAAATGGCATGCCATAAGGAAATGTCATATATTCATTAAGTATGAATGTTATTTATCGCATATATTATGGTTTCATATGTAATGTTGATAAATGCATAAAGGATGAGAATGTATGCCATGTGACATAATGAAAATATCATAAAGAATTGTGTAAAAATACAACATAATATGAAATAATGTAAAAGAATGTGACTAATAATTTTAATAGGGGTAAAATGGTAAATATATAAGAAAATAGGAATTAAACTATAAATCATGCATAAAGAATGCCATAAAAGTGATTAAACAAGAAACAATGCGATAAATATGGTTAATAATCTCAAAAGGTCAAAATTGTAAATGTATGAAAAGATGAGGATAAAATGGTAAATCACACATGAAGGATGCCATAAAGTTAACTAAATAAAAAATAATGTAAGGAATGTATTTAATAGCTCAGAAAGGGTAAAATTGAAATTATACAAGAAAATAGTGACCAAAAAGTAAATTATGCATAAAAGAGGCCATAAATATGATTAAACAGGAAGCAAAGTGAAAAACATGGTTAATGGATTCAAAAAGGGTAAAAGTATAATTATACGATAAATTAGGAGCAAAACCATAATTTGGCATAAAAAACGTGACTAAAGAAGTTAAAATGGTCAAATAAATGAAAAAGGGTAAAATTGTAAATAAGGTAAAGTTCAGGGATCGAAAACATAATTTGCCACTTTATGAGCACATATAGTGACTAAAGTGCAAGTTTACAATTTAAGGTGAAATAAAAGGCAAGAGAAGCAAAAAAGAGTGAATATTGGAGCTAAATAAGTTAAAATATGATAAGAAGAAAATATAAGGACCAAAATCTAATTTATCATTTCATGCGAAAGCATAAGGATCAAAATATAAATTTTACACTCAGAATGGAATAAAGTCAAAGAAAGCAAAAAGGATCAAAATTGAGGTCAAACCAAGTCAAGTGTGATGAAATGAAAAACTTAGGGTCTAAATGTAAATTTTCCAATAAGTATATAAAGGACTAAATAGTAATTTAAGAGAATAAAGGGATCAATTGAATTAAATTAACACAAGGTAGTATACAATGGTAAAATAGTAATTTAGTTAAAACAATATTATTAAATGAAATTTCTGTAAATGCATCCATCACTAGGGAACAATATTACGTAGCATGTGGTTGTTTGATTGCGTGTAGGGACAGGTACTGAAGACATTTCAATGAAGGAGCAAAGTGGCTTGTACATGTAATGCTTTTGTCGATGTGAAACTTAGACATGTTATGCAATAGGTTCTTGAGATTTGGTTTTGTAAAATAATACGTTGCATAATGTATGACTAATTATGGCAACATATTATATGACATGTATGTAAATGATGGTTTCTATAAATGTGTTGCGATGATGGATGTCGTTAAAAGTGTTATGTATGGTATTGGAGTATTGGAGGTGGAGGTTGCATTTTTGGGAGTGTTACTTTGTCAATTTGCAAGTTCGGGAACTAAAACTTACAAGACATTATGCTGTCGAAACTCTTACCAAATGAATAGTAACTTTAATTAAATGAATAGTGAAATTGTGCCAAAATCATATTGAACGATAATGAATAAATAAATATGGTATCTATAATTGGAAATAAAAAATTTGAGCTTGAGAATTAATTGTTAATAATCTAGTCATTAACTAATGAAATTGAAGGATAATTAACTTCAGTAACCATGAAATGTCATCAACCGAAACTCATAAGGTACGGATTTATGAATGAACATAGGGTGCTACATTAAACCTCTAGGACAATGGCTCATCTCTATCCAAATCTCTATTTTCAAAGTTCATTCCCCTACCAGTTGACAACAACCTAAACATAGCTTCAATCTTCTCCTTCATCTTTTTGAAAGCTAAATCCTCAACACTAGGACCCCTAATCTTTATGTTTACCATTGAAGGGACATATTCCTCATCTTCCTCTTTTATAAAATCTTCCTCAGGGTCATGCCTCATTTCCCTCTTTTATAGGTCTTGAGGCATAGCAGCTTCACTCACTGTAATGTCCCCAACATGCATTGGCTTTGTTGCTCCACAAAAAGGTGTTACAGGCCGAGTTCCATCCTTTGGTGCTATGGAAGCCACCATCCCACAAATCATAGCCATAAGCCTCTCTTTAAAGTCCCAAAACCTCCTATCCAATCTCCTATACAAATCATCCCGCTTTGTTAAAGTCCCCATAAGAGTAACACTCGACCTTTCTGTCAGGATTAGAAACCTTGCTATCATATCATCAGCTACTTTCCCAATCTTATTCACCCTACCAGACTCATTCAACTAATCGTCTGCCATTTTTTATCTTATCTCTTGACTTCCCTCTAACAACTAACTTGAACCCAATTTAAAACTGACCTCTGAAATAAATTTTGAACCCAAACTTGACCTTAACAGTTTAGATATGGATCTTTAAACTAAGCAAACATCTAACCCTCTAGACCACCTAGACGAGTCTATGATGGCTGCAATAGTCAAATGCTAGGAGTGATGCATGAGCATGGTATATACATGATGCATAAATGTAATGCATGCTTTCATTAGGCATCAATCACAACCACACACAAGTATAAACAATAGCTTTCCAACCTTATTACTCCTGCATAGAAGGTCGTGCGATCTCTTTTCTAGGTGGACTTAGCCCACAGGTCAACAGAGTACCCGATAGACATGCATGGTACATAATGGAAAACCGATAGCATAACCTCTCTAATTGAAAGTGTAGGCATATATGTTTTGACCATTATGTATTTTGACTAACTCACATAGATTGGGTTAGGCCCTCTAAGGCATGACAGCCTTTGCCTGGTACACTCTTAATTTGTTTGAGTTTGGTCAATACACAAAGGTCCACATAGCATGCAAACATCATTATGGGTATACAACGTAGGAGAAGTTGTTATGGTCATTACATAGGCTTAAGTCAAAGGTGATGAAATGTTAGGGCTACCCAAGCATGGTTCCTACCAATAGATCTACCTCTTTATATTGAGTGAACATAAAACATATTTCAAGATAGTACCAAAGCTAAAAAGAGATGCCTAACTTAATTTTAAAGCTCTATGATATATGTAAGAAATGCAATTTAGAAAAGATATAGGATTAATAATAAAACCTAATTATAAAGAACTTAACCAAGATGCTTTTAGGAGCAAGGTCTCTTTGGTTCGCAGTAGAGTTGCTACTGTGACACGCATCAAAGCCATCTCTCACTTTTGATTAGGTTCTTGGAGGCCCATTTTTAGGGTATAAGATTAGACGAGGCTCACTTTCAAACATGAATTGGCCACTTCACCATAAAGAAGGATCAAGCCTAATTTATGGTTGGTAATCAACCCACAAAACCATCTACTAATGGGTCCAAAAAGGTATGTGCCATGGAGTCGCTGTTTGATAGAACGTCAAGAAATGAATCTTAACCTTTTGATGTCCAAACAAAGACTAGTGTTCAGGACATCACTTTTATTAGGCATCTTGGTTAGGTTTTGTTTTGCTAGTGAGTTTTTAAATAAATCCACTCTCCTCTTCCATACGATGCAAGTGATAGAATTAAATAAATTTTCTAATCATAATAGAGAAAGTAGTAAATAAAAAACTTAAAACAAAGACATAGTTAAATTATTACATGAGCAAATTGTCCAACAAGAAAAATAAATTACATACATAAAATAGAGCATTCATTCGAATTGGAAATATTGGTTTCCTAATGCATATTTACAAAAAAATCTTTTTTTTTGTTTCTTTTGTTTGACTTTGGATGAAATATTGGATATTGATCAAAGTTTTGAAGGAAAATCCAATTTATTTAATAGAAATTATTTTAAATTCCATTTCATTTTAACTGTGTATGAAAAATCCCTTTTTTACAACATATCCATTTTTTACAACCTATTACATCCCCAAAATGAAATTACATATGAAATACCAAATACATAAATAAAAAAATAATAATTAAAATAAAGAAACTAAAAAAATAATAAAATACATGATAAATAAAAAGGATGACTAAATGAGGTAACCAGAAATAAGGGGGGCGGGGTCATCAATTGATCGGAGCATGAATCCTGATGGAAGATGCCTCATAAAAATCCTCCCAAGGCTAAAAAACTGTACATACTCATAAAACAACACAAAAAGGCAAATAAATTAATATCATAAAATAAATACAACATGTACAGTAAAGAAAATCACAAATTAAGATGTGCAGTACAGAATAAAAATGTGGAGAAAATCATACAAAATAACGCATAAATGTTACAAAAGTTAAATAAATCCTAAATATCATAGAATACTCATATTATGTATGAAAAAAGTCTAAAAAGATAGCCATGAATGCCCACAAACAAGCGAAGAACGTCATCAATAGGGTAAGGGATAAGAAGAGAGGAAAGCCTATGATGTCCCATCTGTCGCTTTGATAGATAAGAATCCATCGGGTTTTCTTCATGTCCATCACCACTGGGTAGAATAGACTACAAGCTTTTCATGCAAAAAATAAACATAAACACATCTAGGCTCTATACATGTGAATATTATGTCCCAAATCATGCCAAAACAGTGTTCTAACATCAAATCATACATAACATAAAACAAAAGCATATTAAATTATAAATTTACAGAATAAAGGAAAAACTCAAAGTTACAACAATGGAGGAATCTTAATTCTAATCATGCCTTTACATGATTTTTGATTTAGATTTATATCTCAATGAATTTTAGGCATGTTAATCACACAAATACAACATTTAAACATGTCTATTTGTAATGAATAATCACACAATCATGCATGGCAATTTTAGAGAGAGAAAGAAAATAAAGGTAGGGAGAGCCTAGAATATTACCCTCTGGAGATATCTGACTCTTAAATTATTGTAGTCTAGATCTCCACTATGATTTAATTCTTTGCTTTTAGAAAAATCAATAAAAATTGTATGTAGTGTTTGGATCAAAGAAATTGTTAGAGAAAAAAGAACCTTAGAGAGAGAAAGAAATTGATTTTCTTCTCCTCTAAAGCTTTTTTCTTTGTGAAAAAATTGATTCCCCCTATAAAACCCTAGGATTTTAGGTTTTATACTTAGATTAGAGTTAGAGTTAGATTCCAACTCTAACTTTCCAAATTTGGAGAAAAATCTCTTCAAAATTTGGATTTTTCCCTTTTGAAATATATCTTCTTATTTTTAAATTTTAGAAACATTGGAATTCTAGAATTCGAGCCATAGATAGGTGCCTTCATTGAGAGACGACCATTCTTCAGGAA
The DNA here is from genome assembly GCA_037975025.1 of Excoecaria agallocha. Taxonomy (NCBI): domain Eukaryota; kingdom Viridiplantae; phylum Streptophyta; class Magnoliopsida; order Malpighiales; family Euphorbiaceae; genus Excoecaria; species Excoecaria agallocha. Next base: position 71,816,964 of record CM075807.1, read on the forward strand.
AAAATCCCTAAAATACCCCTAATCGGGCCTGTGCAGAAGAAAGGGAGCTACAGATGGGATCCCCTCAAATGACATATAGATGTCTAACACTACTGAAGGTCCAAATCAAGGTTTTTATGTATCTTTTGCTATAAAACTTGAAAATACTTGGAAAATCATACAAATCTTTGACAAAGTGTGAGAAATACGTAATCGAATCTTTGAAATCTGAACATGTTGTCAATAATATACTATTGTCTACATCAACCATTATAGAGTCATCTAAGTGGTTTAAGGATTTGACTTGTTATAGGAAGATGAATGTTACCTAGATAAGTTTCGAGCTTTAATTTCTTTGAAAATTCACCTTGAGTGAAGCAATAATAACCTTGATCAAGATATACTGGCAAGAGGCTCTTTTGGTTGAACTGGAAGATTATAGCCTTATTCAAAGGTTATAGATAACTACAGTTACCATAAAGTCAACAGGGTGGTTCAAGAGTCTAGATGGGCATTTGGTTAGGAAATCTTTATCAATATTGTTGGAGTTAACATCAGAAACCAATTTGGGTTTGGCTGAAGTCTTTAAGCTAGCTTCTAAGAGTACAAGTATGATAGATCCAACATAGATTGGGGCTATTGATAGTTAAAAACTAGATAAAAGGATGGATAAGTTTGAGTGAAAAATAAGGTTCATGATGATCGACATGATGAGTTCTTTAACATAGCCTGCTGGCCAGCAGACTTCTGTAGCTACTGCTGCATATGGGGAACCAGTGATAGCAAGAGGCATTTTAAATATTACCCCTATGGGACCTTTTCTAATGGTTGAATCAAAAGGAATAGGATTGAGAGCTTTGCTTATTGAACAACAAAAAGATAAAGGCATTGCTTCTGAGGAAGATTTCATCCTTGTGGAGGAGGAAAAGCCAGCAATAACACAAGTCCTAAGGCAAAAATTACCTAGAATAGAGGATCTAGTCTTAAAAATATGAAAGAAAAGATAGAAGCAATGGCTCGGGTCTTGTCAGTTGGAAAAGGGGTTAATCTAAAAGATAGGGACTTAGATAGTGAAGATGTTCTTCCTCAACGGTTTAAGATGCCCTATTTACCTAAGTTTGATTGTACTTTTAACCCATCTACTCACATCAAGCAGTATACTTAAGTCATGAAGGGCACCACTCTCACTAAGAGGTAAAAGGTTGAGTATTTTAGGCTCAGCATGACAGGCCCTGCCATCGATTGGTATCATGGTTTGAACAAACATACCAAAGATGTAATGCTCATTCTAATTTCCTTTTATTTACATATTTCTTTATTAAATTATCTATACAAGTACATATGTATATACATATAAATTTAACATGCTTAAGGTATATTTACAAAATAATTCATTACATATATTCCAAATCCTTTACGTTGAACATTTACAGAAAAGGGTTGAAAGATTAGATGTCCCTAAAGGATATTGCCATTGAAGCTAAGGGTGAGTACCTAGCTAAGAAAGCAAGCTCTGTTGATAGTGCTAGTTTTATCCTTGGACATTGAGGGTATGGAACTACAATGGGTAGAAATAGTGGCACAGGTGCTACTAGAAAGACAGTCGAGGTGTTTACTACTGAAAGCACTCAAAGATATTACTCGAACATGGGTAAATCTCTAATATGGGTACTTGATTGATTGATGAAGGAGGGACAATTGCAACCTTTGACAGCTAAGCCTATTAAAAGTCAAGGTCAGCCTAATCATCGAACCAATCAATATTGTACATATCATCAGCATCCAGAAAATATTATGGATCACTACAGAACTTTAAGGGATAAGATCTAAGATCTCATCGATAACAAATAGATCACTAATCTAAAAAAGAGGGAAAAGAAACAAGGGAGTTATAATATAGTCCCACCTCCTGTATTAATGGTTGGCTTAGGTTTGCTAGAATGGTATGTATTATGTGACTTATATGGTAATGAGCACCTGGCCATTACTTATCCTGAATAGTTAAAAAAGGAGAATAAGCTGGAGGTATGTATGATTGACTATTGGGAATCATCCAATAAAGATGAAGGTTATGTTGGTCATCTAGATCTATGGGATTTCGAGAATGAGAAAGAGGGCCAAAAATTAAAGTTGATCACTCGAAGTGGTAGGGTGGTGCCAGAGGTAAAAAGATAATCATATTCTCAGTCATTGCTTACAAAAAAAGGAGAAAAAAGAGGATATAATTATCAAGTAGCTAAAGAAAACTCCTGCTCAGATCTCCATATGGGATTTTCTTAGACAGACACCTTTTCACAGGCAAAAAGTAATCAAGGCTTTTATGTGAATCCAGTGTGGCTATAACTATTTTGCCTTTAGAACTACTAGATTTGGTTAGAGGAAGTGTTGGAGAAAATATCGTGTATACCCATAGGGATATGCTCATTAAAGGTTAAGAACACATTCATCCTTTATACATAAAATCCCAAGTTAAGTGGAAGTATATTGCATGTGTGATGATAAATGATGGATATTTCATTGATGTGTGTTTATTAGTGGCATTTTCGATCTTTAGACTGAAAGAGTCCATATTAAGTAAGTCTAATCTGGTGGTCACAACCTATGATAATTCTCAAAGGCAAGCAATAGGTACTTTTAAGATTAATGTAAAGACTGGGGTAATTGGTGCTGAAATAGAATTTGTAGTGTTGCCAACACCTGCTAATTTTTCTATTTTATGAGGAGATCTTGGTTTCAAAAATTAGGAAGAGTTCCATCCACCCTTCATCAGATGATTAAAATTCCCCATGAAGGTAAACTGGTCACTATAAGGGCTTCTAGAAAGAATTAGGTTTCTATGTTAGGAATAGCAAACCAACCATTTAATAGGTTTCGTGTAGCTGTTGTTAATGCTGATGACAAAGGTAAGCAAGAGTCCACCCTTTAAGTGGTGAACATGATGAAGAAAATGAACTTTTTATGAGGAGCTTGTTTGGGTAAAGATTCCTAGGGTCCTTTTAAAGCTATTACTACAGCAGGATAGACCAACCGAAAGGGATTAGGTTATAAAAATTTTGATGCTAAGAAGAAAGATCTGTTGAAATGAGAAGGTGTGTCCTACATTCTTGATAGTTTTGCATTTGCATTTGTTACACCTTAATATTATGGTGAGATTGAGCCTGTGTTGGTTAAGGGTAAGGTTGCTCCTAGCTTTAAAATATTTAATGATATTTTTTACTAGGTCAATGGCACCATCAAGCCTACTAGAGGATTCAGGGATAAAGAAATTATGATTAAGTTATCTGAATGGGATAATGCTCTTAAGGAGGTCAACTGTTGGCTTCCAAAATTAAAGGCAAGTAAAAAGTAAAATTTAAAGTTTCTGTACTTGAGTTGAAAGAAGGTATTGAAGAAGCTACCATAGAAGCTTATCATGAGGCCATACAGGATGCAGGAGTTAGAGCAGGCTCATCTGAGGTATCAAACTCACCAGATGTAAATGAAGATGCTTTTATAGATACACTTTTTGTACTTGAACTTTTAATGATGATGTATATGGCTCTTTTTCTATTAATAATATGAATAACTTTGCTTACATGTATGATGTTTTGTATAATTTCATTTCACATGATCATGATCACAAAATATTTTTATTTGACATTAATTTAATAAGTAATATTTTATTCAATCTTGATACTCTTGAAAATCCAAAAGAAATCTTAATAGCATCCAATGTTACCTCTGAAGAGAAAAGAATTTGAGAAAATATTAAAAAAAGTGATAGAGATTTTGCTTGGACCTAAGAAGACATACCAAGAATTGATCGTGCAGTTGTTGAGCATGCCATCCTTACCTATCTTGGAAATAGGCCTGTAAAGTAGAAACTCAAAAGGCTCAAGCTAGAATGGGTAGAGAAAGTCAAAAAAGAAGTAAGAAAGCAGATAGAGGCCAAGTTTCTAGTAGAGGTTCAATATCCCACTTAATTAGCAAATGTAGTTCCAGTGGCTAAGAAGGATGAAAGGGTTTGAGTCTGCATGGACTACAGGGATATGAATAAAGCTTATCCAAAGGATAATTTTTCGTTCCCTCACATAGACATTCTGGCAGATAGCGTAGCTGCTTGTGCAATGTCTAGCTTTATAGATGGGTATACCGAATACAATCAAATTCTCAATAAAATTATGGATAGTATTAAGAGATCATTCATTATTGAATATAGTATATACGCTTACCAAGTTATGCCATTAGGTTAAAGAATGCAGGAACTACTTACCAAAGGATAGCTATGAAAATTTTGGACGATCTACACTATAAAGAGGTAGAATTATATATGGATGATATGATGATCAAGTTAGCAACTCGAGAGAGTCATTTTGAAGCTTTGGAAAAGTTCTTTCAAATGATTGATAGCAATAACCTTCGTTTAAACCTGAAGAAGTGTGTGTTCGGAGTGACTTTAGGAAAGCTCTTGGGACATATTTTTAGTCAGAAAGGGTTAGAAGCAGATCCTGATAAAGTATAGGCTATTAGGGAAATTACTATACCATAGAAAGAAAAGGAAATTCAAGGATTTTAGGGCAGACTATAGTACATCACTCGATTTATTGCCAATATGACTTCCATCTGTGAACCTATCTTCAAGCTACTTTGAAAAGATCATTTGATGATGTGGAATGAAGATTGTTAGGTGGCTTTTGACATTATTAGAGAATATGCATTACATCCACTAGTACTAAAATTGCCACAAGCTGGAAAGCCTTTGATTTTGTATCGGATCATAGAAGATAGTTCATTAGGAGCTATAATGGCTCAAGAGGATGATTTTGGGGTTAAATATACCGTGCATTATCTCAATAAAAAGTTTTTACTGTACGAAGTTAAATATGTGGAGGTAGAAAAGATATTTTTATAGATCATTTGGGCCTCTAAGAAACTAAAGCATTATTTTCATTCGTACAAAGTGTAAGTAGTAGCCAAGTAGGATTCTCCTAGATAAGTTAAGAAGCACCCTTATTATTAGAAAAAATGAAAAGATGGTTGATTCTCTTGTAGAAGTTTGATATTGAATATATCACTTGAAAAACCATCAAAGGAAGAGCTATGGTGAAATTTATAGCAGACTAACCATCAAAAGGGGAAGAAATATCTTATGAGTTTGCTGATGAGAACATTACAACTATAGTAGTTCGAGGATGGTAGATATTCTTTGATTGAGCTGTGAACAATAAGGGTGTGAGGATAAGAGTAATTCCGGTAACCCCTAAAGGAGAAAAGCTAACTTTAGCAAATAAGCTTAGATATAAAGCCACTAATAACGAAGTTGAATATAAGGCATGCATCTTCAAATTGGAAGCTTTTTTTTGCCCTAGGGGGAAGAATTGCTGAAGTTTGTGGTGACTCATCTTTGGTAGTTTACCAATCAAGAGGTGAGTGGGAAAAGGTGCAAGAAGAACGTTTGGTTCTTTATGCAAGATGTCTGAAAGCTTTGAGTGATCAATTTGAGGTTTATGCTTTCAAGTATGTTCCTCGAGATGAAAATCAATTGGCTTATGCTTTGGAAATACTAGTATCAATGTAGGATAACTCATAAGGGGTAAGCTTAAATTTAATATCATTATCAGCTCTGATAAACCATACTTCGAGGCAAAGCAAGTTATGGATATTGAGGTAGATGATGGAAAGCTGTGGTATTTTCATATTTAGAATTACCTCAAGAAATCTATATTTTTAGAGGAGGCCACGAAAAAATATTAGAGAATGATACATAAGTTATCTACTTAATTCATCAATATAGATGGGGTGCTCTATATGAGACGGCCAGATGGTCTACAATTAAGGTTTATAGATGAGAAAAAAGCCAAAAATGTTATGGAAAAAGTCTATGCTGGAATTTATGGTGCTCATATGCATGGTTTAGCGTTAGCCAAAAAGAATATACGCCAGGGATTCTTTTAGCTTACTATGGATACATATTATTCTAGATACATAAAGGAATGTCAATTATGCTAACAATACGCTGATATGAGACATGGGCTCGTATCAGGATTGTGTAATCTTACCTCACATTGGCCTTATGCTGCTTAAGGTATTAACATCATGAGGATGATTTACCCACCAGCACCAAACAGACAAGTTCATTATGGTGGCTATTGACTACTTTTCAAAGTGGATTGAAAGGGGCCATTTAAGAATTTGGGTACAAGAGAAATGGCAAGATTTATTGAAAAGAATCTGATATGCAGACACGAGCAGTTGAAGTAGCTAATAAAAATGTTAAGAGCATTTTAGCCAAAATGGGTTAGAACCTATAAGGATTGGGCTTAAAAGTTGCCTTTTACATTATAGGGATACAAAACTACAGCCAGTACTTCAACTGTAGCCACTCAATTTTCCTTTATTTATAGGACAAAAGCTATGTTACCAGTAAAGATTGAGCACCAATCATTGCAAGTGGTTTTAGAAGCTGAGTTTCCAAAAATGGAATGGGCTAGGTAGAGTTTGCTTCAGCTTAACCTACTAGATGGAGATAGGATGAGTGCCTATTATCATAACTAGATTATTAAAAAAAGCTGGCAAGATCTTTTGGTAAGAAGGTCAAAAAGCATCCCTTAAAGAAGGGAGATTTGGTTTTCAAATAGATAAGACCAAGCCTACCCAATATTTGAGGCAAGTTTAGACCAATATGGGAGGACCCATTGGTATTGAAGAAGTTATTATTGAAAAGAGCTATAATAATAAGTGACAGTGATGGAAATGAGTTTAAAAAGCCAGTCAACATCGATAGACTAAAAAGGTTCGATGGCTAGGCTCAGGGAAAAATAATAAAAACAAAAGAGAAAAGGAAGAGAATGTAGCCCTGCAGGTCAAAAATTGGTAAACAACGACCTTGTTAAAATTAGGTGCCTTACTAAGGTGAAAACTGAAAAAAGGCATTTTGGGCAAAAGTTAGAGGCAGAGTGAAAATATTCAATCAAGAAAACTCAAGAGGGCTGATTGACAATAAGGCAAAGATGCTTTTAAGGTTTAACCTTATGAATGAGTAAAGCTTTGTACTTTTAGGCTAAATGTTAAAATAATGATCATGTATGGTGAAAATATATGGAAATATTATCATATGTAATACAAACTCGTATGTTAATATAAATAAGAGCAATTTATTATACATATTCCGAGTTTTCTTGTTTGATGTGAAAAGTGTTACATTATTTTTTTACATTACATGTTTAAATCTAAAGATCACCTTCTACTGCTACCACTTGAGTTTTGTCTTAGTCGGTGTGTTTTGTTGTCAATTGTGGGGCTGGATACCCATCTTTTATATACAGTAAAAGTGGTAAAGTCATAGTCAGTTGAATTTTGGATATCTACCTTAGCATACAACTAAGTCAAAGGTGATGGTAACCGAAAATAAAAGCGATAGATGAAGTACTTCCTTGAAATAACAATGGGCATCTTATGATGTCTTGTCGTTACCCAAATAAGTAAGCATTTTGAGAAACTACATAAAAAGTGACTTTGTATATATCATATAGTGGAACACATCCAGAATGACCATTTTGAGTTATATAATTAGGTACTAGGAATGTGTACATAAAGTTGATATCATTATAGCCTACTGTCATTAGCCATACAAAGCCTTCATGTGATGAGTCAAAGTTGTAAATAGGGGTGAGCAAATGGTCAGTTCGGTTCGATTTTGGATCGAACCGATTGAACCGAAAATCGAACATCATAAACTATAAGAACCAAACTTTGTAGAACTGAGAACCGAACAAACCGAAATAATTTCGATTAGTTCGATTTGATTCAATCGGTTTTGGGTCAATATAGGCTTATTTTTTATTAGGCTTTTAACCTATATGGATCCATAAATTAAATTAATTTATATTCAATAAAATAAATTCATTTAAAATAACTATAATTAAAATAATATACATAAAGTTATTATATTAATAAGTTAGAGAAATGTAATATTGAATGCCTTTATTTTTATTTTCTGGCTTGAAATATATGTATTTTATCATTTTAGGGACATAATAAATAAATGTATTTAAATTTTTGTGACATGCATTTATTTAAAATCAATATCAAAAAAGAAATAGATATCCATATGAAATTATCTATCAATATTAATTCCTAAATTTTGAAAAAATATAATAAAAGGGTAACTCTATATTTATTGACAGAGTCTCTTTTCCTTTGATTGAAAGTTTTGAATTTAAATTGTGTATAAGATATTTTTAAATATTTGAGATATATTAGTCATATTAGACATCTAAGAGTTATAAATAAATAAATAATACAAATTCAAATCTCCTATATATATATATATATATATATATATATATATATATCACTATGTATAACAATTATATTACATCTTCTCAAAAAGAAAAAAAAAACAATTGTATTGAATCAGGCAGGGAATATATGTCTAATTGGAATGTATTAACTGAATTTGCTAAAAAGGCTGAAGTCACAAATCCAATACCAATTGGATACGTTCAACTTACTACTAAAGTTATCAAGAAATTCCAAAGTTTACAAAACATTTATTGGTGCTGAATGTTTATAAAAGTAACGGATTTGTGCATATCATTAATTTTATTTGTAGATTATGACGCACCAAAATAATTTTATTTTCAATTTATCAATTATAAGCATATGTAAATACAACTTTTCCCATGTAAGATGATGTGGAAATGAAATGGCCAAGTCTAGTGGGCTTGACTGTTGGTCCTGTTTAAAACTTTGTCTAAATGTCTTTAAGAGTACGATTTTGTTTTATTATGGTGCATGCACAAGTATTCAATTTCATGAACTAATTTGAAACAATAAATTCAAAAAATTAGAGAGAAATTTTATGAACTAATTTGAAAATTTTCTTAGCTAAATTCACCGTATAGAGTTTTCTTGAATTTGTTTCTACCATGCCATTTTTTAAATATTCAATTTTTTTATAAGCAAATATTCAATGTAATAAAACAAGTATTAAAAATATAGAATCCAAATTGTATGTAGACATATTTGTATGTAAATTTGATTATTAATAAAACACACTAATAATAGAGTTGAACACAGTTTAATACAATTATATTTAGCCTCCATTAAATCCTAGATAAAATAATACATATAGAATATAATAATTAAATGAACAAATAATATTGAGAAAATTGATATTATTAATAAAACAATAGTAATATATACTCTTGTTTAAAATAAAAAAAAATAAAACAAAACTTTTAAAGTAAAAAAAAATTGAAAAAAGAAAGTTGAAGTAAAAAAAAATAAAAAAGAACAACATATATATGTCGTTTGTGGGATTTGAACATGAGACCTGAAGGATTTTGTTTCTTTCTACACCATCAATCACCATTAATCCAAGTTATCAATTCTGAAATATTAATACTATAAATACATATGTATAAAAATTTTGATCGATTTGGTTCTTTCGATTTTAAAAATTGAATCAATTTTTTATTTCGGTTTAAAACTGAATGAATTAAAAACCAAAATAACTGAACCAAACATATCAAAATCCATTCGGTTTGGTTCGATTTTCGATTTTGGTTTGGTTATGCACACCCCTAGTTGTAAAGTTATCTTTTAAGAAGGTAATATCTTAAGGAATACATGTTGATTACCCTAGGAGGAGGTTTTTCGAGTAGCCTCAATTTTTCCTATAGACACACATGGAAAAAAATGAAATGAATGAAAAAGAAAAACAGAAAATAAAAATAAAAATGAAAAAATGATGAAAAAAGAAAAAAATGAAAAAAATGATCGTGAAAAATAAAAAAAATAGGAAAAAGCTACTGGGGTTGAATTGGATTCATTCCAGGCAAAAGTAAGGCACAAGATTATATGAAATCCCGAAAGGACATTTTTCCAATGAGAAAAGTTAGTATGAAAGCATGCAAGGGGTGCACTACCTTTTAAAACAATGATCATACCTATAGTAATAAGGGGCTCCCAGAGAAAGCTACCATAGAATCAGTACAGACAGTATCTAAACTTAGGATGGTTTCTGCCAAGATAATAGGAAAGGAAGTCAGACCATTATGCATGCCTTTGATAATGCCAAGCAATCAATAATTGTTGGATGGTTCCCCTGAGTTCACTATTAAATACAGATCGTAAGATAGATAAGCAAAATAACTCTAACATGGAAAGTAAAATGTCAGAAAAGTCTTCTCTCAATCAATGGTTCTATAGGAATGGGTCCTTTACGAGGCATTAGTTTGAGGACAGCAGAGGGCAAGATTTCTGAAGCTTGGCTTACATCTCTTGGGTAATCTAGTATGCAATTTGGAACACAAGGCAAGGTTCCAGGGTATAATTCCTTATGGGCAAACCTAAAAACATAAAATCAGGGATCCCAATATCGGGCAGCTGCTAACAAGAGATTAGTGTCAAGTTGAATTCTTCACATAAATCTTAAGCTAGAGTACGGGACCAAAATTGGGTTTTCCCAAATCCTGAGCGCATCAAGCGGTCTGTGCACTGTGGTAAAAAAAGTCATAGTCATTTAAAATAATGAATTTGTAAAATAATGTATAAGTATATGAATCACCATAAAAAAATTTTATATTAATAATATATGGATGAGTAGTGTAATAAATGGAGCCTATAAAATATGTTAATAATAATAATTGCATTACCATGTTAGTAATAGCAAGTAATGGTAAATAACAAGTAAGGACAGCACATAAATAGTAAACAAACAATAAAATAAAATAAAATAATAATATAATAACAAATAATGAGAAAAATAAAAAGCTAGAAAAGAGGAATACTTACCTGGAATAAGAAACCGCGTGAAGAGCTTGGATTGCCAAATGAAGGAATTTAGGGGGTATTTATAGGCCAAGAGTGAGTCACTCCCTTGATCAATTTGACTCACTCCGTTGGACCTTGAGTCATTCTTAAACCACTTGGATGATGCATTTCTACATGAAGCATGCACTTTTATAACTAATTTTGTCGAATTTTTGGATTTTGTAGGAAAAGTTTATAACAATTGTATAGAAAATTGGAAGTTCTATTTAGGGAGTATAAAATAGGGTAAAATATAATATTAAAATATAAGTATAAATATAAATATGAGATTAAGTAAATAATTTAATATTTAATTCAGGGTTTAAGTAAGTAAAAATTAAATTAAGGTTTAATTTAATAAGTATTATTTAATATGTATTAATGATTATTAAATGAGTATTTATGGTTCTCACGGTTGTTAGTGGAGACATTGACCATGACTCATGTTCTTTTTAAGTTGTACTATGCCATTTTGCTTGTGAATCATTCCAAGACTGTGAATCAATAGGCGAGTTAGGGCTGTTCATGGGTTGGGTTGGGTTAAAAATACAAAAAACCCAACCCAAACCAATATAGATGGTTTAAGGTGGTTTGAGGCAGTTTGGAGCGGTTTTTTTATTGTAATTTATAATGGTTTGGGGTGGTTTTTAAATGGTTTGAATGCGATTTGAAATAAATTAACCATTGTATTCATCATTTTTTTAGAACTTATAAAATAAAATAATAAACAAATTAATAATTATATTAAATTATAAATTGCACTAAATTTAAAAGTAAAAAATACTAACATTTATATATAAAAATTATACTGAAATATAATATCATGAATCAAATGTCCAAAAAAAGGCATAAAAATGCTAACAGGTGGTAATGTCTCTAGTTTTCGATCACTCCCAAATTGAAAGTGCACGCAAATTTGGAAAATCTGTTAGACAAAATGAGTTAGAAAAGTTAATTTCATTTCAAATTATAACATAAAAATCATAACTTCAAAAATATACAACACCTGATTCAACCTCTTCATATGTTTCCACATTGTCCATTGCTTCTCGAAGATTAATTGGAGCTGAATCCAACCAATTTTGGCAGCAAACGAGTGCTTCTACCATTAAAGGTGACAATGCACTTCTAAAAGGATCTAATATCCTGCCTCCAGTACTAAATGCCGACTCCGACACAACCGTTGACACAGGAATAGCTAGGACATCTCTCGCTAATAGAGATAGGTAGGGGTATTTAGAGGCATTAATCTTCCACCATCCTAGAATATCAAAATTTTCATGAATTTCTTCACAAGTTTCAGCTAAATACTTTACAACCTCCGAGTTATTCTCTAAATTTTCTTTTTGTTTTCTATGCCTAGAGTATTTATACTGAAAACTAATGACTTGATCCTCTTCAACATCATCTAAATTCATATCATTGGAGAGTTGACATGAAGACGAGAAAAGAAATCAAGAAAACTAATGACAAGAAACTCTTCTACTCCCAGAATCTTCATTTTCAACCTCCATTGATGAGGTTGGGTTACTTTTATCCATGATAAATCTGTAATAAAATAAGTATTAAACATAATATTAAACATACATATGTAGTTGACATGAAGACAAGAAAAGAAATCAATTTACATATATGCCTGTGAACATGGATATATGTTCCAAGAAAATTAGTTCCAAGCAAAAGGTGCAACTTAATAGTAAAAACCAACTTTTTGAGAAGTTATTTTTAGCCAACCAAAGTCACCGACTAATACGTAAAGTTAATTTGAAGTTGAACATTTTAAAAACAATCTCTGGCTGATATATGAATAGTCACAAGTTACTAAATCTGTCTAAAAGAAGAATTATCATATATGAAACAATAATAGAATATGAATACTATCAACAAATCATGAGAATCACCATATATGAACAAACCCATCAAATCATGCACATGAACAAGAATAACCACACAACTTAAAGAAAGTGGCTGCAGAGTACTACTGATGAATGAAAATAAAAGTAGGATAAAAAAAGCACAAAAATTCTTAAATCATAAATAGTAACAAAGGCAGCTAGTTCAAGAGGACCTTAGTTTAGCAATAGTGCTCATAAGCCAAAGAGATGAGAAGGGATAGTTTAAAAAAGAGGTTGAATAGAATGGGAGACACGGAAAGGAATAAAATTAGAAATATTTATACATAACAATGAATTTCTTCTAAAAAAATAAAATCTGAGAAATTAAGTTGATTGATTAATCAAGTAAGAGAATCTTAAAAAATGTGAGATTATCAGCTAAAGCATTTAAAATTATACAGATTTAGTCATTCAGTATATTTAATATACAGAGTTATCTTCTATTAAAAAGTAAAATTCCAATAGACTAAAAATTTAATTTAAAAATGATTTGATATATAATGGAATTATAGATTTATGGTACAATTAAGAGGATTGGATGATTTGTTGATGATGAGCAGCCAGCATTTTCATTAGAAGATCAACTAAACCAGTTCAAAGAATACAAAGAGAAGATAAGAGTGGCAGTTGGGAAAGAAAAAAGTGAAACAATTGTATCAAAAGGCATATATTTTTTGTTCATAGGAACCAATGACATTCTCAATACTTATTTCATTTGAATGCTAAATTAGAGTAGTCTACAAGCATATTTGGAGTATCACTATGCTGGTCTAGACAAGCCTAAATGCTAAAAAGGTGAAGTGGTCCAGACTCACTTAAATATTTCATTTGTAAAAATAAATCCAGATTAGGCTAAAAAAATTATATGATAAAAATGCCAATTTTGCAAGAATGATGATGAATAAGATAAAAAACAGGGTCCAAAACAGTGGTAAAAAAATAGTACCAGAGCTGCCCTACCAAACAGAACTCATTATGTGCCATCAGTCATTTTGATACAAAGATTGTCCAAACATCAAATAGTGGACGTGAAACATATCACTGATTATCTAAAATCTCATTTTCCATTACATTTTGATACAATTACATTATATCATTATTGCTGATAATTTAGAGCCAAAAATTGAGTCTCTAATTTCTCAGTTTCAATAGACCCCATCAATCACTGATTTCAATGGTATCTAAAATCTCATTTTCCATTACATTATAGCATAATAAAATATGTTATTTCCATTCTTACAAGCACACTGATTATCCAATAAGATCACTTGATAATGGTCCATTAATATTCCATAAACAAATGAATATGAAACGGAAAAAACTCTTCCGCTATTCCTCAACAAAATTGCTCAAGCAAACCAGAAAATAAATTTGTCCTTCTCTTCCTAACAAAATTACTTAACAATTGCACAAAATGGGCTTCTTAATCAAAGTTGTAGTCTCTTCAGTGTGGACGATTGAAATTTGCACTCAACCTTCTAAATCTAAGGATTGGAAGACATATCAGGCAAAGATCAAGAATATAGGAAAAAAAGAAAAGAAACACAGATCTAATGAAACAAAAATCACATACCCGTTGAAGCAAAAGAGGCAATTGGAAAGCGAGATACAAGAAAAAAAGAAAACAAAAGTGGGAGATGAGGGCATGAGATGACAGCTGCAGGGATGAGCTGAGGAGAGTCTAGGGCACAACGAGAGAAAGAAAGTTGAAGAGAAGAAAAAGAAATGGTCGGTTTAGGCATAAACCGATAAATTATAAACAAACCCGACCATTTATTATTTGGGACTGAAGAAATTACCCAACCCGACCATTCAACCCACCTAAACCATTTTTTTTGTTTGGTCGGGTTGGTCGGTTTATTAAAATTTGTGAAAAGTCCTAAGGCGAGTCATGCTTTTGAGTCGTGACTCATTAAAAATCCTTTTAAAAGGGTTATCTTCTTCCTTTTTCTTCTTCTTCTATTATTTATCTTTCCTTTGCATTTCGTGACTCACAGTCTCCCTACTATTTTTCCTCATTTCACCTCTATTTTTTTCCAATTTCTGGGTTGGTGAACTTGTTGTTGGACTGCATATCTTTGTATCATGGTCTGGAAAGGCACACCAAACAGGATCGGGATATGTTAACGAAGGGGTTTCTAAGGAAATATAACTGTAGCACGAGGATGGAAGTTACTCTGAAAAACCTTACCTAATTATTGGAATTAACTATTTATGTATTATTTATTATTTGATTTAATTTATTACTAACTCACATTATTATTTTCTATCCTTTTTAATGTACATAACTTGTTGGCACAGCGAATTGGGTGGTGTCATTTTTATGGATTTTTTCTTCTTAAGATCGAATCCGTTATTAAAGAGAAAAGGTTAGTATTTTTTAATTTCTATTAATTTCCGTGTTTTAAGACTTCACAATTGTTATTTTATCTCTTTTCTTCGATTAATAGCACAAAATGAGCATGAGGTGCACGAATTTATGATTGTTGGTACATGAGATTATTTCACTGTTGGTTTCGCTTTTTTAAGTAAATGCTTTTAGTTTTGTTTTTGGATTTTAGTTAAGTAATATTGGTTCTTAGTTGTTTTATTGGGTCAATTTCATCCATAGTCATTACACTTATGCCTAATCGTCCAAAAATAACTGTTTGCAGTTTTATTAATATTTTTATGTAGTATAGTTTATGATACTTATTCGTTACTCTGTTCATTTTTAAATTAAATTAAATTAACTAGGTTAATTAATTAACATAGACCATCTTGTATGTAGCCTTGATACAATTGCGAATTGACCCATTGGTAATTTACTATGCAGGTCGCTTAAATAACGTAAAATATTGGTCATGCGTGGTAAGCCCATTGTTTTGAACAAATTTATTAAAATTTATACTCTACCCTTTCAACAATTCAATATGATGTTGTTTTATGTTTTTTTTTAGTAAATAATAATAATCAAGACAATTGTACAGTTGCTTGAATGTATTATTACATTTTAATTACTGAAATACTTTGGAAAAATTTTAGCTTAAAATCATTGGTCAACGCTCGTTAGGCATGCTTAAGTTATTAAACGAAATAATTAGCTTCATGTTTATATACATGCCCCGACGCAGAAAGGCTCAGCCACAACCATACATTCAAGTATCCAAATGGATGACACCTGAACAAGCGGCCAGGTATAAAGCTTTGCATAGAGTGCATATTCAGGCCATTCGATTCATGAGCCAACACTTCCTATAGACTATAGGCATCTGGCAAGATGCATAGTATTTGCTTGTGTGAGTTGGTTGGCTGGATTTTTATGGTCCTGCCTTTGCTATATATCTAGAGGTAGTTCACCCACTACAAAAAAAAAAAGTAGAATAGCGACGAAATTTAGCGAGTACAAGAAAAATCGTTGCTAAATCACTAATATAGCGACAAAATTACAATGAAAAATTAATTATGTCGCAAATGTCGGTGTGGATACACACGAGCAAATATTTTGCAAATATTTAACGAGAATATTGAAATTTTGTAGCTATTTTGGGCACCAAAATTTTGACGCAAAATTTAGCAAGAAATTGGCGAGGACTATTGTCCACGCTAATTTAGTAAGGATATTTTTCCTCACTAAATGACTACTTTATATGGCATGTGAAGTAATTAGCGAGACATTTTGTGCTTGCTAATTTAGCGAGCACATTTTTCCTTGCTAAATGATTATTCATGTGGCATGTGAACTTATTAGCAAGGAAATTATTTCTGGCTAATTTAGCTACGACTAATGTTCTCGCTAATTAGTGAGAGAAATAGTTCTTGCTAATTTTTGATTTCGTAGACATGTTATATGTGAACTAATTAGCGAGATACTCTATGCTCGCTAATTTAGCAAGAACATTACTCCTCGCTTATTCCTATTTGATGTGGCATGTGAAGTAATTAGCGAGGACGTTATTTCTCGCTAATTTAGAAAGAACATTTTTCCTCGCTAAATGACTATTCATGTGGCATGTGAAATGAGTAGCGAGGAATTGATTGCTTGCTAATTTAGCTACGACTAACGTTCTCGTTAATTAGTGAGAGAAATAGTCCTCACTAATTTTTAGTTTGATTGGCATGTTATATATGAACTAATTAGCGAGACTTTTTGTGCTCACTAACTTAGTGAGGACTCTACTCCTCGCTAATGCCCATTTGATGTGGATGTGAAGTAATTAGCAAGGACATGATTTCTTGTCAATTTAGTGAGGAAAAGTTTCCTCACTAATTCCTAATTCATGCTGCGTGTGAAGTGAGTAGCAAGGAGATGATTTCTCGCTAATTTAGCTATGACTAACATTTTCGCTAATTAGCAAGAGAAATAGTCCTCGCTAAGTTTCGGTTTGGTTGACATATTATATGTGAACAAATTAGCGAGATATTTTGTGCTCACTAACTTAGCGAGGACACTACTCCTCGCCAATGCCCATTTGATGTGGATGTGAAGTAATTAGCGAGGACATGAATTCTTGCTAATGTAGCAAAGACAATTTTCCTCGCTAATGCCTAATTCATGTAGCATGTGAAGATTTTAGTGAGGATACAAGATCTCCCCAATTTAGTTATGACCAAGTTTCTCGTTAATCAACGAGAGAAATTGTCCTTGCTATTAGAAATTGTCTTTGCTAATGTTACATGTGAACTAATTAGCGATAACTCATGTCCTCACTAATTCCTAATTCATTCTTAATATTTAAATTTTATTTACATTTAATAGGACTTACATTTAGTCTAACTATTTTTTAAAAAATAGTTTTTCAAGTAAAAATTAGATAATTAGCTAGAACTATATCCTACCTATTTTTATATCATTTTAATTCTAAATATTTTAATTTTATATACATTTAGTTAGATTATTTAATTTAATAAATTTATCTAGTATATTTTTTTCTAACAAATAAATTTATCTAGTTACTTAAATTAACTAAATCATTATATTTTTATTCAATAATTAATATTATTTTTTATTAATTATATAATAAAGGAATTAAATTGTGAGAATAGATGGGAAAAAGGTTATCGCCAAATTTGTGAGAGCAAGGCCTAGTTAATTTCCTAAATTTTTGAGGGGGATATATTTTTTGTAGATCCCTAAAGCCTTCTTCCCTTATGTGTTACTGCCTCTTTCGTCCCCTCTCTCTATCTTTCTCTTATAGCTTCAACAACAATAAAGGAAATGATGGCTCCTCCGCCATCAATGACCATTTACTCTCTTACAAATTGGTCCTCAAAAAGTTGGCATCGCCAACTGGATCATCTAGCCTTCTGTCTACATCCGATGCCTTCTCTGAAGTAATTATTCTTAATTTGATTTTTGTATGTTTTAATTGATCTAAGAGAAATCAAAATTAGGTTTATTATATTCTTAATTTTAGGGTTCAAGAACCTAATATGCTTGGCTCTGGTGGTTTTTAGAGATCTCAGGACCACCACAGTTTCTTAACAATTATGTGGAAGAGCAATCTTCCGTAAGAGACGTTGAACTCCAGATAGGAAAGCATGGCCACTTGAGGAATCGATATAGATGAACAAGTATAGGCCAAATTCCTACTTTCATATTTAACGATGTAAAGATTTAGTAGCTATAAGAATTTCCTACTTTTGATCTGTTTATGCATGCAATAGAAGTTTGTGTTTGTGTGTGTCTGATCTTTGTTGTTTCTCTAATTTTTTTAAAGATTATGCTTGATCTAAGCATGCAAAGATCTAATTCTCGTATTTGATTTGTGTTCTATGTGAGAAAAATAAAAGTTCGTTGTTAGCTTTTTAGCTTTGTATCGTATGTGTTAGAGAGTATGCCATAGAGCCCATGTAATGGGGATATTTTTCATATGTATGAACTCATATTCTTAATAAAAGGCATCATTCATTTATTAATTCTATGTTTAAATACATGAGTTTGTAAATCTTAAATTAATAAATGAAGTCCTAGATATTAAAAACACAGTGCAAAGGCAATCATGAAAGTGTTTGTGATGTGAGATGTCTATTGCATGCAAATGTGATAATATCTAAATATCCCTAGTCATAGAATTAACAAGATAAGATATTGTTAATTTGAACATACTAGCACATGTTATGCTTCTTGAATATTTTAAGCAGTGGTTCTCATAACTGTGATTATGAAATATGATCAAAACTAACATGTGGATGCTTGTTAGAAGAATAAGTTCATTGGAGACCTGCAAAGAGAATCCTCACATGGATATTAAATCTATATTAGTGAGAAATCTCTTCATAGTGGTTGTGCAAGTATACTTAGACTTGAGATCACCAAGGTTATCTTAAGTAGCAAGTGATATACTTTGATTCTATAATTAATTACTTCCAACTGGGGGTGAACATGGTTAGGAGGTTGGGTATATCATAACTTACTTGAAGATAGTTGAATGATTGACAAAGGATTCACCATCCCAAATTTATTAAGGAAAGTTATCTCGCATGATTCTATAATTACCTTGTTCAGAGAATCTCTGGCTAGAGTAATATGCCAAGATAGATAGGGATCCATAAAGGGCATTTTGGGAACAATGGTTAAATTAATAGAACATACATAATTAGATATATATGAGTTGACAGAAATCCATACTCAAAATCTAATTGAGATAAGAGTAGTGAAAGGAGTAATTGCACAGTAATTGATTCTATGGAAGGGTATAGTCAAACCACTTGACGTTCCTGATATTTGAGTAGTCATGATGCCTAGCTAAAGGCTGTTCATGATTTGTATAATAGTGTATCATAAATATCAATAGGGATTGATAAAATGATTTAAAGAAGTTTAAATCTTGTGAGTTTTGAATAGAACTCATAATTACATATTATATTACCAATATGGATAGGAACCCAATAGGTCACACACCTATAGAGTAAAGGATAAAATGGTAAAATAAAAAGGATAATAATATTTGATATTATTATAGGAAAAGAGAAATGAATGAGAGAATAATTAATTAAATAGTTTAATTAATTATGATCAAGTAGAATTGTTCGCAAAACTTTTTATAAATATTCTGTAAAATGGATCTAATTGAAATATTATATTTCATAATTAATTATTATTGGACTATAAGTATTATAGGGCTGATATAATAATTAATAAATCCATTGGAGGAATTAAAAGAGGCCCAGAGAATTGGTTTTGGTGTAGAAATCCTTCAGAGGAAGGGTTACACGCCAAACCCATATAAAAGGCCCTAGAGGCCTAATTCTTGGACCAAAATAAATTAAATATATTTCATAAGTGTTATGGAGTCTACATATTTAATTTGGATGGATTTGGAATTCATTTGGGTGATTAAATCCAAGTGTATGCATAAAAGGCCTAGTTTATAGGTTTTGTGCATAGTCCTTTATGAATGGACTTAAATTGGATTTAATTGAGCCCAAATAAATTATTAAAATCCCATTTAATATTTCTCCAGCAATTTTAAGAGCCCAATCCCATTATGAAGTTGGATTTTTAATCTAACTATAAAAATCCAAGTGATAGGGATTTTAGGGTGATGTAAACATTAAGAGAAAAGAAATTCTCTCTCTTTGAATAAACCTAGCTGCCACTCCCTTGCTAGCATCACGGGGGATTCGGCCAGCCTTTGTGTTCTATCATTTTTTGTTCATTCAATCCTTCTCTAGTGTGAATTACTAATTAGAGGTGTTTAATTTTGGACACTGTGGTTTGCAATAACCCAGTGAGAAGAAAAATTAACTGTTCAACAAAATTTAAAGGTGATTTTTCTTATTCTCATTAATATTTATATTGTAAATTCATGGCAAGATCAGATCTATTGGTTAAAAATTTTAAATTCCCCTTATGCATATGATGCATGTAACCGATAATTCCCAACAGTATGTGATATACTCTTATAGTTAGCTCCTTCTTCACTGACTAATCATAAGCAGTTTTAGGTTTGCTAATTTAGCTAATTTGAGTTTATTTTTACTATGTTTTTTCTTTGGAAGTTTGCAGCTTTTAAAGTATATGATAACTTATCTAATCTAACAAAATAAAAACTATATTAGACCTGCTATATTATAATGATAAATACGTAAACTATGTCCGTGTTCCAATATGAATAGAATAAGTTTTTCCCAAGACATAAAGCATAATTCAATAATCTGCTTTGTATTCTAGTAGTTGTATCCATAGGAAGATTTATTTGCTTGGCTTTAGAAACATTATATTCTCAAGTCTCCTTCTAATATAAATATTAAAAAAAATATCCATAATACAAACTCAATTTGTTTTATCTATTTTAACCTATTCAAGCTATCCATGTGATACATAAAGCTTGTTAAGGCTCTGCTATTAAATTATAGATGTCACATGTATAGAGTTTTGATACTAATTTTCATTCAAAACTTTCTTTGAATCGATTTGTCTAAGCAATGGAGTTTCTTTTTGAGTTTCAATTGATATTTTGGTTTGGTGCTATTTGATAGCTGAATCTTAAGGAAGCCATTGAAGCTGGTAAGAGGATTAGCAACATTGGGATTACTACATATTATGAACGATAAATTTATTTATTTTTTCTTTTTCTTGCATTTCTTATTTGCACTTTTTAGATTTTGTTTAATATTCAGATTCGGATATTTTGTTGAATATCATTTAGGTCATGGATTTGGTAAAAAAAAAACATATCTTCTTGTGATTTGGGTTGTTTATTTTCATATATAGAAATTTGTTTTGATTGTTATAATCTTTTCGATTTCCTCAGTGCTTTCCTACAGTCTAACCAAACTTTGCCGATTTAAGCTATTGCTAAATGTTTTCTCTACGCCGTATTTTCATTATTATTACTACCTGAAATTCTTGCTAAAAATCACATAATAGCCACGCTTGTGGTGACTTAATCTTGATGATATTTTAATTTTAAATATGTTATAAGTTTATTTACTTAAGTTTAATGGTGTTTAATGCTATTTGGTTTTCTACAAAGGCAGCTACTGTACTGATATTTTCTTATAGTTGGTTTGTTAGTTTAAGTTTCAAGATTTTTTATATCTTATTATTAATTACTTAATTCTTCTATAATTAAATATGGTATATAGTCTTACTAATTTGAGAAATTTTTAAAACATATGGACTGTTAGAAGTTTAATTTCCATTATGTGTTACAAGACTCATATATTTGATTATTTGGCTAGAAATTTAGTTTTTGTACTTGGTTTTGCAGACCATTTTGTATTCCTGCAAGCTTTTGGCTTCACTACAAAACATGAAATATATCCTTCTCTAGATTTACTTTAATAGTAATAGGCATACATTTACGACATCCAAAATATAAACATTATTGAGTTATTTTTATGATAGCAAAGCTGCAAAAGAAAATGTAATGCACATGTGGATGTTTATTGTGTGTGTTTGTTTCAAATATATTGGATGTGATTATTATGTGATTATCTAATTATTTGATTATTTATGTGAAAGTAAAGTCAATTTTAGATCATCCAACAAATCATACTATATTAAAAAGGAGGTTAATCTTTATTCTATAGCCAAAGTGAGCTTAATTTCAAATAAAGGAAAAAGATGCATACCTGAGGCCACGAATCTTTTGGTTTAATTATTATTTGAAATCCCTGATTAGTGTTCAGGGCTTGTAAAATCAAGGTTTGAGACTAACTTCATTTAAGACGGTGAGTCTCTAGTTATTCAATTAGTGCCGAGGATATGCAAAATTGAGAAAACAAAAGGTTTCACTTGATTAGCGCCTGGAGCATGCAAAATCAAGGTTTAAGGCTAACTTTATTGAAGGCGATGAGTCTCCACTTGTCCAATTAGGTCCTAGGGCATGCAAAATTGAGACAAGAAAGAATATTTTTGCATGATTAGCACCTAAGGCATGCAAAATCAAAGCCATTTGAATATGTCTAATTAGCGCTTAGGGCATGTAGAATCACAATGGTTTGAAAAAGACTGATTAGCACTTAGAGCATGCAAAATCAGTGCTTCTTAAATATTAGTGGTTAGCGTCTGGGGCATGTAGAACCAAATTTACTTGGTTGAACTTGATTAACATTTAGGGCATGTAGAATCAAGGTTAAGACTAACTCTATTAAAGGTAATGAGTCTCTAGTTGTTCAATTAACGCTTAAGGTATGAAAAATTAAGAAACAACAAAAGGTTTAGATGCATCTAATTGGTGCCTGGGGCTTGTAGAATCAAAATGACCTGACATGAATGGATTAACACTTGGGGCATGCAAAATTCTTTCAAATGGATTAAATCTAATTAGCACCTAGGGCATGCAAAATTAGATTTATTTAGATGCATCTAATTAGCGCCTAGGGCATGCAGAATCGAGATAACTTGATTGGTGTTGATTAATATCTAGCTATTTTTCCTGCAAAACAAAATAAGATTTGAGCAAGATTGGCATAAACTGTAAACTTACCTTTGTGTTGGTTGATTCTTTTGGTTTGTATATTATCCCCTCTTGAAGTAATATTCCACTAGGGAATTTTCTGGCCATTTTGTTGTGATTGCCCCTAGCATAGCGTGCATAGATGATGCCATATCTGAAGATATTCTCCTCATATAATTTTTCTTATGGGAACTCTATCCTGACTTGATTAATTATTGCTTGAAGTTGTCTTTGAAATATGAAATCCATTTGCATTTGCATTTCTAGAAATTATTCCTGCGAGTATGTGAAAAGAAGTTATATACATGTAGCATATGTGCAAACTTCACATGTATAATGTGTGCAAAGGGTTACTTGCCAAAAAGTTTCTCAAAATTTAAAGGAATTGAAACTTATCAAATACTTTAAACTGAAATTTTACTCATCCTTGAACAAGTTGAATGGACCACATTCTCAACTAGTTTAATCTCAATAAGAGAAATTAAGAGGTCATTCTAAATGAGAGAATAGGAGAATAGGTATGTTAATACCAAGGTCTATTGAACTAACACATAAGCACAATGCATAGCAAGAAATTTCTATGTATGTGTGTTGAAGGCCAAAATATACTTTTTCATCTTTTGAAAAGCAAAATTTAAATGCTACTTTAGGGATAAGATTTAACTCAAATGCATAAATGTATTCATAACTTCTCGCTTGAAGCTCAAGAAACACCATATGCCTCTTCTTACATACCGAACCTTACTAGAAGGTCATCTTCACTAGGTTGGATGATATTGAACCTGAAATCATGAGGTCTTACATTGGTTGTAACATTAATCAAAGAAAAGTCAGGTCGCTAGAGAAAATTAACCACTATACTTTTTAATTGATGGAAAGACTATTCTCCATCCATTTACTCAATATTCAAGGACTTTTGAATTTGGCTCTGGTGATTAACTTACTAGGGACTATTTGTGAGATAATAACTTAAGGTCTTCCTTTCCTTTTTCTTTTTTTTTTTTTCTGTTGATGTTGTGATGTATAATAATAATTATAGTAAAATCAGTAATTAATTAAGTAAAATGCATGATGCATTTCAGAATTTATGCAGCATTTTATATCACACACATGCTAAGACGATAAAAAATTATGAGAATTAAAACATACCCAAATAACATAAATAAAGTACTAGATAATATTAATATTTATATATAATATAAAATATAAAAATAAAAAGTAATAAAATAAAATAAGAAATTAATAAAATGACCAACAAAGATAATAAATACAAAGAGCCATAACAATTAATTACAATAAATAAGTGATATGTAATCAACACAGAAAAATAAAGAAATAAAAAAGTACAAATAAAGAGTATGAAATAAAAACTACAAGCCAAAAATAAGGAAAATAAAGGAGAAATGAGTCACAGATGCACAAAGGAAGGGAAGGGAGCAAGTCAAACTCCAAAGAGGCAAGTCATACCCAGAAAAGTGAGTCACGACCTTGATTGGGGTGAGTCATGATGCTACCTAGGTGATTCACGAGCCATCTGGGCCTTAACTCACTCATAAATCAAAGCTGTGAATCACTTCTGGATCATTCAGTAGCTATTGGAATGACACCATGACCACTCCAAAATCGCTTAAAATGTTAAAAATAGCCCTATTCAAGCATGAAAATGACTCTATCTTTCCTAAAACTTGCTTTAATGCACAAAATAAACATTAGATAAGCTAAATAACATTGATTCAAAGAAACACCATGAAAGACTCAAAACTTAAAAGATAAAAACATACATAATAAAAGCCTTAAATCTACACTTAAACTCACACAAAATGCAAGATTCATGACTAAAACTTGACAATACACATGTGCAAGCAATTAATATATATATATATATATATATATATATATAAGCAAAGAAGAACAAAGATGGCATGTGACATGAAATAAAAGCTAAAAGAAGAGTATGAAGATAAGCTATACGCAAAATAAAAACATGAATATGTACAAGAATAAAACTTATAAATCTACATGAGCTTAATAGGTTTTCCTCTTATATTACCTTCAGTAGAGTTATTCCAAAAATCAGTGAATTTACACCCTTGGCCTTTTTTCTCCTTTTCTTCCCTTCGTTTTTGCTTTTGAAACAAAGTAAAAATAGAGAGTTTGTTTTCTTTTTTTTTTGTCTTTTTGACTTACCTATCTTTTTCAAATTCTCCTCCTATTAAAAGATAAAGTCCCTTCCTATTTAAATGGCCATCATGAGCATTAAATGCTCAGGATTAGGCCAAATAAAATAAGGTAGATTTTTTGTAAAAAATTAATCCTCTATTTTCTAGGGCAAAAATGAACATCCGGATAAAAATGCCAAGTTGTAGCCTTAACTGGTGAGTCAAGGGCATGACTGGAGATTGGGCCATAAATAAAATCCAAAAAACTCACTCACAGGTATAATTAGGGTGAGTCACAAGCTTAGGCTGTAACTCACGCCCTTAACTCATGCCCCGTGACATGAGCAACAGGTAGATGGGAAAGGGAGTGAGTCACCCTTAAGGGCCATGACTCGAGAATGAGTCATGGGCTTGACCCATAAGTCAAGGTCGTGACTCATTTCTATGTCTATTTTAAAACCTTATACACACTCTTCTTATCTAATTAAAAGAAAAGCAAAGGGGAAGACCACAAAATATTATTTTTTAACTCCCAAAAACTGAAAAATATGCTTTTTAAAACACACACAAGAGAGGACCGTATCACTTTCATTCTTTAGCTATTTTTAGAACATCATTATCTTTATTAGGTAACTCTAATAAAGATTGACTTAGGACCCAGAAAATAAATTTGCAAGGAAAAAATTTATATTGAATTTTCTATTTTTTTCATTAACATGCCTTCAAATATCATTACAATCTTGAACATAAAAACAATAAGCAGGTGTAAACATTCCAGCAGGAATATACATCTGAATATCAAATAAATTGATATATGATCCCATTTTATTTTGCTTCTGACCAAACAAGCAAACATCTTTAAATTTGAATAGAAGTGTTGATTAAATAATTTTGAGAAGGCAACAGAAATATTTGAAAGGTATAAATTCATAAAATATTAAGCTTATTATTGGTGGGCAGCATGCACTGAATTTAGAGAATGCGTGCTTCCAAAACAAACTCAACCAGAAATCTAGTTAAAACTTATTTCCATCTAAAAATATGGAAATATTTATAGTTTCTGTGATAAAAATCCAATAAATGTTTCAAGTGGGTTTGTTTGTTTACGTCTTATGCAAATAACAAAGGGAGACTTTTTAGTGATGTGATAAATGTTGATACATTTAGCTTCATATACACAAAGTGCACATCAGACTTACAAAGTCAAATTGTTATATTAAACATCCAATACCTAAGATGACACCAGAACAACTATTTATATGATATATGACTACTAAAACTAACCTCTAAGTAATTTTAATTAGATACTCCACAAATGACAAAAATAGAAGCAATCACTAAGAAAATTGCATATGAAATATATATATATATATATATATATATTCTTCTACATTATGTTTAATTTGAGAATCTTAAGCAATATTTTTTAAAAACAACAAAAAATTTTAGATAATTAGACCACTAAAAAATAAATCTAGTCATATTTTTAAAAATCTTTCAATTGATCAAATTCAATTTTTAATTTGCTCCTAAAAACTTTTAATTTTTTTTCTGTTTTCGCATTATCAAAACTACAATTAAATTTCATTATATATGATAATTATATGTAATTATATTGTTTATTTTCTTTATTTTTTCAATAATTAACATTATATAAATTTACATTGTATCATATGTATCAATACCAACCATATTAACACTATTTATATTAATTAACAATATATAAATTTCATATTACATGATAAATTTTATAGTAGAAAGGTTTAGTAAATAAACGCATAGTACAACAAGAGATAAGGTTAATTTTAGGACGAGTAACTAATAGTTATTAGTTACTTGGCATAGTTAGATAGAAACTAACTACTTAATCAAGAATAATTTACAGCTAGCTAGTTAACTAATTGATACTCGGCTTGAAATTAAGCATATCAACAAGCAATATTAAATTTTATCTCTAAATTATGTAAATCACACAATAATAATAACAATGATAAATCCTCATTTGATTACTGTATTATTAGATGGAGATATGTAATTTAATAAGAATTTATATAGCCATTAGTGTCAAAAAAAAAAAAGAGCAGTAATTGAGTGACATTAAAAGTAAATAAAGAGTTAAATTATTATGGTAATTCACATGATAAATTGCTTTGCTAGATGATTGATGGATTCACTGTAATGTTTATATATATATATATATATATATATATATATATATATATATATATATATATATATATACATACAAGGTTTTGTTTAATCATGAGTTATGTTTAATGAATACTTAGTTAACTATCAATTAAATAATAACCGCTAGAAATTGGTTTGGCGGTTAACATTCCATAAAAAGTATAGAAAATCTTGAATTCAATTTCTCCTTGCGACATCTTTGTGGTTAAGCATTATTCATCTCTTTTGTAACAAAAATAATATATATTAAAAGATTTTTAAGATATAACTAAATTTATTGTGTTAATAATTACAATATCATTTTAATTTATTAATTAATTTAAAATCTTCTTATTTTAATATCAAGCATTAAGATAAAAATATTTTTTAACTTAAATCATAATTAATATTGTTTACAAATTATATAATAGTAATTAATAAATAACTGATTTTTTAGTTCAATTTAGTTTCATAATAGTTCAGTACAATTCAATACGATTTTTATTCAGTTGTAAATAAAATATCCAAATCCATTTTAAGTTATGGTTAATATAATGATTTGGTTCAATTTTAATAAATAAATAAATAAATAAATAAAACAATAACACAACTCGATTTATTTATTTTTTTTCTTATAATTTAGTTCAGTTGAGGAAATTCGGGATTTGTAGACACTCCTACATACAGTTATGGGACAGAATAGATGCTTTATTGGCTCGTCTAAATTTTAACACTTGATTAGAGATATGATGGGATGGGATCAAGAACCTTGTCTTAAAAATTCTTTTAGCGAGTCAATATTACTCAAGCTCACTTTATGAGAATTAGCTTGTTGTTCTACTTGGTAAATTATTTTTATGAAATATGTAATTTTTAATTTTTTTAAACTATTTGTTAATTTTTTTTTCGTGAAATATTTGTTAAAAATCATTTGATTTTTCAATCAATTTTTTTCAGAAAACAGTTCACTTTATTATTTATATTCATTAAAAATAAATATTATTGTTAGATAAAAACTTGTAGCTCACTTTGTTAATTAAATTTATTAAAAATTAATATTATTGTTAGATAAAAACCTGCATTTTTCTCATAATGTTTATCAGTACAAAAGTAACATATACTTTTGACAAAAGTTGTATTTGATATTAATAATTTTCATGTGAAATTTTTCTTTTAGGTGATACGGAGAAGAGAAAATACGTTCTGAAAGAGTTTGAGATACGTCCATAACTCACAAAATAATAAATTGGTCGCAATATAATAGAGATAGTATCGGAATAGAAAATAATTTATATGCAATTAGTTCCATATTGGATTTTCCTTTAATTAGGGAATCTATCATATATATATATATATATAATAGTTTCATAACTGACATATTTAATAAAGTATTATTTCCTTTACTTAATATTGTAACTGCCAATTTAATTCATCATTATTAAGATAATTTATGTAAACTTAATTGGGGCCCTATATAAAGGATAAAATTCTTTATTTAAAAAAGCAAGAAAATTAGAGATACTAA
This sequence comes from Excoecaria agallocha, assembly GCA_037975025.1. NCBI lineage: Eukaryota > Viridiplantae > Streptophyta > Magnoliopsida > Malpighiales > Euphorbiaceae > Excoecaria > Excoecaria agallocha. Next base: position 71,845,876 of record CM075807.1, read on the forward strand.
AACTATGTCGATTTGTCTTCTCGCGTATTCTCTCTTTGTCAGTTCATGAATCTATACTTTTACCTCATAGTTCGTAACACGTGGGTGAAAGGCTTTATCAGTAACTTGAAACAATCGATTTTCGCTTCAAGATCTGTACTTCAAAAGGTATTTATGTTTACTTCTCATGATATATCTTGATATATATTTTCCTTCATTAGTATCAGATACAATATTTTTACATTCCGACTTTGTTTATTTTTTAGATCTGTATTTTTGTGAAAATGCAGATATGATTTCAAACTGAATAATATGCATATTGATACTGTTGATGTATGTATGTATTATTTTTAGTCTTATATATATATATATATATATATATATATATATATATATATATATATATATATATATATATATATATATATATATATATATATATATATATATATATATATATATTGTGTATTTGTACATGAAAAAATAATTTAAAAATCGGTAATTAAAATTTCAAGTAAAATTTTTTTATTTTTGACCACACCATTGGACTCAGGGACCTTGAAAACCCCATCCTAAAAAAAATCCAGTGGCCTGAAACCAACGAGAAGGCAATGTGTGGAATACACACGCCATTATTACTAGGTGCGTGCCAGAGGGCATGTCCTAGACACGTACCAGGCCCATATGCTTGAGTGACGCATCACTCAGCGATGTGGCCCAATTACAGCGTGACATATGGCCCAATGGTGAAAAACCGCATGGCAGGGTGGGTCCAGATCATGCCATGCGTCACCACGTGGTAAAGTATCTCAACAGGCACATGGTCCACCTCTACCTCTAACTCAAGCTGAAGTGGTAGCCTATTTGCCGACAGGAGTCTGAGCAACTAATGTGGCAGCCTATATCTGTGCTTTCGAATAATTCCTCAACAAGTGCTATCGGGACCCGCACTTCAAGCATGCCCCTATCATTCTCCAGCACTCCTTTAAATGCTGTCGTTCATAGTGCTCACAGACTGGTACCTCATATCTTCCTGATCTATAACCTTGAGGAGCCTTACCCACTAATGCCATAGAAGGGGCTGCTCGAGCTGCAATATGCTGAATCCTTATTGGTATAGCTGTCGAAGTCTATGGAGGAGCTACAGTAGAACTCCTAACTCTTTTACTGGACCCACTACTTAATGCTTCTGAAGCTGGTCTCCTTCTTTGCTGAAATCGAGCTCGTCTATTCACTTCTTCTTACTGAATGGCTTCCATTCTAATCATTGTATCAACTAACTCTGTCTTCTTTGTATACTCTCGAACTGCTAAAACTCTTCTTAAGTCATTGTGAAGTTCCCTCTCAAAAAGTTGACACATCTTTTCTGGTGGAATCGATAATCCCTCATATAGAAACAGAGTATGTCAAACTCTTTGTCACACTCTTACACAGTCTGAGTACCCTGGCGCAATCGCCAAAAGGCCTCCTCTATAGCTCTCAAGTATTCTTTGCCCAAGTACTTATCCCTGAACTGTTGATAAAAATAGTCCCAGGTAATTTGCTCAAGTGGGGTGTGGCGCTTGACTGTATCCAACCATACATAGGCTGGACCCTATAGTAAAGCCACTGCTTCCTCAATTTATCCTCTGGCCGGCTTAGAGTAATTTTAAATAGTCGTTCAATCTTGTTAAGCCACTCTTCTGCTTCTGTAGCTGTGATCTGTCCTCGACCATAAAAATCTTATGCACCCAATCTTTTTAATTGTTCTAGAATGGATCTTCTAGGTGGTTGAGATGATGATGGCTGCTGAACCGGAGCTAAGACCTAAAATCTCTATAAAAACTCTACCATCATCTACATAACATTAATTGGTGTAAGAGGCGGAGGTGCTTGAGGCACTAGCATAGGAGTATGCTGCGTAGGTTGTTGTGATCTAGTACTTGGTATAGACTCCCATAGCTCTGGACTTGCTGAGGCCTTGCTCTTAGCAATTTATCGAGATCCGAAAGCCATGGCCACTACTGAAATACACAAAGAACAGGTAAGTTTTAAATTCCTAGATTTATGCACAATAATGTGGCATGTACAAACCATATGCTCATTCATTCTTCCAATCAGTACCACTTAAAGTAACTTTGATCTTAGGACTGCTTAAACCACGCTCTGATACCATTAAATGTGACATCCAACGTTTACTCTTTTCCAATATTTTAATTCTGGAATTAATATGGCACATTACGTATTTGTTTATCGTTATTATCGATTATTGATGAGATTTTGGCAGCATGACAGTTTAAAAATCATACTATCCAAACCTGTAAAAATGCAATTTACATTCCCAAAAAATATTTTTCCTCCTTCTCCAATTCTCCATATCAACAACACAACACTTCTACATCAATCTCACACACACATATTTCTCAAACACAATATCACACACATCCACATACATCAATACCATCAAGTCACAACATTATTTAAATTTACAAGCCATAATTAGGTATACATATTTACAAATCTAGTATATTTATACAAGCCAATTAGCAACAAAAATGTAAAAGAATTTCCACATGTACATGCCACATCCTACTCTTCGAATTCCTTCATTGTACCTGTCTCTACGCATAGGCAAACAAAACCAAGCGCTAACCAAACTTATTGCTTAGTGGTGATTGCACTTACATAAAATTTCATCTAACTATTTTAGTACTTAATTTAGACATAATTACCAAATTATTACTTAAAAATTTTATTTATCAATTTAATTCAAATTTTATTTTCTTGATGTTATAATTTATTCCTAAATACCATAATAGTTATTTTTCTCTCTTAATTTACTTTATTTACTCCGTTATGTGAAAATTTTCAATTAAGTCCCTAAGTTTGACTTTTCTCAATTTTGACCAATTTGACCTCAAATTTTACCCAATTGATTTCCTTTCACTTTTGATTAAATTTTAATGTATAAATTACATTTTAGTCCCTAGGTGGCAAATTATATGTTAGTACATGAACTTCATTTTAATTACAATTTTACCCTTTTAGCCCATTTAACTATTTTAACACCATTCTTCATCTTTCTAACCTTAAGTTACCATTTTACCCCTAGTTCATCACATAATTATCATTTTACCCTTATTTGACTTATTAATCTCAGTTTTCATCTTATTAAATTCTTAATAACATTTTTAATATACTTAATGCCATAATTATTTTTCTTTTTCAGTTTACATAAAAAATTACAATTTTGCCTCTAGTTGTCACCAATGGAAATCCTCGAACTGGATAAGCGGGGTGAAGACTTCAGTTAAGCAAATAATCTGGGGGGACCATGCAAAACGGGCTACGATATCGAATTTTTCAGTGTACCATATAATCTCAATGCACTAGAGGGACCGTACAATAGGGGTTACGATACCAGATTCTCTAGTATATCATATAATGATATGGCTAAACAATATAATCACATTTCACTGTACAATCTCATTGGATTCACAATAATACCACAGTATATATGCCCTTATGGCTAGCTATTTTATCCTAGAATCCTGGATTACCCATTATACACTAAAGGCAATGATAATTTTCACATTACATAACATTTTTACACTGTTACCATTATAATTATATTATATTGACATCATTAAGACCAAGTTTACATCCATATGGGCTTATCAATCATAATTTCCATACATATAAATCTCATATCATAAGAAAACAATGAAATCAGGCCATTAACCTTACCTTTACCATTCGGCCACTTAAGGAAGTCCTACATACAAAATGTTTTATCTTCTATTTAAATGCCATACATAGGTTTTTACCCATTTTAGTCAATAATATGGTGATATGTATCAAATTTACCTTAACATTCCTAAGTTACTCACACTTCCATCATTACATACACATATATATAATTATGTATGTTAGTTATTTTTACTCTTTGTCACTTTTAATACATTTCTTATGATTTTTATTGCCTAATTCCCACTAATTACATCATTAAACATCAAATATCATCAAATTACCCTAAGGAACACCATTCGACCAACCTAGGTTCCGTCACTTCAAAGGTAAGTTCTTCATCTATTTGTGTTCATATCATGATTATTCTTCATTTTATTAACTTACCCTAATTTATTTTAAAATTTTACTCAATTATGTTTAGTTAAATAATATGAATTCTAGGTTAAATCCAACAAAATTGATGAAATAATGTGTAAATTGCATCCACTAACCTCTAATTGACTTAAGATGATCTTATTACTTCTTCACCTTGCCCTTGCCTTCTTTGTCTTTTGCTTCTTCTTATTTTTCTTCTTTGGCCAAAAATATAAGAGAGCAGATCATAAGTTTAAGTTACAATTTTAAGCAATTTAAAGTTATTACACTCATCTCCTAACCATTCTCTACATGCACTTATAAAGTCATAAAATTATACCTAATCTTCCTTACTTTATTTCTCAATTCCTTGAGTTTCCCTTGCTATAATTCTTTCTTTAGGTTAAAGAGGAGATATTTTTATGTTTAGGGATGAAATTTAGGGTTTATATTTGGAGAGAGAGAGCTTAAGTGAAAGAAAAATGGAGGAGATGGAACAAATGGGTGGGTTCGAATTTGGCATGAAATAGGGGAGGATCTGCTGTAATTTTGAAAAATTTTCCAAAATTTTCTACCTTTTATAATTGTTCTTTAAGTAGGCAAAAGGAAAGGCTAGTATTCATCCACTAACTATTGAATCCAATGGCTTTAAATTAAGCCTCATGTCACTCAATCACCCACTTATGCAAATTCTACTACTCTACGATTGCTTTTATCTAATTATAACTTTTCACAAATGACTCTCATATCCTCATGTGTCCATAATTCCTGAATTTGATGCCCTGATTAACCCAATCTAAGTTGTGCACCCTAATAAATAAAATTTTTGTTTCTCAAGTCAAAATGCTCTGAAATTTTTTCCCGCGTGTCGTGGTATGTTTAAGAACATGTCATTAAAATTTCATCTCATTTCAACATCTTTTCGATATACTTCTGGCTTCAGCAGTCTGCGCAGCTAGTCCAAAATCTAAAATCTCAAAACTATCGCGACATTAATCTTTCACTTTCAATAGGTCATTTAGGTTATTACTAACATATTTGTGCAATCAAAATGATTTTTGAAGGTCCGTACAATAATTCAGTGTTCATTCAAACTTTCAGTCAACCCTTTTTACAGTACTAAGTAAAAACTTCACTATCATGTTTAAGGGTCAACCTAAGCTTGTTTTTCGCTCAAATTGTACCACCTAATTCCATTTAAAATTTATTTTATAAACAAATCTTAGGCTAAATTGCCTATCGGATTAACCATCTTCAGATTTTCCTGGCCTGGACACATTTAACTTTTAAATTTTTCCCGATTTCCCTTCCTTATTTAACTCCAGTTATGTCAGAATTTATCCTAGGGTAACTATTTATGCTCTACATCATCCCATGCATGGAAAAATACAAATTTAGGTGCATTACAGTACTCTCCCACTAAATAAAATTTCATTCTCGAAATTTACCCATATTGAACAAGTGCGAATATTGCTGCCTCATTATTTCTTTAAGCTTCCAGGTGGCTTCTTCCACATTATGTCTTGTCCATAGCACTTTAACCAACGATATTCGCTTGTTTCGTAATTATTTAATTTTCCATGCTAAAATTCTCATCGGTTCTTCATCATAAGACAAATAAGGTCTCAGCTAGATCTCTTCTAATATAATAATGTGAGAAGGGTCCGAACGATATCTTCGTAGCATAAAAACATGGAACACATCATGGATCCTTTCCAATTCAGAAGGTAGCTTTAACCTGTAAGCCACTGGTCCCACATATTATATTATTTTATAAGGCCCAATAAATCTGGGACTGAGCTTACCCTTTTTGCCGAACTGAAGAACATTTTGCCATGGTGAAACTTTCAAGAATACCTTATCCCCTATGCTAAATTCTATGTCTTTCCTCTTCAAATCTACATATGATTTCTATCGGTCTTTCGCTGCTTTCAATTTGTCTCTTATCAGCTTTACCTTCTCTTCCGTTTCCTTGATCAAATCTGGTCCCAGTAGCTTGCTCTCACTTAATTCAGTCCAATATAAAGGAGTTTTGCATTTTCTTCCTTATAGTACTTTATATGGTGCCATTTTGATGCTAGACTAATAACTATTGTTGTAGGCAAATTACGCTAGTGGAAGGTATCTTTCCCAGCTGTCGGCAAATTCCAATACACAACATCTCAGCATGTATTTTAGTATTTGTATCACTCACTCGGATTGGTCATTTGTCTATGGGTAGGAAGCTGTATTATAATCTAGGTGGGTTCGCAATGCCTTTTAAAGTTTTTGCCAAAATCTGGAAGTAAGTCGTGGATCCCTATCAGAAATAATAGAAACAGGCACACCATGCAATCTCACAATTTCATTCGCATAGATTTTTGCTAGCTTGGATAGGGAAAAGTCCAATCTCATAGGAAGGAAATGAGCTGACTTAGTCATCCTGTATACTATCACCCAAATGGAGTCATGCTGCTTCCTGGTAAGTGGCATTCTGGACACAAAGTCCATAGTAATTCGCTCATATTTCCATTAGGGAATGGTGATGGGATGCAGTAAGCCCAAAAGGACTTGATGCTCGGCTTTTACCTACTGACATATTAAGCATTTAGCCATAAAATATGCTATTTTCCTTTTCATTCCAGGCCACCAGTAATATTTCTTCAGTTTTGAATACATTTTGTTACTACATGGATGTATGGTGTAACGGCTACTGTGAGCTTCAGTCAGAATTCTTTTGTTCAATTCTATGTCATCCAGTACACATATTCTACCTTTATAATATAAATAACCATTGTGGCCAAGAGAAAATTCAATGCCTTTACCCACTTGTATTTGTGGATGAGAGATAATAGAGGCTAACCTGTCACCGTACCTTTGAGCAGTCTTTATTTGCTGGAACCAATCCAGATTCAATTGCATTTCAGCTACGAGTGCTCGATATTGTGCTGCATTCAGCTTTACCTTCATAGCTCGCAATGTTGTTAGGTATTTTCAGCTAAGTGCATCAGCCCCCATATTCGCTTTGCCAGGATGGTAGTTTATCAAGCATTCATAGTCTTTGATGAGTTCCAACCATCGCTTCTATCTCAAGTTAAGTTCTTTCTGTGTAGGCAGATATTTCAGACATTTATGGTCAGTATAAATGTAGCATTTTTCCCATATAAGTAGTGTCTTCATATCTTCAAGGTAAATACAATGGCTGCTAACTCTATATCGTGAGAAGGATAATTCCTCTGATGTGGTTTTAATTGTCTGGAAGTATATGCCACTACTTTCCCTTCCTGCATAAGCACACATCCTAACCTAGTTCTAAAGGCATTGTTGTAGATAACATATGGTTTATCTGAAGCAGTTTATGTAAGAACATGAGCTTCAATCAATATACTCTTTAATTTCTCAAAGCTCTCTTGACATTTCTCAATCCACTCAAATTTAGCATTATTCTATAAAAGCTTAGTAAGTGGAGAAGCTATCATGGAGAATCCTTTCACAAACCTCTTATAATACCTAGCTAACTCGATAAAACTTCGAATTTTGAAAATATTTCTGGGTGGCTTCCAATCAAGGATGGCTTCAAACTTTTTAGGATCTACCTTAATGCCTTTGTTAAAATCACATGGCCAAGAAAAGTAACTTCATTCAGCCAAAATTCACATTTGCTGAATTTAGCATATAGATGTTTATCTCTCAATGTCTGTAGAATAATTCTCAAGTGTTAATCATGGCCTTTGGGCATTTTAGAATATATCAAGATGTCATCGATGAACACCATCATGAATTGATCCAAGTACTGATGGAAAATGCGATTCATTAAATGCATAAAAGCAGCTGGTGTATTAGTGAGACCAAAGGGCATAACCACAAATTCATAATTCCCATACCTAGTACGGAAAACAATCTTTAAGATATCTTCTTCTTTTACCCCAAGCTGATAATAGCCAGACCTTAAGTTAATTTTTGAAAATGTACTGGCACCCTTTAATTAATCAAATAAGTCATCAATCCTAGGTAATGGATATTTGTTTTTAATGGTGACTTTGTTCAGTTGCCTTTAGTCAATGCATAGCCTGAGAGATCCATATTTTTTCTTCATAAATAGTACTGGAGCTCCCCATGGAGAAACACATGGATGGATGAAGCCTTTTTCTTAATAATTCCTGCAGCTAAATCTTTAACTCCTTTAAGTCTTCTGGTGCCATACGATAAGAAGCCATTGCAATAGGTGTTGTACTAGGCAAGACATCAATGGTAAACTCAACTTTCTTTTTTGGAGGCAATCCTGGTAAATCATCAGGAAAGATATTAAGGAACTCTCTAACTGTAGGTACATCACTAACTTTCGATTTCTCAACTTTGATTTTAGTGACAAAGGCCAAATAAGTTGGACACCCTTTTTTTAATACACCTGTGTGCTACAGTAGCTGAGATAACATTAGATAAGAAGTCAGATCATTTCCCTACAATGGTGATTTCTTTGTTTTCTAGAGTTTTTAAAGTAATCCTTTTCAAGTGACAGTCAACTATCACCTAGTGCTTGTAAAGCCAATCCATTCCCAAGATAACATCAAACTCGTGGAATGAAAGTTCAATCAGATTGGCAGGGAAGATAGCCTATTGTATTTGGATGGGGCAATCCCTATATATCTTGTTCATGACCATACTGTGATCCAATAGGCTGCTTACCAAGATATCCAGATCTAATTGTGCTTTTTCTAACCTCTTTCCTTGTGTGACTCTGGTGCTCAAATAAGAATGTGTGGACCCAGGATCTATCAGTGCACATACAGCACCATCAAATAAATAAAATTTAACTACAATCACATCTGGTATGTCTTACAACTCCCGAGTTCTGACTGCATAGGTCCTACAAAGAGAAGGCCTATCTGAAGCTGGTGGAGCTAGAGTACTACCTCATGTGAATGTAGCCCCACTGAATCCACCCTTACCTCTATCTCGAACGGAAGTGGTAACCTATCTGCCAATAAAAGTCTGAGCAACTGATGTGGTAGCATGTGTTTGTGCTCTCAGGACTTGCACTTCAAGCATGCCCCTATCAATCTCCATCACTCCTTTGAATACCATCATCTGCAGTGCTCATAAACTGGTACCTTATATCTACCCGATCCATAACCTTAAGGAGCACTACCCATTGATGCCATAGAGGGGGTTGTTCGAGCTGCAGTATGCTGACTCCCTATTGGTATAGCCATGGAAGTCTATGGAGGAGCTCTAATAGAACCCCTAGCTCTTTCACTGGACCCACTACCTAATGCTCCTGAAGTTGGTTTCCTTCTCTACTAAATCGAGCCCGTCTGTTCACTTCTTCTCGCTGAATGGTTTCCATTCTAATCGCTGGATCAACTAACTCCATCATGTTTGTATACTTCCAAACTGCTAAAACTCTTCTTAAGTCATTGTGAAGTCGCCTTTCGAAAAGTTGACACATCTTTTCTAGTGGAAATTGATAATCCCTCATATAGAAACTGAGTCTTTCAAACTCTATATCATACTTCTGCACGGTTTGAGTACCTTAGAGCAATCACCAAAAGGCCTCCTCCATAGCTCTCAAATATTATTTGCCTCGTATTTATCACTGAAATTCTAATAAAAATAGTCCCAGGTAATCTGCTCAGGTGGGGTGTGGTGCCTGACTGTGTCCTACCACACATAGGTTGGATCCAGGAATAAAGCCACTGCTCCCTCTAATTTCTCCTCTGGTGGGATATAAGTAATTTCAAATAGACTTTCAATTTTATTAAGCCATTCTTCTACTTTTGTAGCTGTGATTTATCCTCAACCAGAAAAATCCTCTGCACCTAACCTTCTCAATTGTTCTAGAATGGATCTTCTAGGTGGCTAAGATGATGATGGCTATTGAGCTGGAGCTAAGGCTTGAAATCTCTGGAAAACTCCGCCATCATCTGCATAACATCAACTGGTGTAGGAGGCGGAGGTGCCTGAGGCACTGGCACAGGAGTATGCACAACTGTTGTGATCTAGTACTCGGTATAGACTCTTGTACCTCTGGACTTGTTGAGGCTTTACTCTTAGCATCACTCAATAACTTAGCAATTTGTCGAGATCCAAAAGCCATGGCTAATACTAAAATATACAAGGAACATGTAAGTTTTAAATTCCCAGATTTATATCACAATAATGTGGCATGTACAAACCATATGCTCATTCATTCTTCCAATCAGTACCACTTAAAGTAACTCCGATCTTAGGACTGTCTAAACCATACTATAATACCATTAAATGTGACATCCTACATTTACTTTTTTCCAATATTTTAATTCTGGAATTAATATGGCACATTGCGTATTTATTTATCATTATTATCGATTATTGATGATATTTCGACAGCATGAAGATTTAAAAATCATGCTACCCAAAGCTATAAAAATGCAATTTACACTCCCAAAAATATTTTTCCTCCTCCTCCAATTCTACACATCAAAAACACAACACTTCTATACCAATCTCACACACAAGTATTTAGTAACACACTATCACACACGTCCACATACATCAATAACATCAAGTCGGAACATTTAAATTCACAGACCATAATTAGGTATACATATTTACAAGTCTAGTATATTTATACAAGCCAATTAGCAACAAAAATGTAAAGGAATTTCCACTTGTACATGCCACATCCTACTTTTCGAATTCCTTCACTATACCTATCCCTGCATATAATCAAACAAAATCACACGCTAAGCAAACTTGTCGCTTAGTTGTGGATGCACTTATATAAAATTTCATCTAACTGTTTTAGTACTTAGCTTACACATAATTACCAAATTATTACTTAAAAATTTTATTTATCAATTTAATTCGAATTTTATTTTCTTGATGTTATAATTTATTTCTAAATACCATAATAGTTATTTTTCTCACTTAATTTCCTTTATTTACTCCATTATGTGAAAAATTTCAATTAAGCCCCTAAGTTTGACTTTTCCTTAATTTTGACCAATTTGACCTTAAATTTAATCCAGTTGACTTCCTTTGACTTCTAATTAAATTTTAATGCATAAATTACATTTTAGTCCCTTAAAATTTTTCTAAAAGTGCTAATTTATATTTTAGTCCCTAAACTTCATTTTAATTACGATTTTACCTTTTTTAGCCCATTTAACTATTTTAACATCATTGTTCACATTTATAATCTTTAATTACCATTTTACCCCTAATTTATCATATAATTACCATTTTACCCCTGTTTGAATTATTAATCTCATTTTTCATCTTATTAAATTCTTAATAACATTTTTAATATACTTAATGCCATAATTATTTTTATTTTCATAATTATTTTTATTTTCTGGTTTACATGAAAAGTTACAATTTTGCCCCTAGTTATCACCAGTGAAAATCCTCGAACTAGATAAGCGGAATGAGAACTTCAATGAAGCCAATATGCTAGGAGGATCGTACAACACGGGATATGATACCAGATTCCCCAGTGTACCATATAATCTCAATGCACTAGAGGGACCGTATAATATGGGGTAAGATAGTGGATTCTCCAGTATACCATATAATGAGCCGGCTAAGCAATATAATCATATTTGACTGTATAAACTCACTAGATTCACAATAACACTGGGGTATATATGCTCCTATGGCTAGCTATTTTATCTTAGGGTCCTAGATTACCCATTGTGCACTAAGGGCAATGATAATTGTCATATTACATTACATTTTTACACTGTTACCATTATAATTATATTATATTGACATCATTAAGACCAAGTTTACATTCATATAGGCTTATTAATCATAATTTCCACACATATAAATCCCATATCATAAGAAAATAATGAAATCATGCCATTAACCTTACATTTACCATTTGGCCACTTAAGGAAGTCTTACATACAAAATGTTTTGTGTTCCATTTAAATGCCATACGTAGGTTTTTATCAATTTTAGTCACTAATATGGTGATATATATCAAATTTACCTTAACATTCCTAAGTTACTCACACTTCCATCATTATGTACACATACATAATTATGTATGTTAGTTATTTTTAATTTTTGTCACTTTTAATACATTTCTTATTATTTATATTGCCTATTTCCCACTAATTACATCATTAAAAATCACATATCGCTAAGGAACACCATTCGCCAACCAAGGTTCCATCACTTCCAAGGTAAGTTCTTTATTTATTTATGTTCATATCATGATTATTCTTCATTTTATTACCCTAATTTATTTTACAATGTTACTTAATTATGTTTAGTTACATAATATAAATTCTAGGCTAAATCCAACAAAATTGATGAAATGATGTATAAATTGCATTCACTAACCTTTAACTGGCTTGAGATTATCTTATTCCTTCTTCTCCTTACCTTTGCCTTCTTTGGCTTTCTCTTTTTCTTATTTTTCTTCTTTGGTCAAAAATACATGAGAGGAAATCATGAGTTTAAGTTGCAATTTAAAGTTACTACACTCTTCTTTTAACCATTCTTAACATGCACATATAAATTTCCCACACTAACCACCTAGAACTCACAAAGTCACAAAATTACACCTAATTTTCCTTACTTTATTTCTCAATTCCTTGACTTTTTCTTGCTATAATTCTTTCTCTAAGTTGAAGATGAGGTTTTTTTATATCTAGAGATGAAATTTAGGCTTTGGATTTAGAGAGAGCATAAATGAAAGAAAAATGGAAGAGAGGAAACAAAGGGGTGGGTTCAGATTTGGCATGAAAGAGGGGAAAAGCTGTTGTAAATTTAGAAAGTTTTCTAGGCTTTTCTACCCTTTTATAGCTTGTCTTTAAGTAGGCAAAAGGAATGGCTAGGATTCATCCACTAACTATTGAATCCAATGGCTTTAAATTAAGCTACAAGTCACTCAATCACCCACTTGTGCACATCCTACTACTCTAGGATTACATGTGTCTAATTATAACTTCCAACAAATGACTTCCATATGCTCATATGTCCATAATTCCCGAATATGGGCCCTTGATTAACCCGATATAAGTTTTGTACCCTAAATATAAAATTTTTGTTCCTCATATCATAATGCCCTAAAATTTTTCTCCGTATGTAATGGTATGTTTAGTAATACATGGTTAAAATTTCAGCGCATTCTAATATCATTTTAATATAATTCTGGCTTCGGTAGTTTGTATAGCCGATCTGAAACCCGAAATTTCAAAACTACTAGGACATTAATTTTTTACTTTTAATATGTCAATTAGGTTATTACTAACATATTTATACAATTAGAAAAATATTTGGAGAATCGTACACTAATTCAGAGTCCAGTCAAACTTTTAATCAACCCTTTTTACGGTACCGAGTAAAAACTTCATTATCCCATTTAAGGGTTAACCTAAGCTCGTCTTCCTCTCAAATTGTACCACCAAATTCCATTTAACATCTATTTTCGTAAAATACTCTTAGGCTAAATTTCCCATCGAGTCATCCATCTTCGAATTTCCCTGGCCCGAGCACATTTGACCTTTAAATTTTTTTTCTGATTTCTCTACCTTATTTAGCTTCAATCATTCCAAAATTATCATAAGGTAACTATTTATGCTCTAAATCATTCTATGCATGAAAAATAAAAATTTTGGGGCATTACATTCATCCTTTGGGGATGGATTGGTTGTTCGCCCACCAAGCTATAATTAACTGCAAAAGAAAAAGGGTCACCTTGAAGCTTGAAGAAGATCAGGAAATCACAATTGTAGGTGTGAGAACCAACTTCTTATCTAATGTGATATCTGCTACAAATGCCAAAAGACTGATTAGAAAAGGGTGCATAGCTTACTTGTGTTATGCAATGGAGGCAAAAAGAGAAAGTTAAAAGGTGTTAGAAGTGCCTACTATCATAGAGTTCCTTGATGTGTTTCCTGATGAGTTATCAGGCTTACCACCTAAAAGTGAGTGGAATTCTCCATTGATGTTGCTCCAGGCACTACTTATATCTCCATTGCTCCTTACATAATGGCACCAGCAAAATTGAAAGAATTAAAAATTTAGCCACAAGAAATGCTTGACAAGGAGTTTATTAGATCTAGTATTTCTACTTGGGGAGCACCAGTCCTTTTTGTAAAAAAGAAAGACAAGACACTCCAGTTGTGTATTGACTACAAACAGCTTAACAAAGTGACTATAAAAACAAATACCCACTTTCTTGCATTGAAGACTTGTTTGATTAGCTGAAGGAAGTAGGTGTATTCAAAGATTAATTTTAGATTAGGGCTATTACCAGATGGCATTAAAAGAAATAGATGTGCCCAAAACTACTTTTCACACTAGATATGGCCATTATGAGTTTTTGGTCATGCCATTTGGGCTAACAAATACACCAGCCACCTTCATAGATTTGATGAATAGGGTATTATACCCTTATTTAGATCAATTTGTGGTGGTTTTCATCAATGACATCTTGGTGTATTCCAAGATACTAGAAGAGCATGATAAGTATTTAAGAATTGTTCTATAGATTTTAAGGGAAAAGCAATTGTATGCCAAGTTCAGTCAATGTGATTTTTGGTTGAATGAAGTATCCTTTTTAGGTCGTGTAGTGTCTGCAGAAGGTATAAAGGTGTATCCTTCAAATATTGATGTGATTCTTCAGTGGAAGCCACCTAAAAATGTTACAGAAGTGAGAAATTTCTTAGGTTTAGTTGGATACTACAAGAGATTTATAAAGGGTTTCTCCACCATTGCAGTTCCTATGACTCGACTGTTACAGAAGCATACTAAGTTTGTATGGATTGACAAAGTCCAAGACTAATTTGAAAAGTTTAAAGGTATGCTGACAGAAACTCTTATTCTTACTCAACCCGAGTCAGGCAAGGATTTTGTGATCTATAGTGATGCCTCTAGAAATGGGTTAGGCTATGTACTGATGCAGGAAGGCAAGGTGATTGCTTATGCCTTCCAATAGCTTAAGACTCATGAGCAGAACTATCCTACTCAAGATATGGAACTAGCAACCATAGTTTTTTGTTTTAAAGATTTAGAGGTATTATCTGTATAGAGAAAGATGCTACATTTATTCAGATTACAAGAGCTTGAAATATCTGCTTACTCAAAGGGAACTCAACCTTAGACAAAAATGTTGATTAGAGTTGATCAAAGATTATGATTACTTTATCGACTACCATCTAGGAAAAACTAATGTATTAGCTATTGCACTTAGTAGGAAATTCATGTCAAGTAATGCATTTGCTTTCAAATGAATATGTATAAGTGATTGATAAGTGTAATTGAGTGATAATAGTAATGTTTGCAGCTTTTCGAGCTATAAATATCAGTTTGATTTTGACACCAGATTGAGCTTTAGCTGAAATGCAAGTGAAGCTTGACTTTGTGCTTTAGGTGAAAGTAGCCTAGAAGAAAGATGGTTGTTTATGGCTATTATGAACAAGCTGAAAGATAGCAATGAAAAAGACTACTCCTTGAATAATGATGGAAGCCTTTGCTATAAGAAAAGACTTTGTGTTCCAAATCAAGAATAATTGAAGAAGAACATTCTTACCGAAGCTCACCATAGCAGTTATGCCATGCATCTTAAAGGTAATAAGATATACCAGGACTTGAAAGCTCATTATTGGTGGCCAGGTATGAAGCGAGATGTGACAGAGTATGTAAGCAAATGTTTGATATGTCAGCAAGTAAAAGCAGAGCACCAGGTTCCTTCGGGATTGCATCATCCCATTTTGATACTAGAGTGGAAATAGGATAGGTTAATTATGAATTTTGTAACTGGATTGCCTGTCACTCAAAGGAAACATTATGCTACATGGGTGATCATCAACGGGCTCATAAAATTTGCTCATTTTCTACCAGTATGGATGGATTTTCCTTTGACCAAGCTGGCAGAAATCTACATTAATGAAGTAGTGAAATTGCATGGAGTGTTATCATCCATTATATTTGATAGGGATCCTAGATTTACCTTCCATTTTTGGAAAAGTCTGTAAGAACTCTAGGTATAAGGCTCCACTTCATCACAATATTTCATCCTCAGATAGATGCTCAGTCCGAGCGGGTGATTCAGATATTAAAAAATATGTTACAATGCTGTGTGTTAAAGTTTGGTAGCAGTTGGAAAAAGTATTTATCTTTAGCAGAGTTTGCCTACAACAACAGCTATCATTCCAGCATAAAGATAGCTCATTTTGAAGTTTTATATGGAAGAAAATGCAGAACTCCCTTATGTTGGACATAATTGAATGAAAAGAAGCTGGTAGGGTCTAACTTGATTCGTGACTTAGAAGAAAAAGTTCGAATCATCAAAGGTAGATTGAAAGAAGCCATGGATCGCCAAAAATCCTATGCAGATCTGAAGAGAAAAGATATAGAGTTCCAGGTTAGAAATAAAGTTTTCTGAAGGTATCTTCATAGAAAAAGGTTATGATATTCGACAAGAAGGGCAAGCTTAGTCCCAGATTCATCGGCCTTTATGAGATACTTCAGCGAGTGGATCTAGTAGCTTACTGATTAAAGTAACCATTGGAGTTAAAGAATATGCATGATGTGTTCCATGTGTCCATGCTTGGTAAGTACAGATCTGATCCTAGCCATGTCATAACACCAGATGAGATATAAGTGCAAGTCTATATGACCTATAAAGAAAGACCGGTGAAAATTCTAGCTAGGAAAATTAGATAGCTCAGGAATAAAAAAATTCTACTAGTGAAGGTATTATAGCACCATCACAATATGAAAGAGGCTACGCGGGAACCCGAAACTATAATGAGACAACAGTACCCTCTGCTCTTCGATATAGGTAAATTTTAAGGATGAAATTTTTTTCAGTAGGGGAGAATTGTAATGGCTTGAATGTCGAGTCAGTTGTGAATAGTATTTTTCGATAATGAATAGTGCTTTCGAACTGAAAAGTACATCCAACGATGAAAAATATTTTATTTAACCATCGAAAAATATTGATTACGGTTAGTTCGGAGTTGAAATTTGAAGTGAAATTGATGTCAAATAGGCCTCCAAAAGTAAAAAATATGAAAAACGAAGCAGTTCGGTTTAAAATAGTAACTAGGTTGACCTAAATTTGATTGAGCCTTTAAAAATAGAAAATAAAGTCTAAAAATTACCAAAATTTGCATATATACCTTAAATAATGTGTAAAATATTTTGGTTGCAAAAAATAAATTTTTTGATAACACCGGTAATTATTAAATTTGATCGATCTGATTGAATCGAACCTGTAACTGACTCTGATTGGATTGAAATTTTTTGTATAGCCTAATTTTGACATGATAAGAATTATGTGATATACTTTAGAGTGATTTGGATTTGAAAAGTGAGAGAATTACAAAAAAGTGGCAAAATGGGCTTAATTTTAGGTTATTGGGCTTTAATTAATGGGCTTAGGTTGAACCAAAACCCAACCCAATTTAGCCACTATATAAGCAAATGGGAGAAAATATTTTGGGGCAGCTGATCTCATCTCCTTAGCCCTCTTCTTCCCCCTCAAGGCCGAAATCACTATAGCCACCATTTCTTTAAATTTCTTCAAGTTTTCTCTCATTTTCTCTCACAAACCAAGCAAATGAAATAAATTTTTGCCTCTCTAGATGTTTATTTAAGCCTCTATCCTATGATTAAAGGAAGAGAAGTAAGAGAAATCAAATTATAAAGCTTAGGCTGTCAATTTGAGGTAAGAGAAAAACATGGTTTTAATTTTTTTTAAGGTTCCTACAAATCTTTTGGGGTGCCTAGAGTCCATTTATGGTGTTATTTTGAGAATTTGAGATTAAAAAATTAGGATTTTGATTGATGGAAATTTCAACCATGGTAGGTTCACAAGTCTAAGGTAAAAGGGAAGGAAAAGAAAATCTAGGCAAGTCTAAGCCAAGGAGAAAGGTTAGTGGTTGATAAATCATTTTATTTTTCTTAATTTTGCATGACTTTTCCTTTAAGTAACTTAGGAAAAATTTACGAAAAACATGTATAATTGAAATTGACATTAGAATATTGAAATATAACCTTGAATAAGCCTATTAGAAAGCTTAATTTGATTTAAATGATTATGTAAGTTAACTTTCTTTTGGTCAACGAATTAGTACTTAAAGAAAATTAAACTATATTTTGTGCATTTTGATGAAATTAAGCCATAAAATGACTATAGAAATGAAATAATGTGCCCATTAATTTTTGTAAAATTTATAAAAATTAATTGAATATTTTTGAGAAGAAATTATTTATGTACCAAATGAAATTGTTGAATTATTGCGAAATAATTCATAATTTATTGAGAAAATGGTGAATTATTATAGAATAATTCACAAACTGTATAAAAGTAATAAAAACATTGACTGACAAACTTACTGTATTGAAAAAGTAAATGAAACTGTTAAAAATTTGAAAAATGATTTGAAATTAAGTGAATTTTTGCCCTTAGCAATAGTCAGGCAATTAAAATCTAGCTCATGATATAATTGGCTAGCCATACGGACACCTATTTCACGGTGCAAGTTATGGCAACTTGCTTTGCTATTGTAGGATCACTGATCTCTCCTAGTATCTATTTTGTTTTGTTATCTGCTCTGTGAAAAATGATTTTTTTGGGTCATTTCTCAATCTGTATTGTGGTCCTATGGAATCTACGTCTGATATATCCGATCTGAAAATTTATGCTGGGATTGTACCAGGGGAATAATAATAAAAATAAGATGAAAGTGTAAAAAAAACTAAAATTGAAGTTTAGAATGAAAAAGGACTTAATTGAAAAGAAATAAAAAGTTTAGGGGCAAAACGGTAATTTTTTCAAAAGTTGTACTTAATGAGTAAAAGTGATTAAGACATGAATAGAAAGGGTAAAATGATAATTTAATTAACAAACAATCCAAAAATAAGCTTTTAAGAAGTAAAAGGACTAAAATATAATTTTGCATAAAAAGCTAAAACGAGGATCAATTGGTAGTTTTTTATGCCAAAAATTTAATGTGAAGTGAAAACAAGAAAGCTAATGGCAATTTTTGTAATTAAAGTGAAAAACTGCATTTTTGTAATAAAATAAAAAAATTAAAGACTAAATTGAAAGGTTTACCAAACTATTGATATTGAATTAAAATGACTGCTAAAAATAATGAAAATTGTATTTTGATAAGAAAAATTAGTGATTTTGCATAATTAATGCAATTATGCTTGTTTGAAAAATACCTCGATTTTTAGTCACCACTGGGCATATTTAATACTCTGCATGTAGAATTTACTGTGTTCAGGTACTGAAAAGGATCTGGAGCTTTAGTATACAAGGAAGTCAATTTTGAAGGAACAGGAGTTGGATAGGAGTGACTTTTATATTGGTATGTATATTGTTGTAAATATTGAAGTAAAAGAAATGGTCTGTATTGGTGCAGTATTTGTATTTATACAATTATGTGTTTGATAGGTAGAGGATTGATTGTATATGTTGATATGAAATTGAGAATGTGTGGATGGGAAGAATATATTGTTTATAAACTGTTATACCTTTGATGGGCTATATAATTGTTTATTTTTCAGGAAGCTAGTTAAGTTTATAGCAATTATATTGCTGAATTTTTGTAAAGTGAACTATAAATTGGACAGTTATAAGTCAATAATGAGTTGGACTTATGAACTTGATTAACGGATAAGCATTAGTAATTAAGGAGTTATGGAGTTAACTAAATGATTTTTAAGATAACAAAAGAAAAAAAAATTCGGCCAATCGCTTAAATCCGTAGATCAATAATAGTAAGGGTATTATAGTAATAGCCAATTTAATTCATCATGATTAAGGTAATTTATGTTACCTTAATTGGAGCCCTATATAAGAACTAAAATTATTCATTTGAAAAAAAGAGAAAATTAGAGATACCGAAACTCTATCGATTTGTCTCCTTGCTTATTCTCTCTTTGTCAGAGAGACTTTTAGTTCGTGGATCTATATTTTCATCCCGTAGTTTGTAATACATGGGTGAAAGGTTTTGTCGGTAACGTAAAATAATTGATTTTCACTTCAATGATCTGTGCTTCAAGAGATATTTATATTTAGTTCTCGCTATATATCTTGATATATAATTTTCCTTCAAATTCCAATTCCTGAATAAAAAAAATTAAAAAAAATATTTAAGAAGACATGTTAATATTTTAGAAAGAGAGAATTGTTGTACGAATTAGTTCCCTATTTATAAAGGAAGATTTGCCTTGTTAGCCAAATTTCCTTATTAGAGTAAGAACTTAGTTTATTTCCAAAGTATGATTTATGGAGCTTATTAGGACAACAATTACCATTTAATGAGATTGGATTACATATAGATTATGGTTTTTTCTTATTTTAAAATTGTAAAAATATCCTAAAATGTAGAACGTAAAATTCGATTTGACAATTATTATTTTTAGTTCTCAATTTCTCAACTTTTCTTGAGCCTAATTTGGCCAATTTTTATGCTAACTTGTTTAGAATGTTAGCTTTATTTTAAGTTTTATTTGCATCGGTGGCTCTTTTTTAGGCATTTTTGCCGCTATAGAGCAATCCTTGCATTTGTGGCTTATGTTGTTTTAGCATATTTAGCATTAGAGGCATCATGATGTCCTCTTGAAAAAAAGAAAAGTTGAGTATTTGATTTTAGATTAACATGACTTAGAATAAATGCTAGAGATACGAATTGACTTTAAGGGGATTAGTTTTGTTTTTGCAGTTATATTCTTGAGCAAATGAAAAGCAAAATTCATGCCTAGAACTCTACTCATATATCCATTGCAAGTCGTGTCACCCTTGCTTCTGCTATCCTCTCTACTATGCCAACTTATGTTATGCAAGCATCTATATCCCCTTCACTCTTTGATAGGACTTCAAAAAGACTACTCGAAATTTTATTTAGGGAGGTTCAGGGAATGCTCATAAAATGGCCATGGTTCAGTGGGGCACTATCACTTAACCTAAGTCAAGTGGGGAACTCTCTTTACGTGATCCTCAATTGCTCAATATGGCGTTCATTAAGAAATTTGCCTGGCAAATTTTCACTTGCTTTGATTAGTTTTGGGTGAGAGTCATCACCGTGAAGTATAATTTTAGATGGGGTTATGGAAGGCACCCTACTGTCAAAAGGGCCTCCTCTGCTCTTTGGCATGGAATCTGTACTAGCTGGAACTATATCTCTGCTCATGCTCTTTATTCCATTGGGAATGGTTTAAAAACCAATTTTTAGTTTGACCGTTGGATTCCTGGTCTGAAATGGTCTCTATTTCATTTTTCTTCCAAACCAATCCTTAAAAGCTTGATTGATCAACTTGTTGCTTATTTTGGCAATGATCATAATGGTTGGAATTGGATGTTAATTGCTGATTTTTTTCCCACAAAGATCTTTAATAGAATTACGGTTATTTATCCTCTTGCTAGTTGGGTTGATGATGATTTCATTTTCTGGAGTCTTTCTACTATGGTAATTTCACAGTTAAATCAGCTTATATTTCTTTAACCGATCATAGCTTGAATAATAAGGATGGGATATGGGATAAGATATGGAAATTACATGTGACTCAAAGAGTGAAAATGTTTATTTGGTTGTCTTTGCATAATGACAAACTTTGAGAGGAATAGGCGGCATTTAACTAATCTTGAAAGTTGCTTCCATTGCTTGAATTTGGTAGAAGATACTCTCCATGTTTTAAGAGACCATGTTATTGCTTTCCAGTTCTAGGTTTTTATGATTTCGGAGCAGTTATTGGGTCCTTTTATGGTTGTTAATAACTTGCATTCTTTGATGCTTTTTAATCTCAATCTCTGTGATGTTTTAGTAGAAGGAATTTACTAGCCAGAGCTTTTTAGTTTCGATTTTTAGATTTTGTGGAAAAATAGGATGAGACCAGCTTTGAAGATAGACACAAGCTGACCTGTGTTCTTGTTAATGCAGCTTTCTTATCTGCTTGCACTTGTCAAACTTCTCTTTCTACAGAGAAACAAATTATTGCTCATGGTTTTAAAGTGCCTAATATTAGTTGGAGCTATCTTCCCTCTAACTTTGTGAAATTGAATTCTGATGCTTCTATCTTTACTTCAAGGGCCTTGCTACTTGTGGTGGTATTCTATGAGATAAATGTGGAAGCTAGCTTTCTGGATTTGTGGCTAAATTTGGTCTTTGTCCCATCTTACAAGCAGAACTTTTGGGAGTTTATTATGGCCTCCGAAAGCCAAAGAAATGGGTTTCTCTTAAGTGATGGTGGAGTGACAACAGCATTTATAGGATTGCAATGGAGTTCACTTCCATTTCTTTCACTCATGTGCATAAGGAGGCCAATTTAGCTGTAGATTTCTTATTGCATTTAACTTACAATTTTCCTTCGGGTTATTATCTATGCCTTTGGCCCCTAATGGGATCAGTTCTTTGCTTAATCATGATTGAGTTGGTGGCTTTTACTCTCTTTATTTGTTTTTTTATGTGAGCGTTGCTATTATGATATTTCCAGCTGTAATTTACCATAAATTTTTATGGTATATAGACATTAGAGGAAGTTTAGCATATTAGTTGGCTATATTAGAGGGATCTCTGTTTTAGGAATATAATATGATTTCTTTCTATTATTAGATTTTGTATGTAATGTATATATGTACTCCATGTTCTCTTAAGAAACAGACGAAGAAAAAAAAAGGAGAAAAAGTTTCTCTCCTTCTAAACACTGTTTTTACATGGTATCAGAGCCATCAAAACAGAGAATGGCTGGCATAAGTGGGGAAGGGAAGAAATCTGTCTTCCTATATGTCTTAACTTCTAATGATAATCCTGGTAATGTGATTACTCAGGTGCAACTAAAAGGTGACAACTATGATGAATGGGCTCGTGCTATAATAACTTTGTTGAGAGCCAAGAAGAAATTTGGATTCATAGATGGTATAGTGGAACAACCTGATCAGGATTCATCAAAACTGGAAGATTGGTGGACTGTGAACTTAATGTTGGTATCATGGATACTTAACACTATTGAGCCAACACTAAGATCTACTATAACACATATGGAGAATGCACGGGATTTGTGGGAAGACATATAGGAACGATTTTCTATTGCTAATGGCCCATGTGTTTAGCAGATCAAATCAGAACTTGCTAACTGCAAACAGCAGGGACTCTCGATAGTAAGTTATTATGAAAAGCTGAAACAGTTATGGGAAGAACTCATACATTATGACAAGGCTCCATTGTACACATGTGGTGGATGCAAATGTAATGTTGCAACTAAACTTGAAAAGAAACGAGAAGAAGAAAGAGTTCATCAATTTTTGATGGGCTTGGAAGATACAATATATGGAACAGTTTGCTCTAACATTTTAAGCACTGAACCGTTGCCCAGTTTAAACAAGGCATATTCATTGGTAGGCCAATAGGAACGATTAAGGGTTATTTCACGAGGAAAGGAGGAACATGGAGAACCCATGAGCTTTGCTGTTCAAGCTAATTTTGGAGGTCGTAAATTTAACAATGAAGCCAAAGACAAATCTAAGGTTTGCTCACATTGCAAATGTGAAGGTCATGGCACTGATAGTTGTTTTCAGCTCATTGGATATACTGATTGGTGGGGTGAATGTCCTAGAATGGCTGAACGTGGTTCGAGTCGTAGACGAGGAGGACAAAATATTTGTCGTGGCAATGCATAGAGGGCCAACACAGCACAAGTGACAGGCCAATTGTCCACTTCAACAGAAAGAACTAGTGCATAAACTGGTTCTTTGACACCTGAGCAATGGACAACTTTTGTAAACTTGCTGAACTCTTACAAACCAGGTATCAGCGAGAAGATGACTGGTAAGGACAATATGATCTGGATAATTGACTCTGGAGCTTCCCAACATATAACTGGAAATCTGAAATGCTTAACCAATTTGAAAAAGATTATGGCTTGTCCGATTGGATTGCCTAATGGGAAGCATGTAGTGGCTTTACATGAAGGGACGGTACATTTGGGAAAACATATGAAATTAACTAATGTTCTTTTTGTTCCCGATTTCCATTGTAATTTGATCTCAGTGTCCCAACTAAATGGTGACTCAAATTGTTCGGTGATGCTTACTGATAAAGATTGTGTTATACAGGATCGCACTACGAGGATGGTGATTGGAATGGGTGAAACATGTAAGGGGCTTTATTATCTCAAGACTCTGCCATCAGCTCAAGCGTGTCAGGCTAGCATTGTTGATGCTTCCGAACTGTGGCATAGGAGAATGGGTCATCCTTCTACAAAAATAGTAGAATTGCTTCCTCATTTTCGATCAAATAAGGAAAACTCTACTAAACATAAAATATGTGATATTTGTTTTAAAGCTAAGCAAACCAGAGCAGTATTTCAGACTAGTGAGAATAAATCAAATGAAATTTTTGAACTGGTTCATTGTGATTTATGGGGTCCTTATAGAGTTGCTTCTTCGTGTGGTGCTTCATATTTTCTAACGATTGTTGATGATTTCTTGCGAGGTGTGTGGGTTTATCTGTTGGTTGATAAAACTGAAGTAAAACGTGTGTTTCGCAATTTTCTTGCCATGATTGAACGTCAATTTAAAAAACATATGCAAATAGATTGGAGTGACAATGGGACATAATTTGTTCATCTACGTAATTACTTTGCTGAAACTGGAATAATTTATCGGACTTCATGTGTAGGAACTCCTCAACAAAATGGACGTGTGGAGAGGAAACATCGCCATATTCTTAATGTGGCTAGAGCTCTAAGATTTCAAGCTAATCTTCCTATTAAGTTTTGGGATGAATGTGTCTTGATTGCACATATTTAATAAATCAAACTCCTTCTAAACTTTTACATGGCAAGACACCTTATGAAGTTTTATTTCAAAAACCTCCCGATTATAATCACATTCATGTTTTTGGGTGTCTATGTTATGCAAAGGATATGAATCATAAAAGTGATAAATTTTCCAATAGGAGTCGTCGTTGTCTCTTTGTTGGTTATCCTTTTGGCAAGAAAGGGTGGCTTTTGTATGATCTTGAAATGGGAGAATATTTTTCATCAAGAGACGTGGTGTTCTCCGAAGATGATTTTCCCTATGTTGATAAGGCAAATTTTGATTCAAGTTTTGAGTTATTTGGCTCAGAATCAGTCGATTCTAGTGCCTAAGCTGAAGATGATGTGACTGAAGCAACAGGCATGGAATGCAATGAGCCTCCAGATGTCATCACTAATTCTGAAACTTTCACTCAAGAACAGGATGCCACTAATGAAATCAGGGGGGTGTGATTAATATGGCTAATGACACCAGGCAAGAAGTGTTTGGACGAGGTTTTCAAACAAAGCATTCTTCTACACGACTAAGAGATTATGTGACATACACTACTCAGTGTTTAAGCCCCTCTGCATGTACATCCAAACCAATCCAGTCCTTAGGTACGGTTTATCCTATCGCACGCTATGTTCCTTGTGATAATTTTTCTACTCCGCACCGTGTTTTTCTAGCATCCTTGATAGCCCATGTAGAGCCATCTTCTTTTGCTCAAGCAATGGCAGATGCACGATGGAGAGATGCCATGAAACAAGAAATTGATGCTCTTGAGAGTAATGAAACGTGGATAATAACAAATTTGCCGCCAAGAAAGAAAGCACTAGGAAGCAAATGGGTCTACAAGATCAAGTATAATTCAGATGGGTCTGTCCAACGATACAAAGCACACCTGGTGATCCTTGGCAATCATCAAATTAAAGGGATTGATTACAATGAGACTTTTGCTCCTGTTGCCAAGATGGTGACGGTTCGTACACTCTTGACAATAGCAGCAACAAAGGGATGGGAACTTCATCAAATGGATGTTCATAATGCATTTTTACATGGTGACTTAAATGAAGAAGTGTATATAAAGATGCCTCCAGGTTTTTGGTGTTCACAATCAGGCAAGGTTTGCAAGTTGTGCAAATCTCTTTATGGATTGCGCCAAGCTCCTCGATGTTGGTTTGCTAAGTTGACGTGTGCTTCACAATGCTATGGTTTTTCTCAGTCGCAGTCTGATTATTCATTGTTTACTCTTACTCATGACACAAATCATTTGAGTATTTTGGTGTATGTGGATGATCTAGTTATTGCAGGAAATAACAATATTGCGATTCAACAGTTCAAGAAATATCTATGTTAGTGCTTTCATATGAAAGACTTAGGCATGTTGAAGTATTTCCTCGGAGTGGAGGTGGCCCGAAATACAGGTGGTATTTTTCTTTGTCAAAGAAAATATGCCTTAGATATTATTAGTGAAGCTAGATTATTGGGTGCCAAGCCATCCACCATTCCGATAGAGCAGCATCATCGGTTGGCAATAACTGACAGTGTTGTCTTGAAGGAACCTGACAAGTATCGTCGTTTGGTGGGACGGTTGATATATTTGACACTGACTCGACCTGAGTTGGCATATGTTGTTTATGTTCTTGCTCAGTTCATGCAGTGTCCAAAGGTAGATCATTGGGAGGCTGCTCTGCGTGTGGTCCGTTATTTGAAGAATACACCTGGATAGGGCATTTTTCTACTAGCTGCTTGTGATTTACACTTGTCTGCATTTTGTGATTCGGATTGGGGAAGTTGTCCTCTAACTCGATGCTCTCTTACCGGGTATTTTATTATGTTAGGTAACTCACCTATTTCTTGGAAAACTAAGAAACAACATACGGTGGCCAGGTCTTCTGCTGAAGCTGAATATAGGTCCATGGCTACAACTGTTTGTGAGTTAAAGTGGTTAAAAAGCTTACTTTTGTCCCTGGGTGTTCATCATTCTTCTCCTATGACGTTGTACTGTGATAGTCAAGCAACCATGCACATTGCAGCGAATCCCGTGTTTCATGAACGCACTAAACACATAAAGATTGATTGTCATTTTGTGCGTGATGAGATATAGTGTGCTAATATTGCTACAGCCTATGTTCGCAGCTCTGAACAACTTGCTGATATCTTTACCAAGGCATTAGGCAAACCACAGTTTGAATATCTTCTGTGCAAGTTGGGCATTCGTGATCTTCACGCTCCAACTTGAGGGGGGTATTGCGATATTTCCAGCTGTAATTTACCATAAATATTTATGGTATATAGACATTAGAGGAAGTTTAGCATATTAGTTGGCTATATTAGAGGGATCTCTGTTTTATGAATATAATATGATTTCTTTCTATTATTAGATTTTGTATGTAATGTATATATGTACTCCATGTTCTCTTAAGTAACAGACGAAGAAAAAAAGGAGAAAAAGTTTCTCTCCTTCTAAACACTGTTTTTACAGTTGCTCACCTCTTTTCACCAAAAAAATAATAAATTAAGTTGTAATTTTTTTTAGAATGATTGGAATTAGGTAATTTTACCTTTGAATTTTTTTAACCCATTTTACTATGAAATTTTTGTTAAATGATATGTGTTTACCCCTAAAATAGATGGAATGTACAGATGGTTAATGACACTAATGGTATCTAAGTAGAATAGAACATCTAAGCACTCACTTTCTCCTAGTTAACGATGTGGCAAAAGTAAAAACAAAAAAAAAATCACTTATCAAAAACTCTCTCTTTCTCCTCTTTTACTATCTCTCCTAATCATCTTCTTCTTCCTGGTGAATCCAACTACCACCACCTTCCCTATGGATGCCATCATTGCCTACAGACTCTAATAAATTACCGTGGACATTATCACACTCTCTCATTCTCTATCACAGATCATGATTCTCTCTCTTCACGAAAACATTCTAGATCAATTTTCGATTGAATTAGATGGCGGATGGTGACAAGAAAGTTGTTTTTGAACTCTTGATAGTGAGGCGATTCTTTTTATCTCCTTCGATCGTTGTCACTTGCCGTCATAATTGTTTTTACCCTATTTTCTTTCATTTTATGAGAAGCCAAACAATTTTTTTTTATATTTTTAATATTTTTAAATTTTTCAACATAGGTGCCACCTTATCGATTTTTAATTAAATAATTATGTTGGCTAGAAAAAAAAAGTACATGTGGCAGATGAGGTGCCATGTTCTCATTATGTGCCATTAGCTCTTTTTGCCACATGTATATTCTATCCATTTGAGGAGTAAAAATATATCATTTAACCAAGTTCGAATGTAAAATTTACTAAAAAAATTAGTAATAAAATCACGTGATTTTCAATAATTCGAGAACAAAAATATGTGTTCGACCAAAAATAATTGTTAAAGAAGCTTAGTTTTCAAAACAACTAATTTCAGAGATTTCTTGAAATAATATACATCAGTGGTGACGCCACTCAAAGAGGAAGGGGGGCAATTACCCCCCTTAATTTTTGAAAATTATATATATATATATATATATATATATATATATATATATATATATATATATATATATATATATATATATATATATATATATATATATATATATAGATAATTTTGCCTCCCTTAAAATTTTGCTTTCACCCCTCTCTTTAACTTATTTCTTAAGTTTTTTGATCAATGAAATCTTTTATTTTCCCACTTCTATTGAAAAAAAAATACAAAACTTTATTTTTTTAATTTTTAAAGGAAAATCGGATAAATTTGAGGAGAAACAAAAGATAACAACAAAGATTTATCTTTAATTAAAGGTTAGTGATTTAGTTTTGCAATTTTTTTTTTTTGCTTTTATATTATTTTTTTTTTGTTTTTGCATTTTAGAGAATTCATATGAAAGTTTAAACATATTCTAATCTAATTAGTTTTTATATTATCTATTTGAATTGATGAAAGTTTTTAAAATAAATGATTATTTCAAAAACATCATAAGAGGAAAGCTACTAATATTTCTACTATCCAGCTCATGATTCTCAAAAATCAACTGTAAACATATATTATTGATATGAAGTCTAGTAGTGAGATTTCAAACATTACAGGAATTTGTGATTTTGCTGAACAAATGATGCAAATAAAAAAGAATATTTTATATCCTTTAATTTATAAATTCATCAATTTATCATTTATTTTATCCGTTGCGACTGCAACAGTTGAAAAAATATTTTTTGCTATGAAATTTTTAAAATTTTGGTTACATAACAAATTGAGAGATAAATGGATAACTAATCGTTTGATTACTTATATTGAAAAAAAATATGTATTTAACACTATGAATAACGAATTCACTATTTGTTGCTATTAAGGTATGAAAACTCGTAGAGGACAATTGTAATTTTTTAAATATATTAAATGAATATTTTTATTTATTTAACAATATATTTATAATATTTATATTATATTTTTTAAACATGAATTATATTTTTGATCCCTTTAATTATAAATAGTGGCTTCGCCTATGATATACATAAACTATTTTATTAAGGAAACTTGGATGCATGTAGTAAAAAGAAATCACTAAGGTTATGATTTGGCCTTGTAGCTTTTATGCATTGTAAAACTTAATTATACATTTCAATATTGCCAAAAGTATTCAATAATAATAATAATAATAATAATAATAAAGTTGAGGGCCGACTGAGCTGGTGGATATCCGAACCCATAATCAGGTTTAGTCATCAATATGTCCCTCCGCCTCAGTCTTCATTGTCGGCATTCTCTCTCTAGCTGCAATTATCAATACCATTTCTTTCAAACTGCTTAATTAATATAAAATGATATTTTAATTTATTTTTTTATAATATTTGTAAATTTTTAAAAATTATTTTTATTATTTGAAAAATAAATCATTTTTTGGAGTAGCATGATTGAAATATAATGATATTTAATAAAAAAAATATGAAATTAAATTTAACTCAATAATTTTAAAAAAAAATTATGATGCAAAAAATTGTTACTGACTTGACTAAAAATGGCCTGTTTGACTCAAAAGCTAAAGTGACCTGATCCGATTCAATCCGTTTAAAAGGTTTATATCCAATCATTTTTAGATCTCAAAAAAAAAATATTATTGTTTCAATGAAAAAAAAAAAGTGACATTATTTTATAGTAATAATTTAAACTAAATAAAATTTATAATATGAATTTGCATTAGTATAAACTACAAATTACTATTATTTGAAAGTAATTGAATCATAAAAAAAAATTTAAATTTTAAATACTTTTCTTATTTATTCAACATCGGAAATTTGATGGTTCTAATAAAATAATACTTTGAAATTTAGAATAATAAAAAAAATAAAAACAGATGCAAATTCGATATACAATTCAATAAACCAATAATAAGAAACCTAATTATTAATATGCAACAAGCATAATAAGGTACCAATTTTAAAAAGAATTGGAATTTTATTAAGAAAATGGGAGAGTAGAAGATTTTTCATTATATTAAAACCATTTTTATTACTATACCGGAATATGGCGATAGAGAATAAAGGCAATTAGATAATTATAGTAAAATAGGTACATAGGAATTGTGACGTCTTCGCTGCTATGACGAAAAGGATATTCAAAGAATCTATGAAAAGTTTTTTTTTACATAAATTGTTCACGAAATTATTTTAGTTAATAAGATAATAATGGAAGATGATCGTTAATGAATGAAGAGTTTCATATGATATATGTTCTGCTGAGTGTTGGGTGGCTGGTTGGTGATCAATCTTTTGAATAATGAGTGAGGACTGCTCCATTATTAGGATATCAGATGGCGTTTTCTTCAACGCTTTGAAGGGTCATTTCCCCCCACAGATTCCACAAGTGTTAGCTTGAAGATTGAATTTAATTGGCATGGCCAATTAGTTTCTGTTGCATGCTCCGTTGAAGAGAAGGCCTCTTAGATTTCAACTGATTGTGGAGGATTGCAAGCTCATTTTACAGCGAATACTTTTCATTTCTATGCATGCAAATGTAGAAGCTCATAGTTTGGCAAAAACTTCTTATTTGTTTGCTGGCTTTATGGTTTGGGAAGTTCGCCCAATCTCTTTCTCATGAATAAAAGCTTCTTCTTCTCCTTCTTTAAAAAAAAAAATAAAAATAAAAATAAAAGAATGAAGCCAAATCATCCACCCATCTTGGGGTGAGCAAATCGATTGATTCAATATAAAACTGATCAAATTAAATATATTGAAATTGACATCAAAGAAAATCAAACCGACCGAACATGTAAATGAAAACTAAATAGAACTAACTGAATAATACTTTGATTTGTTTGGTCAATGATAATATCCATTATTGCCATTTTGGTCTGGTCCTACTATCAAAGCCCATTTTAAGATATGATACCCAATCCAGAACGAAGGCCTTGATCCAACTGACAATCATTTAATAACTTTTTTGATCGGATTGACATGGCCATACGCTTTGAGTCCACTGACACATGCTATTAGGCATACTACTTTTGATTACCTAACCATAACACTTGAGTGTATTACGGATGAATCTCAGATACACAGTATATATAGTTCAAACATGGGTAGACCAAGTTAAGTTTTTCTCTAGACCTTCTCTCACTAGCTTCTCTCTCTATAAGTTTACTAACTGAAGTTTCTCTTATTTACAGATCCTATTTAATTTGGTGATCCTATCGAATTCTTCCATTTGAGCTCTCCTATTCTAATCACGCGGGAATTATCATTTGGTGCTTTCATTGAAAATATATAGAATATTCATCAAGACAATCAAGGCATTCTAGAACTGAAGAAAGTAATCAAACCAATGATTACAGGTGGCCAAAATCAATTGTGAGAAGAGAAAAGCCTCATCGAACAACATTCCTACAAAACCTTATATTTATGTTTGATTAAGAGGAATTCGTGGCACAACTAGATTATACTCCCATCACAATGAAAGATCTGAAAACAATCTTAGGAGGCTTTGGGCAGAATTTGCAGGGAAACATAATACAATCCATTTAGAAGGGCAAGCAACCTCAAACTTTGATAAAAGATTTGAAGGTGGAAAGTGAAAGAAGAAAAGATTGAGAGACCCAGAGAAATAGAGGAATTGGAATTCAAGAACAAGGCAAAAGTAATAAGTTAGGTACCAAATAGATGTGCATAAGGCAAATCATAGAGAAAAGGGAAGAAGAAGATATCCATTACTTAGAGTTAAAGTCATGCATTCAGTATGTATGATGTGAGCTACACACTAAGGTGATCACCCAAGTTCTCTTTCATATATGCATTCTAAAAAAGAAAGGTTTTGACAAAAAAAAAGAGCACATTGAAGATCTTATAGCAGATAAGAATGAGAATTAGTTCCTTCAACTGATAAAAAAGTTTGGACTAAGGTACCCTAAGAAGCCCCCATTCAATGATAATAGTGTCCCCCTATTTTGTTAGTAAATCAGGGAAGCAAAGTCACCAAATAGATTCAAGGAGATTAAGATGCCTAGATATACAAGCAACATCAATATGTAATGTCACTATCAGAGTACTTGACTCAAATCCAAATGTTTTCTTTCGATGATTGAATGTTTTGTAGAGTATTTTCCATAACATTAGCTGTGGACACATTAGATTGGTTTTATGATCTTCATCCAAAAACAATCACTTCGTTCAAACAAATGTGAGACTTGTTCACAACAACATTAATTATCCAAATATGAACACCAAAGATGGTCAATTAGTCATGCAATTTTGTATAGAGACCTAAAGAAAGCTTAAGGGATTATGTAAGTAAAGTTTAAACTCTAGAATTTTTAGATTGAAAACCTTTATGAAGAGATAATGATAGTTGCACTGGCTAGGAATGTAATGAATCTCCTATTGTTTGAATCCATAACCACTCTGCCACCAATAGATTTTTCAAATCTGATGGATGGAGCTAATCATACTAACCGGTTTCTAACAAGTGTACTAGATCGGCTAGTAATATAGGAAAATATAGATTAAGATTCCAAATATCGTACCTAAGGGAACATGAATTGCTAAGAAGAATATCTATGTATGAATTAATTTAATCTGAGATTGTTTCCCAAATGTTTTCGATTTAAAGGCAAAAATTAAACTAAATAAATAATTAAACAAAAAAAAACTAAAATTAAACTAACAAGAATTAAAAACAAAATAATAACTGAAATTCTCTTGCTAAAGGAACTATCCACCTTAACTTTCATTATAACGACTTAATTTCAATAGGAACACTAGTGATTATAGAAAACTAGATGAAATAAAGCCAAATGCCTTTATGCAATAATATCTTTTTTAAGCATCAAATTCTCTTTTTAAGAACAATTTAACACTTAGTATATAAATCCAGTTTAAAGTCCTAAACATTCATTGAACCCCCTTGCAAGTAAATTCAACTCCAATTTATTCTTAATTTCTCCTCTCTTGATCTTAACCAATATTATCAATACATAATTACCTCAAAATCAGAAAATAATCATGTATAAACAATAAAGAGTTAACCTAAGAACATGCAAATCAATGATAGTGCCTAAATCAATTTTCAGTTATTGAATCAATAAACCAACAATTAATCTTAACACAATCAAAGATAAGAATATGCTTAAAAATAAGAAATAATCAACTGATATTGAAATTAAAGCTCAATCAACTCATCAAAATGAAAATATAAGATTTCAAGTATCTATTAGCAAAAGTAAATAAAACTACTTCATAAAAAAATAAAAGAACAATAAACAACTAAAATAAAGAGAACAGCAAATTAAGAAAATATAAAACTACTATACAAAACTAACTAAAGAAAACTAGAGAGAAAACTAAAGAAAAATCATAATTAAAGCTTGCTATGTTCTATCTTATTCATGATGTTGTTCTGGTATTTTTGTCGAGTATTTATAGGCAAATAAAAAGAATTCTGGCTTTTGTAGCTTGCCAATTCATAATAGGAATAGAACTCTGCTAAATAGGAATTTTTGTCAAACTGGAATACTTGATGCACGATCAAGTGATTTGAAGAACAAAACTGATGCACTACCATTTAATGGTGTTCTTCTTGGGCTGCACAGCCAAGTGGCATTTTTCTTCTTCCCTTACATGGCCATATATAGGCTTATAAAGCCTTACACGACTAAGTGAAGTTTTTGCTCTTGAGGCACACGACCAAGTGTGGCCTTACTGCACTTGGTCCAAAACTCTAAATTTTTCTCCTTTTTTCAAATCTTCAAGTGCGGTCTCTTATATTTTTATACATGTCAATATTAATTGTCTTTGGACTAAACGTTGAATTTTTGGCTTTAATTTCTCAAAATTACACATTTAACCCAGAACTTTTTATTTCTTTCAATTAAGCCCTTTTTCTTCAATTTGGCCTTGAAAAATATCAAAACTTTTAATTAACCCTTAAAACAAAAATTTAACCAATTAAACCAAAATTCAACTAAATTAACTCAATTAAACACCTAAAAATACATTAAAAACATCATTTAATTCACAATTATCACATACATCTAATTGGATGATGTATTTAGAGCTGATAGAAGGATGTTAAATTTTATAGACAGAATGCAGCCAATCAAGTGGGAAAAGAAAGAACATAAAACCCATAGAAAGCAAGCATATCAAAAAACTCACTTTAGCACAAGCTCTCTTTTCTCCTACACCAGTGTTCATTTTGAGAAAATGTTTTCATCAGGTTTTTGAAGGAAGAAATATTCTTTTAAAAGGCATATTTTCATTTTTTCATCAAATGGAGGGAAATGTTCATGGCTGACTCAGGAGTGAGTCATGGACTTGACTCGCGAGTTAGGTCCGTGACTCATCTTTAAGTCACGATCTTGAGTGGTTAGCTCACTCTCCATTCATGCCTGCAACTTATTAGCGAGTCATGGATTCAGGCCTGCGACTCACTAGCAAATCGTTTTTTACTTAAAATGGTTTGGGCCCCACTAAGTAAAATCTGTAAGTCATGGTGATTCACTAGTTAAGATCGTGACTGGGTTTTTTTTCAGCCAAAACTCTAGTTTCTCATCCTACGAAATAAGGGATAATTTTAGAAAAAAATCTTCAGATTTCCCCTAATTTTAATCCAAAGTAATTAAAAGAGGATGGGATGTTTTTCTTGGGATAAAGGAATAATAATCATTTTTAACAAATAATAAGAGAGAGAGAGAGAGAGAAAATGGGAGGAGACTAGTTTTTGCAAAAAAAAAGGAAAAACTCAAGTTTTTAGGAAGGAAAAACATATAAGAAGCAAGAAAAAAAGGAGAAGAAAGAACTCTCATTGATTCTAGAATACAGCTCTACTAAGGTAATGTAAGAGGCTAAACTCTAGCGTTAGAGCACATCTTGAATTTTTATTTTATTAAAGCTTTATTTGGTTTTCTTCTTTTAAGCTTCAAGGTGCTATGTTCTTACTTACTTTTCTGTGATAGTTTGTGAATATTGATTCCTTGTGTTTTTTTGTGTAAATATCTTATCACTGGCATGTTTGCATGTACATGTCTTTTGAAAAATTATGCTTGAATCTATGCTTTGTTTTTGAATTTGGATGAGTTGTATATCTTTAATTGCCATTTTCTCTCTCTGAAGCTCACTTTCTCTCACTTGATAAATTCATGCAAATTGTGTTGTTTGATGCTTTTTAGTCTTGTAGAAGAGGTGGAGAAGTCATAGCCAGTTAGGCTTCAAATGTTAACCTTGGCATATAGTTGGGTCCATAAGTGATGGTAACCAAAAACAAAAGCGATAGATAAAATACCTCCTTGAAATGACTGCAAGCATCTTATGATGTCCTGTCATTCCCCAAAATGGTAAGCACAACAAGAGACTACACAGAAAGTGGCTTTGTGCAAATCGTATAGTGGAATGCAATCATAATTGTAATAGTCTCAATACCGGGTCAGCCGTAAACGGTACTTTCTGATGGTGAATAGTGCTTTTCGAGCCGAAAGGACACTCGAAAGCTAAAAATATTTTATTGGACCATCGGAAATTATTGGTCATGGTGAGTCTGGGATTGAAATTTGAAATGAAATTGAGGTCAAATGGGCCTATAAAGGTCAAAAATACGAAAAAGTTAGGGAGTCAATTTTCTTGATAGGGAAAGTGACTTGATTTTGCGTAAATAATTAAAAATAGTAAATGAATTCCAAAAATTGCCAAATTTTGCATGCCTACACGAATTTTTATGTAGAATATTTTAGTGATGAGAATAAAACTTTTCGGTGATACCGGCAGTTGTCGAATCAGACTGATAAGTTTGAATCGAATCGATAACGTACTCCGATTGAGCCAAAAATTTGCGTACTAGTTATTTTTGATATGATAAAATTTATAAAATTATTTTTGAAGTGATTTGAAGTGAAGAAGATAGATAATTTGGTTTGGGCCTTAAATAGCCTAAAATGGGCTTAAATTTATAATTGGGCTAAGCCCATAAACTAAGCCCACATTTAGGTTCACTTGAGGGGTATATAAAGAGAAGAAATCTAGTGAAAATTTTAGATTTAGCTGGTCTCCTCTCTTCCTCCTTAGTTGGCTGAAACACTCTATCTATCCTCTCGCTTTGATTTCTTCTTCTTTCACTTCAAATCACTCATAATTCCCAACATAACAATTAAAGTTTCACTTCTCTAGTTCACCCTAGTAGCCTCAAGCAAGTGATTTGAGTAAGGAAAGGCTAGAAATCAAGTGATTAAAGAAAAGAAGGTAAGTGAGACTTTAAGAAATTTATGGATTTAAATTACTTCCTTAATATTTTTCCATAGATTTTGAGGTGTAGAATATAATTATGAGCTAAAATTTGGCATTTGAGAACAAGAAAATAAAGAAATCTAAGGTTTATGGGCTGGTCTTGATAGGTGGTGAAGAAGGGGAAGGTATTTCAAAGAGCAAAGGCAAGAAAAATGAGGCTTAAGCTTCCTAATCCAAGAGAAAATTATAAGTGGGTAATTAATCTATACATTTTCTAATTTTATGAATTTATTTCCTTTATGTAATTAGGGTAAAAATTATTAAAATTGTTAAATGATGAAATTAGTTTAAGAAAAATAAAATTCAATCATAGGAAAGATTAATTGAATGTTAAAATGAAAGAAAAAAATTTTGTTTGAAGGAAATCTATAGGTGGCCGAATTGGTTACTAAAGGAAAAATATGAAATTTTGCATGTAATTAACATATAATAGCCTAAATTAATTATGAAGATAATATTTAGTGTCTATGAATTTTTAAAGAAAATTTGGAATTAATTTTAGAATTTTCAAGCTTATTTAATGTGTATGTATATAGTGAAAATTGTGTAATGTTAAACTGAAGTTACTTTAGTAAAACTTTTTTTTGGATGTGAATAAAATGGAATAAATGTTTATGTTGATATTATTGATTGTTTTGCCTCTGAGAAGCTGTGTAAAATTATCTGCGTTTCAGGGGGCTAATACTATATACATCCGTTATATTGCAAAAATTTTATTAAATGCATAGTAAATAGGATAGTCATAGATCATTGGCAAGGGTTAGCTAATGATTAAGCAAACACTAATAAGATTTGACATGTAAGGAAATTAGTTGGAAAAAAAATTTCGGTCTTCGGTACAGTGTTAGGAGGGATAAGAGTGTTACAAGAATAGCCATCTTAGGTTACATAATCAGATACCATCCATGTTCACATAAAGCTTATATCATTGTCATCTACTATTGTAAGCCACACAAAACCTTTTTGTGATAAGTTTAAATTATAAAGTTATCTTCTTAGAATGAGATATCTCAAAGAGTATATGCTAATTACTCTAGAAGGAGGTTCCTCAAGAAACCTTAATTTCTCCTGTAGCCATACCTAAAAAAAGAGGAAAAAGAAAAAATGATGATGAAAAAAAACAAAAATGATAAAAAAAAAGCTATTGGGTTGAGTTGGATCCATCACAAGCAAAAATAAGGCACAAAGCCACGTGAAAATCTGAAAGGATATATTTTTCGTTAAAAAAAGTTGGTGTGAAAATCCACAAGGGGTGTACTACCTTTAAAATAATGATTATACTTGGAGTAATAAGGAGCTTCCCAAAAAAGTTACAGTAGGATTAGACAAACAGTGTCCAAGCCAAGGATGATTTTTGCCAAGATGATGGGGAAAGGAGTCAACCCACTACGTATGCCCTCGATGATGTCGAGTAGTCGATAGTCATCGATTGGGTCCCCTTAGTTCATTGTTAAATATATAGCGAGACAAATCAGCAAAATAATGCTAACCTAAAAAGTAGGTATTTTATAAAAGTTATCCAGTGCATCAAGCAGTAGCTTGAGAGGGATAGGTCCTTGCAAGGCACAAATCTAAAAACAGTGGAGGGAAAAATTCTTAGGATCTAACTTGCATTTCTCGGATAATTCGGTACACAATTTGGGACACAGGGCAAAGTTCTCAGGTGGAAGTACGTGCCAATGATTTTGGCAAGTTCCTCAGTTAGAGTATATAGCTCTTGATGGACGGATCTAAAAATATGAAATTGAGGGTCCAAATATCGAGCAGCTGCCAACAAAAGTTTATTGTTAAGCTAGACTCTTCATAAAAATTTTAGATCGAAATATGAGGCTAGATTGGAATTTCCCAGATCCTAAAGGCATTGAGCAGTCTATGCACTTTAGTTTAAAAAGTTTCCATCATTCAAAATAGATAGTCTATAAAAAAAATATTGATAGTATACTGTTAATATAAAATAATGAAACAATATGATAATAATAATAATAATAATAATAATAATAATAATATAGTAAAATAACAGAAATTATGATAAAACTAATAGCAGGGTAGATAATTGAAAAGGAAAAAAACTAAAAAAATAACTAAAACTAGTTAACTAGATAATATTAAATAATAAAAGTTATAGAGCACTTACTTGGAGCAGGAGATTGCATGAAGATTGTTGAAGGCCAAATGAAGCGATTAGGGAGTATTTATAGGCCAAGAGTGACTCACTCATTTGGAACTTGACTCACTGAACTCACTCTCTTAGACCTTAAGTCATTCCCAAACTATATGGGTTTGCATGAGGCATGCATTTGTATAGTTACCTTTGCTCCACTTTTTTTGGATTTTGCAGGAACAAAATTGTGGCCATTGCAGGAGCTTTGGAATTTCATTAAGGAGTAAATAATAAACAAAATGCGATACATGTACAAAAAAATTAGTTAATTAGAGACTATCAATTATTATTTGTTAATTAATTAGTTAAATAATAATATAATATAATATAATATAATATAATATAATATAATATAATATAATATAATATAATAATAAAAATGATAACAACAGCAAAAAAAAAATTATGTATATGCATGTGTTAGGATTAATAATAAGTAAGGTAATTTAAGAAGATAATAATAATAATAATAATAATAATAATAATAATAATAATAATAATAGAAAAAAGAGAAAAATTAATTTAAATTTAAAATAATTGTAATTAATTGGATATTAATGGCCATTAATCCCTTTTTTTCTCCATTTTCAAGGCTATCATCAGTTATTTTTTAGCCCTCCTTTGTGACTCATAGACTAGGTTTGGGGGTCATTTTTGACTAACGGCCCTTGGAACGGTTACTCACCCCTCTTTTAGTTTTACCGCATCATTTTGTTTGTGAGTCAGTCCCTAGGTTCGTGACTCACCAAGCGACTCACTGCCTTAGTCCGTGGCTTACTAAAAACCATGGTTATTAAAACTAGATCGGATCGGACGATCGAACCGATTTAATCACGAACCGTCGGCTGGTCCGGTTGGTTCAAAGGATGAAAATCGGATTGGATAAAAACCGGAAAATACTATTTTAAACCGCCAAAAACCGGTTGAACCGAAATAAAACCGAGTTAAATGATAAAAACCGGTTTGATTTTAGAAAAACTAACTTTTTGTCCAAAATATTAATACAATATTATTTTTTCTGAAAAAAATAACATAAAATTATAAATAAAAATAATTAAAATTCAAACAATTTAATGAATTTTTTATGAATAAAATAAAATTTTATAATTTATATTTGAAGAATTTCTTTAAAAACTTACAATTTTTTACTATATTTATCTTAAATTTTTATTATAAATGTTGAATGACTTGAAAATATAATTTTATTGTTAACGTTTGATGATAAATATATTTTTCTAAATTATTTTTAATTTTTTATATAGTGATATTTTCATAATATTTATATAAAACTTAAAAAATAATATATTTTTTAAAAAATAAAAAAATTCGGTTGAACCCCAACGAACCCTTAAGCTCTTCGGTTCGCTATCTGGTCCGGTTTTAATAACATTGCATTGTATTGAAGGTTTTTTAGTTCTTGTTGAATAGTTTAGGCTGGCTTTAGACATTTTTAGTTGAACTAGAATAGGGGCAAAGTAAAACAGAGAGAACAAGGGAAACCTTCCTGGAACCCTAGAAGAAAAAAGAAAAATGAACATAGCAAAAAAAAAAAAAAAAGAAGGAAAGAAACGAAAGAGTACAGGCAAGAAGGACACTAGCAAGAAATTCAAAGGAAAAGTATAATAATAATAATAATAATAATAATAATAATAATAAATCTGGAAATGTATAAAAATAATAACGGTTAGTAACAAAAGAGTAGAATAAAAAATAGGGTATAACAAAAATATTAGACAATAGAAATTTCAATTCTAGTTAATTTTGTGATAAATTAAGTGATATAACAGTTATTAATTTGGATATCAAATTGGTAAATCGATATGTTGCCTATATTGTTTAATTAAGGGTGAATGCCTATTTGATTTATAATTTAGCTTTATATATAAGAATGTTTAACCCCTTAGATAGTTAGTGTAGTTGTATAATTTTAGTTCATAATTTTAATTACCTTTATTAATCTTAATAATTTGACCTCACCCATTAATTTTAGTTTGTGTTGTATTTTGTGAAATAGTATTAATAAGAATTTGTTAGTTCAAGTTAATTTTATGTAACTAATTTTAATTTGTAATTAGTCATTTAATATAATGTTTAATTAATTTAAGATTGCCTTCATTTAGTTAGCAACTAGACTTAGTATACTGCTTATTTCTAGTTAATTGCTTATGCTTGTTTAATCTTTAATGTAACTTTAAATGATTTGGCTTTAATTAATTCCCTTTTGATACTCAATGTGTTTATATAATTTTAAATGTCCTATTTTAATTCCTTTGAATGTTTAGTGCTAAGCAACTTTAATAATTCTATCTTGGCTTCAATTTGTCTGTTATTTAAGTAAAGAAATTATGGGATAATATTGATAACATATTTGTGTATATATGTGCAACCTATGGTGTTGTCTTATATGTTAATTTACTATGCATAAATGTATATAAATATTCATGTGGTAATTGAAATTTGTTTGGCGGTGTATGATACACCTGTGTTTGGTTGGGAGCACTCGTACACCATTTTCTATGCAATAAGGTCTATGATATTAGCCGTTATGCTACCCGATTGTTGTCAAAAATCTGTCATTTTAGTGTACAATATGTACATATAATTATGTACATATTTAAATAAATTTCGATTGTACATACCTATATGAGTGATGTATGTATAATTTCAATACAATGCAATTTGTTATGTGATACAAACTAACTGTTAGCAATAAAAGGCATATTCATTTTTTCCTTTTTGCCTTGCAGTACAAGACAAGCATATTATTCGAATTAATCAAATCTAAATTTGGATGATTATGTAATTACTGCCTTTAGCGCTGTTAATTTAAAATTCACCTTTATAATTTAAGCACACCTGATGATTGGCAAGGGTAACATAGGAATTAACATGACTATTGATTTCGTTACTTTAGACATATAATTATTTTATGATATTAATTTTAATTATATATAGCCTTAAACGTATAATCATAATTGGATGTTTATTTGACAGCATATTGAGCATGCTAATTTTTTTGATAATTATATAGATGCCTTGCTGTAGAGAGCCTCAACCGCCTCAACCATGACCCGACATTCAAACACCTGTGTGGATGACACCAGAGCGGGCTCCTAGACACAAAGCCCTACATGACATGCATTTTCAAGCCAGTTAGTTTATGAGCTAGCATTTTCTACAGAATATAAGCATTTAAGAGGATGCATAGTACTATCTTACGTGAGTTGGGTGGCTAGACTTCTACGCTCCTGCATTCGCTATCTATCCTAAGGTAATTCGCCAGTTTTTTGCTACCTTTAACTATCGAGGTTATCAACGCCCTGACAATGAAGCTAAGGTGGTCTCATTTAGAGTTTTTAACTACGCCTTCAGCATGTCTCCGGCATGAGTATATGAAGCATTTGATTTACCTATGGGTGATGATGTGATGATCCCTGGGAGGACAGCTGGAGATGATTAGTGGACCGTTATTGCCAGGTCACGTATCCCCTACAACCGTACGATGGCAAAAGCCACTATGTTGATTTCACAGGTACTTGAATGTCATGGATATTTTGAGGGTTCTATCATATTCTTATATGGGTCGGTCAGGGAGCCTAGGGTCCTTGAATGTCATGGATATTTAGAGCCTTTGGGGTACGGTTGAGGTTCACTGCCTCAATATTACTTATGAGATTTTACAAAATATCTCCAGGATAGCCCGAGCCCCAAGTACTGCAGTCGTCATTAAGGGCATAGTTACTTAGCTTTTGCTATCATTTGGATTTTTTGAGTTTGGGATGGGAGCACAAGTTGAGGAGGATGTGTTTATGAGTTTTGACATGGCAATGGACATGCAGATGATTAAGCACCTTTGATCTAAAGGTTATAGATTATTGTCAGTAGAGGAGGCCGATCAAGGAT
This sequence comes from Excoecaria agallocha, assembly GCA_037975025.1. Lineage (NCBI taxonomy): Eukaryota > Viridiplantae > Streptophyta > Magnoliopsida > Malpighiales > Euphorbiaceae > Excoecaria > Excoecaria agallocha. The sequence continues at coordinate 71,888,508 of CM075807.1, forward strand.
TTGGGATTGGTAGGCCTCGGGGCACTGCACATGGTGGTGATGATAAGCTAGCAGACCTGGTATAGGATGTCCATCCTCTTCTGTAGGCATATAAGTACCTTAGAGGTCTTCCACAAGGGGCACATTCACCTATTAGTCAAGCTCAATCACCTACAGGATTGGCCCATTTAGGTGCCCAGACCCGTGGTATAATGTTCAACCCCAATCATCCCTCATGGCTATAGTTGACATCATCAAAGATTTCCAGTAGCTTACATGTGCCAGCACTATGTAAGATTCATAGATTTAGTATATGGAGGGATTCATGGGCCTCTACTTCTCATAGTCTTGTGCCACTAGCCACTGCCTCTTCTGTTGCCCCTACAGATTTAGAGAGCCAATTAACTCAGTTGAAGGATGCTATTGAGGATATAAGGTAGGACTTACATACTTTTAGGGAGATGGTTGCTTTATCCAGTCGAGCTGATGGTAGTACACTCATAATTTGGATACATCTATATCTACCTCAACACATGCCATAAGAGTAGTCACAAAGGAGGTTTATAACCTTAAGGAGGATGTGGATTGGACTAGAGATCTTTATACTGCTGGCCTATCTCAGGTGGAGGTAGCAATACACAAATAGGAGATGGCCATAAGGCAGGTTCAGGATAACCTGCATCATTTAGCTAAGCTTATGGGACAGATCCTAGCACTTTTAGCTCAGGCTACAGAAGTTGAGTTCATCATACTCTGACCATCACCACCACCTCTGAATTCATCCCAAGTAGGACCTTCATAGCCTGTACAGATGCCACCTAGTTTATCAACCAGATTACTAGAGCCAGTGATCTTTTAGGAGTCACTAATCATTTTTTTCTTTATTACTATATTTGCTTTTAGTTATATTTACATTTTTTTAGCTTCCAAACTTTCACTTTAACTTTATTTGGGCGATGTATAGATGTTATTTTATTTTATTTTCCTTAGCTTGCTTGCATATAGACATGTTAGTTTCTCCATAAATGTTTATGTGACATCCAAATAATGAATGATGATAAGATTTAAAAGAAATAAAAATGAACAAAAATAAGTTAAAATGAAACATGATGAATGATAGGAAAAGATCATTTACACAATCATCATAGGTTTTAAAAAAAAAAGTTTGGATCTAAATATTAGTAAAAAGAAAATAAAAAAAGAGAGGAAAAAGTAATAGGGTAAAATAAAAAATCAAAAATAGCTAATTAATCAAGTTATATATATCACAAACTGATTTATCATATCTTGCCTGAAAATAGGGGACATTCCAAAAAATGTCACATCAACAATATCTCAGAGTTATAAATGCTGAACAATCAGATCAAAATGAAGCTCAATCAAACTTGGGCTGTGCAAGTATTAGAAGCATACCTGGCACGCTCCTCAAAAGGATGGCCTCCTTACTTCAAAATTAAACATGCATGAAGACAATCATGCCAACCCATAAAAAGTAAGTATATTCCCTTATTGCATCAGGGTTCTGACATCAAACACCTCTGTAGGTACTGGCACTCGCTCCAAAAATTGATAAGTCCTCTCAAGAGGCATTTAATCATCTTCCCTGATCTCATATGCCTACAAGCTAGCACCAGACAAATGACCCATTTGAGATTAAAATGTAGACAAGCTAATAGTAATCACCTAACCAGCACTAGGTTAACACATCGACAAGCTGATGGTAATTATATTGACTTGATCAAGAGTTAAAATGTCAACAAGCTGACTATAATTACTCATTTGATCCACGGTTAAAATGCCAATAAACTGATAGTAAACACCAAATATAGAGTTAAAATATCGATAAGCTGACAGTAATTACTCCATCAATGGTTAAAACATTGGCAAGCTAATTGTAATCACCTAGTTAAGAGTTAAAATGCTAATAGGATAACGGTAATCACTTAACAAGAAATTCTCTGCCTCGAATGGTACATTTCTGCATCTCGAGATTTGCTGCCTCAGGTATGCATCTTTTATCACTTTGCTATGAACTTTGGTAAACCTAGGCACCAGTGTGCTAGCTATCCTAAACTTGGGGGAAATAGTAGACACTGGGACTAAGTTAGCCTCTATCATGGTTACCTAATGAGGATAATGATGTCTTGGAGATAATTAGAAAGTAGCAGTGCTCACTTTTCTCCTGCACCAGTGTTCATTTTGAGAAAATGTTTTCATCAGGTTTTTGAAGGAAAAAATGTTCTTTTAAAAGGCATATTTTCATTTCTTTCATCGAATAGAGGGAAGTGGTCATGATTAAAGCTATTGGCTGACTCAGGAGTGAGTCACGGACTCGACTCACAAGTGAGGTTCATGACTCATCTTTAAGTCATGACCTTAAGTGGCTAGATCACTCTCTAGTCCTGCCTTGTAACTTATCAGCAAGTCATGGCCTTTGGTTCTTGACTTATCATTTTTTACTTAAAATGGATTTGGGACCCACTAAGTCAAGCTATAAGCCATAGTTCATAACTCGCCAGTCAAGATCGTGACTAGATTTTTCCGGCGAAAACTCCAGTTTCTCACCCTAAGAAATAAGGGATAATTTCAAAAAAAAAATCTTCAGATTTCCTTTGGTCTTAATCAAAAGTAATTAAGAGAGGATGGGATGTTTTTCTTAGGATAAAGGAACAATAATCATTTTTTAACAAATAAGAGAGAGAAAGAAAAAAGGGGAGGAGACTTGTTTTTGCAAAAAAGAAGGAAAAATTATGGTTTTAAGACTCTAGTTTTTGGGAAGAAAAAGGATGCAAAAAGCAGGAAGAAGAGGAGAAGAAAGCATTCTCACTAATTCTAGAATACAACTCTAAACTCCAACTTTAGAGCACATCTTGAATTTTTATTTTATTAAAGCTTTGTTCAGTTTTCTTCATTTAAGCTTCAAGGTGCTTTGTTCTTACTTGCTTCTCTATAACATTTTGTGAATATTGATTCCTTGTGTTCTTTGTGTAAATATCTTATCATTGGCATGTTTGAATGTGTTTTGACAAATTATGAATGGATCTATAGTTTGTTTTTGAATTTGGATGTGCTTTATGTCTTTAATTGCAATTTTCTCTCTCTAGAGCTCATTTTCACTCACTTGATAAATTCATACAAATTGTGTTGTTTGATGCTTTTTATTCTTGTTTTGATTTTATATGTTATTTTTAGGAAGTTTAAGGGTGTTTCTTTTATGAGTTTTAAGCCTTAGAATTGAGTTTTGGACCTTGAATTTTAGCTATAGCGATGTTCCAACACTGCTGGACTATCCAAAGCTAACTCATAAACTCAGTCCATGAGTGAGTCATAGACCTAGTTTATGACTCACTCACTATGGTGAGTCTATGACTCATTCAGAGATGGCTAATGACTACTAGGATGAAATGTGACTTATCCCAATCAAGGCCGTTACTCGGCCCCTTTTAGGCCATGACTCACCTATCACCTTAAGTGGTCGTGACTCACTCTCTCACCGTTCCTTAGGTTTCTTTATTCTATTTCATATATTGGTTATGAGTTTTCCTCTTTTGTCTTGTTGTATATTTATATACTAATTTTAAGTACATTTAGTTTGTAAGTTTTTTTTCTTTTAGTGACGTTGCCCTTGTCCATTACATTTAATCCTATCTAATCAATCATATCTTTATTATTTTTGAATGCATAAACACATGGGATTTACTTAGAGAAGCTCAAAAAAATAAAAGAGATCCATCTAGATAGAGAGGATTTAATTTATTTATTCTATTCATTTCATTTATTCAAGTTATTTGTATTTTGACCTGTATTATTATTATTATTATCATTATTATTATTATTATCATTATCATTATTATTATTATTATTATTATTATTATTATTATTATTATTATTATTATTATCTATAATAGCATAGTAAAAAAGAGGTATTTTGGCACAAAAACAAAAGAAATCACATTAAATGGTTTTTTATCTAATCAATCGAATTTTATTGATAAAATAAACCAATGTTCCATTTCATCCTAAAATCATATTAAAAGGGGTTTTACTAATTATGCATGGAAAACCAATATTTTTTTATTAAATGAATATCTCAATTTATGTATGCTTATACTTTTATTTATTTATCCTCATATTTAGCATGTATAAAAAAGTTTTTACTTGAAGCCGTAAATTAAAATAATTAGCCGTAATTTTCCATTCACACATGCTGGGATCAATATCCTTAAATGTTGCGGTTTATGCATGGTCTTTATCACTTTTTATGTGCCAACATGTTTATCTATTTACTTATTTTATCCCATAATGCATAAGAAAAGAGCTAGCCTAATTTGCCATAAACCATTGTTTATATGAACCATTAATCAAGTAATGCAAGTAGGAATGAAATCCGAACTCTTTCTGATCTCGATGTCATAAGGTTCAAAAGAAAATACTTTTTTCATGTTTTATTGGGCGACGACTTCTAAAAATTCATGCCTTGTAATGCTTAATAAAAATCTCACAAATTAGTCATTAGTAAATGGATAAGGATACCCTAGGACACTATCTTATGCCTTTTGGAGGCCCAAGGCATCGCATATTAGATCGAATCCTTATTCATCATGAAGCGATTGATTTTTACTAATTAAACTAGCCTTAATCCGATTTTGAGCCCTAAAAGTAAACTTTCAAGAGTAAATCGGATGCCTATGGGGTTTGGTGTGCATCACAGTAATACAAGCCATTATCAATAATTTTCTTATAAAAAGAATTTTTGTTGATAATAGGAGTGCAGTAAATGTCCTCACTTTAGATTCCTATAACAAAATAAACCTTCCGATCAAAGAATTAAAGCCAAACATCACCTTGCTAATTGGGCTCAACAATGTCGCTATTCTAGTATTGGGATCGATCAATTTATTCATGGAAATGAGAGATAAAGCTATCACACATACATGAAAAAGTACTTTTATGATGATGGATATAAACTTTTCATATAACACGGTCTTTAAAAAACCATTGCATCTTTAAAGTGGAGTAGTCATCACTAGCATAAGGTACATGGTGACAAAAGTACCTATAGGTCAAGAATAGCAATCCTAAAAAGAAATATAAAAGCCTTTAGTGAAGCATATGCAACAATGATCAAGGAAGGAATGCAAGCCTACTTGGTAGAGCTAGGTTTAGAAAGAGAAGAAAAAGGTGATAATCTAAGAATGAATCCTGAAGGACATTTGATCACAAAGGGATTATGCAAACAAAAAAAAAAGGATTGGATCAAATATGAATAAGGAAGTTGAGAAAAATCTTATGCAAGTATTGATGATATGTTAGGATTTTTTATATAGAAACTAGAAGACATCTCAGTAATAGACCTAAAGGTTATCACACATAAATTGAATGTTAATTTGAATCATCCTCATGTCAAATAGAAACTAAGAGGATATACACCCAATTGAGAAAAGTTTAACTCTGAAGAAATTGATAGGCTTTTAAAGGAAGAAACTATCATATAAGTTAATTACCTATATTGGCTTGCAAGCGTGCTTCTAGTAAATAAGAAAAATGGAAAACTTAGGATGTGTATTGTTTTCACCGATATAAAGAAAGCTTATCCTAAAGTTAGTTATTCATTGCGTACTATTGATCAACTTGTAGATGCCATAGCCTACCATATGTACTATTCCTTTCTTGATGCCTATTTTGGATATCATTAAATTTTGATATGGCTATTGACTAAGAAAAAACAAACTTCATTACAGATGATGGCACCTTTGTTATAAGGCAATGTTGTTTGGACTGAAGAACATTAAAGTAACGTATTAGTGGCTGATAAGTAAGATCTTTATACAGCATATTGAGGAAATTATAAAATTCTAGATTAATGACATAATAGTTAAAATTAAGAGTAAAAAAAAGAATGCATCCTATCTGGCCAAGGTGTTTAGTACTCTAAATCAATTTCAGATGAAGTTGAATCCAAAAAATTTTGTCTTTAGGGTATCATTAAGGAAATTTTTAGGCTTTATAATGTTGTAAAGAGCAATTAAGCTAATATGGAGATGATAAAGGCAATTCTAAACTTGCAACCTTTAAGCAGTGTGAAAGACATGTAAAAGATTATTGGAAAAAATGATAGCTTTAGGGAGATTCATATCTTCTATAACAAAACATTGTATGCCTTTCTTTAAAAAATTTAGAAAAAAATGATGCCTTTACATGGTAGGAGGACTGTCAAAAACCTTTGAAGAGTTATAGCAATTTCTCACCAAGCCACAATTATTGAGCTAACCAATTTTTGGTCAAAATCTTTTCCTCTATCTCGCTTTATCTCTCAACCTCAAGAGAAGCAGTGGCAACAATCCTAGTTTGAGAGGAAAGAACCAAACAACCACAGATCTATTATGTCATCCAAGTGCTAAATGGTCCAGAATTGAGAAAAATCCCAACACAACAGCTAGTCATTGCACTCATCATGTGCAATAAGAAGTTAAAACAATATTTTAAAAGCAAACACTATTGTTGTCAGATCATATCAATTGCTTAAAAAAATATCCGAATATTAGATTTGGTAGGAAATATGGTTAAATGGGCTATAAAGCTATAAATTTTTGTTGTCATATACTAACTCAGCACTAAAATAAAAGCATAAGCATGGGAAACTTTGTAACTGAATTTACTAGTGAAAGAAATCTAATAAACTAGAGGAGATCCTATGGAAAATTATTATAGATTAAGCTTTCAATGATCAAGAAGAATGAATTGGAATCATGATAAATGGAACTATAGGAATAACAATCAAATATGCTATAAAGCTAAGTTTCAAGGCATTTAATAATGCGTGAAATTTCTATGGTGCTTAGCAAAAGCACTTGCAAATTAAGAGCTATGAATGGCTTGGATGTTCTAAAATCATGGAATGTAGAAGTACCTAAAAAGTACATGATATAATCTTGTATTATGATCAAAACGATTAATGAAAATGCAATCTATAGTTTCTTAATTTTTCGATTATTCTTAAATTAAATTTGCAAAATGGTTATGACTAGAATATCTGCTTGTTAATTTTGAAGTATTAAAATGATTAATTATTAATATCCAAGGCATATTGGTATACCAACCAAGTAATAACGTCTTTTTAATGATAAATAATGATAATTCATATAAATTTTGATTGAATTTTCATTGCAACTCAACAAAATAAAAACGATAAAATAACATTGAGATAAAAACAAAATATTCATTGCAAGACAAAAAGAAGAAGATGAATAAGAAAAAGCAACAAAATATAATTTAATATTTTATTTACAATACCCTCCTAGCTAATCGGGACTCCCTACTAAAGGCTCATCATCTTCACTATTAAGAGGAGCATCAAGAAGTGATGTGGGGTCATCTAAAAAAAAAAGAAGTTCTCTCTAAGGAAATACCTTTCAGACTCCATCATAATTCGAGTAAGAAGATCATTTTGAATGTCACTGATTTGGTTCATCAAGTAATCTTTCTAATCAACCAACTCCTTTTGATTAGTGACATGTAAAAAAGCTTAGCTTCTCCATAGTTTCTTTTTTAGAAGACTCTTGAGAACCTTTTTGCTTTTAAATTTCCTAACTTAAAAAGATAAATAAGACATTTAGGAAATAAACTCTTCAACCAAAGTGAACAACTACAATATGATCTTTGAAGTCACTTGACTACTTCAACAGTTTTTCTTTCAAAAACTATTTCCCTCGAAATAAGGATCTCTAAACATAGATGCCTAACCCTCTGAGCAACATTTTTAAAATAAGAGAATAAATAATGTAAAAACAAAGTTAAATCATTATGAACTTTAAAATCAAAACAATACGTAATTAGAATTACTCACCTAAAAGAAATCCAAGGTGATTTCAACACACTCTAGGGAAGAAGATTTGATCGGATCCATATCCTTGCTGTCCTTCTCCAACATAAGCCCACGACTTACATATTCAAAAACTTGGTGATTTTGAATGGAAACCCTCTTACCAAATTTTTAAATTAATATCTCTTTTAAAAAAATGACCTAATTAAAGTTGGGTTCCCGGTAGACGATAACTCTTTGAGAAGTACACAGTCAGAAGGAGCCAATAGGAAAGACTACTCTAAGGCTCGAGGGAATTTCACAATAGCAATGGCTAGTGCAATTATCATAGAAGGTTATGAAGGATAAAAATAAGCCAGAGCTTATGCAGAGGTTAAAAGAACTTATTGATATGCTCTTCGAATCATTGAGGACATTGGAGCCCTCAAAGCAATTTCCTAACCTTAGTAGTTGGCTTGTCCAATCATTAACATGAGTGAATTTCTTCCTTTTAGCTTTTCCTTTCTTCTTTTTCTTCATCTATTCAGCCAGCGTTTTTGATGGATTATAGAAACTACATAGTAATAAGTAAAATAAAATCACAATCTTAACAAGTTATTTAAAAATAAAAAGGTAAAAGAAATATAAATAAAGATAAAATTTTATAAATTTTAAAGGCTTACATTATGCCCTATCACTAGCAAATTTTGGCTCATCTAATGAAAACAGTAATAGAGAAGAATTAGTTGGATTATTATCATAGTCATAGGCATATTTCATGTGTTTTTCTATGTCCGTGTGGAACATATTATTTCCATATGTAAGGACCCAAAATAGGCCCTAAGAGAATTCTTGGATGTTATTATGGTAATGGAGTCTAATTAAGCTTAATTAGAGGATGTAGTACAAGTTAAGATTTGAGGATTAAAGTTTTTAAGTGAAAGAGGGCAAATTAGTTATTTTACCTTGTGTACAATTGAAACACAAGTATTAGTAGTAGGTCAATTACAATAAAAGAACGATAATTGGCGTGCATTTGTAAAATTGGAAAGTAAAGGGAATTTTAAAAGCAATTATCTGTAGGCCATATCTGATGTCATTGTTCACTAAAAGCCCTATGGAAATCTATTATTTAAGAGGGAGTTTGGGACTTGGAGCCAGAATCAAAAAGGAAAAAGAAAGAAAACCCTTCTCCCTCCTCTCTTTCTAAAATATGTAATTCCCTACTTCTATCTTTTCTCTCTATCTAAAATCTAAAATGTTCACCTTTCTCCCTTTTCTCTTTTGAAATCCAGCCTCTCCATCTCAAAGAGCATTCTTAGATTTATTCTTGAATGCATATGAGGATAGCATATTGAAGGGTGTCTTCAAGGAGAAAAACAAGCAAGACAAGTGAAAGAAGAAGAAGTTGAAAAAGAGGATTTGATGGAATATTTGAAGTTGCATGTTAGGTTTGGAAACCTCTATCCCATTTCATGTGGTTATTAAGTGTATTGGTTTAGTGAAAATGTGTATTAAGTGTGTTATTAGGTTTGAGACATGAAATATAAGTATAGGAAATTCTAAATCCTTGTATGTGTACCTATTTCTATAAAGTACATTAAGATAGGGTTTTGGAGGTATTGGTAAGATGAAAGCATGGTTATAATGCTCAAAGGGATAAAAAGACTGAAATGGGAAAGTTATCTTCAAAATAGTGAGAATTCATCCTAGGATGTATTGGATCTAGTCACACCGTTTTGACTATAAAATGAGTGAGAGAGCTTCAAATTGCATTATTCTAGTTGTGTTAGAAAATAGACTTATAAATCTAAATTTCATATGAATAAGTCAAAGCCTAATTTCTACTGTAAGATTATGAAAATTAAGTTTGAACTCTAATTATGTTTGATGCCCTATTATTGGAAGCCGTCTATCTTTTTTAATAAATATTTAAAGATTTATAGGTATAAATGGAGTGATTTTTAATGTTTTCAAAATTAGAAACATAGAGGAACAACTTTGTAGAAGACCATTTTGCTTAAAAATGTTGTTTTGTGTGTCTAAATCAATGTGCAAGTTAAATTTTGAAAGCAGTCTGTAGGAGAAATTTTAATTAGCCAACCACCCTCTGTTGCTTTTGTGACTCTTTTCATGCTTGCGATAGAATGCTTTTGAACCCTATTTGTGTTTTTTCTTCCCCTTTTCCATCACATTTGTTTGCTTCCATGTGTTTCCTCATGATAGGACATAAGCAGCATTGTAAATAGGTATAGGGTGATGGAATATAACATGGCATTTATATGATGATCATGCAGCGGAAAAAAATAAAATTTGATCATACATGCCATACAATTCCATAACAAGAATCGAAACATGCAATTTTAGGGTTTTAAAACTTACAACTTTAGATGCACTTCAAGATTTGATTTTGATGATGACCAGCAACCAAGAAGGATATATCAGCCATAGATCTTCACCACCAATGCCAAAGGAACAGCCTTTATGCCACTCCTCTCTATGTTCACACACACAATTGCAAGCAAAGCTTAAAACCGAGATTGCTAGCTCTCTATTTAAATATTGTGTAATGGCAATGGATTAAAGCTACAAGATTTGATCTTGCACTTCTTTTAGGTGTTATTGTTGCCCAAGAACATAAGAGAATGAGGAAGAATCCTTTCTCCTTGTGAATTCGGCCAAGAGAATTTTTGTGTGAGAGAGAGAGAGTTTCACGCCACACACCACTTAGGATTTTCTTTTGTTTACCAATATATATCATTTAATTTTGTAAGTGATAATTCTGAAATCCACTGCCTCAAGATAGTTAATTTAGCCTTAATCACTTCCTAAAATCAAGTGACATATATTAATTCAAACTCTTTTCAATTAATTTGAAATAAAACATAAGACATTTTAATCAAATTAATCACTTAACTTGGAAACAAACATGTGCCGAAATTCCCTTGTTATTTTATCTTGGAATTTCGGCTAGGTCATCTTTTTTTTAAGTTTTTTAATTTGATTTAAATATCATTAGGATTTAATACTCAATTAACTTAATTAATACAAGATAATTAATTAATTGAAATTAAATCTTGTGGGCCGAATCTCTCTCTCTAATGGATCAAGGTCCATTTAGCAATTATAATGCCCATTACATACATTAATTTGACTTTAATTAAAAGCCCAAATTAATGTCCAATACTTTATTTAAATATTTTAAGCCCAATGCTTTGTGTACGATCCTATAGGTCCATTTAATGTTGGCAATGAATTAATTCAAAGGCTATATATATTCTCTAGCAAGATATTATAGCATTCCAAATTAAATGAAAATGCATATGGCATTTAGTGACCTAATGCAATTTTGCATAGTCCCTTACCCATAAATATCAGAATTAATATAAGGCATAGAACTAGTCATCCTTATATATATTAATTCCTTTCTTGATATTCCAATGACACTGAACTCTCAGATAAATAATGATTACTCATTATTTCATCTCGGTATGGCCATACACTTCTCAGTTCACTAATCAAGTGGCCGATGATATCTTTCTCTCTTATCGAGAGGGGTAATCCATTTACTTCTCTTATGCTCTCTAATCATGAATCAATGTATACCCAAGCATACCCATACTTGTCACTCTGTTACGAGCACGTTAGGTATATGTCAAAGTACACATTAATTCATAAAGAGTTTCATAGAGATTTTAGGTCTAAGAACTCCGATACAAAACTTGCATATGAGAGACACTTATGACTTGTACCATGTAGTGTTCTCATGAACGGATCGAATCCAGATACCATGTTCTAAACATGTATCTATGATCTCTGATTGACACTCTTGTCCTTATAATCAGTAAGACAGAACTCAACTTATCAGAGAGAGCATACCAGTCTTAATTCATTGTTATTCCCATAACAATGACTGACTATGGATATTTAGAATGAAGTCTCTATTGTTTTAAGGTCTTACAACCATATGCCTCACACATGATAACTTAAACTGAAACAACTTTCTTGGATAGTTCTATCAATTGATATGCACAGGAATACAATAGATAAAAAAATGTCTCATTTATTAACTTAAGTGTTTTATTACAATGTATTGGGGCTAGGGCTTACACTAACAATCTCCCACTAGCACTAGTCCCAATTGGGCATAGCCTTAAGACCGAATGCTCTCAAATGAGCTTCGTGCAGATTTGGACGCAACTATTTCGTCAAAGGATCTGCTACATTATCTTCACTTACTATCTTGCTAACCTTGACGTCCCGACGATCAATGATCTCTCTGATCAAGTGGTACCTCCTGAGTATGTGTTTGGATTTCTGATGTGATCGGGGCTTCTTGGCCTATGCGATGGCCCCGTTGTTGTCACAGAAAATTTCTAATGGATCTAGGATGCTTGGGACCACTCCTAATCCAGAAATGAAATTTCTAGTGCAAACAACCTCTTTTTCATCCTCACTCGCTACAATATACTCAGATTCTGTAGTTGAGTCAGCAACGGTCTCTTGCTTCGAGCTTCTCGAACTGACAGCACCACTGTTCAAAATAAAAACAAACCCAAATTGCGATCTTGAATCCTGTGTGCTGGTCTAAAAAGCAGCATCAACATAACCTTGTATGACAAGCTCTTCTTGACCACCATACACCAAGAAGTGATCCTTAGTCTTTCACAGGTACTTTAAAATCCCCTTTACAGTAGACCATTGCTTTTCACTAGGGTCTTGCTGAAACCTGCTGGTTATACTCAGTGTATGAGCAACATCCAACCTAGTACATAACATAGCGTACATGATAGATCTAATAGCAGATGCATATGAGATTCTACTCATGTTGTCCCTTTCTTCTTTGGTTTTAGGGCACTGTTCTTTAGTTAAAGGAACTCCCAAAGCCAAAGGTATGTACCCTTTCTTTGAGTCTCCCATACTAAAACTCTTTAATACTTTGTCTATATACTTTACTTAACTTAGTCCCAAAAGCCGATTCGATCTATCTCTATAGATCCTAATACCAAGTATTGTCTCGGCTTCACCTAAAAGTCTTTCATTGAGAAACATTTCCCCAACCATTGCTTAACCTTTTGCAATGTTGGAATATCATTTTTAATGAGAAGGATGTCGTCCACATATAGGACTAGAAATACTATTATTCTCCCACCTTCTTGTACACACAAGGCTCATCTTCATTCTTGATGAAGTCAAATTCTTTGACTGCCTCATCAAAACGAAGATTCCAATTTTGGAATGCTTGCTTTAATCCATAAATGGATTTTTGAAGCTTGCAAACCTTCTTAGGATGCTTATAATTGACAAAACCCTCAGGCTGTGTCATATACACATCCTCAAGTAAATTTCCGTTAAGGAAAGCAGTTTTGACATCCATTTGCCATATCTCATAATCATGATATGTAGCTATGGCAAGCAAGATCCTAATGGATTTGAGTATGACTACTGGCGAAAAGGTCTCATCATAGTCTACACCATGAGTTTGTCGAAAACCATTTGCTACTAGTCTACCTTTGTAGGTCTTATCAGCTTTGAATTTAAATAGCCACTTGCATTCAATTACCTTAGCACCTTTCGGTGGATCAACCAAGGTCCAAACCTAGTTATCGTACATTAACTACATCTCGGATTTCATGGCTTCAAGCCAATTTTTCGAGTATAGGCTTTCAATAGCTTCTCGGTAGGTAGTAGGATCCTCATGATCTACTAACTCAATAGTGTCACTGCCAGTGATTAGAAATCTATATCTCTCAATCACCTGACGTACCCTACCGGACCTTCTAGGTTCTTGTGTAATGAGTTTTTGTTCCATAACTGGTTGTGAACTTGATCCCATTTCCAACTCATCCTCTATAGGAGTTTGTTGCACTTGAATTTCTCCAAGTTCTACTTTACTCCCACTGTCTTTCTTGAGAAGGAACTCCTTTTCCAAGAAAACACCTTTGCGAGCAACAAATACTTTGTTCTCGGCTTGTGAGTAAAAGTAGTATCCCTTTGTTTCTTTGGGATAACCCATAAAAAAGCAGATAGTGGATTTGGACTCTAGTTTGTCAAATGTTAATTTCTTAACATGTGCTTAACAACCCCAAATCCTGAGAAATGACATATTGGGTTCTTTCCCAGTCCATACCACGTATGGTGTCTTCTCAACTGCTTTAGTTGTAGCACGGTTTAGTAGAAATGCAGCAATTTCTAATGTATAACCCCAAAAAGAGACAGGAAGATTTGCTTGACTCATCATAGATCGAACCATGTCCAACAGAGTTTGATTTCTCCTTTCGGACACACTATTCCATTGTGGCATTCCGGAAGGAGTGAGCTGTGAAATAATACCACACTCCTTTAGATGTCTGTCAAACTCTTGGCTTAAGTATTCGCCACCTCGATCTGATCAAATGGCTTTTATACTTTTACCAAGTTGGTTTTCTACTTCGTTCTTAAACTCTTTGAATTTCTCAAAAGTTTCAGACTTGTACTTCATTAGATAAATGTAGCCATATCTACTGAAGTCATCTGTGAACATCACGAAGTAGCTAAAACCACCTCTAGCTTGTGTACTTAATGGTCCATATACATCGATATGTATTAGTTCCAATAAGTCATTAGTCCTCTTACCTTTTCTTGTTAAAAGGACTCTTTGTCATTTTTCCATGCAAACATGGCTCGTAAGTATCATAAGACTCTAAGTCGAATGACCCAAGCACTCCAGTTTTGTGGAGTCTTGAAATGCATTTTTCATTCGCATGCCCTAAACGATAATGCCAAAAATAAGTAGGGTTCAATTCATTTGATTTAACCCTCTTTGTATTAATGTTGTATATGGACTCTTTGTCTTGCAGATCAAGGATATAAAGGCCATTTTGCAACATGGCATTGCCATATGAAATGCCTTGGTGACGAATATGAGCATTGCCATTTTTAATAACAAAATCAAATTCATCCAAATCCAAACATGAAACTGAAATAATATTTCTACTCATAGCAGGCACATAATAACAATTTTTCAAAACTAAACAAAGTTTGGAAGGTAAAGTGAGTTGATAGTCGCCTATTTCCATGGCAGCAACTCATGCTCCATTTCCCACACGGAGGTCCACTTCATTCTTCTCAAGTAACCGCCTATTTCTTAGCCCTTGCACATTTGAACAAATGTGAGAACCACAACCGGTATCCAATACCCAAGTGGTAGAAATAGACAGGTTAATTTCAACAACAAAAATACCAGAACTGGATGCCTTGGCTCTATTCTTCTTTTGTTCTTCCTTGAAGAGAGCGCAATTCTTCCTCCAATGCCCTATTTTGTTACAGTGGAAGCAAGTGCTCTCACTTTCTTTGAGCTTTTGCGCCTTGGGCTTGGATTGGGCCTGAGGCGTACTCCCATTTGACTTGAACCGAGCCAGGTCATTCTTGGATTTTGCCTTTCCCTTTCCCTTAGCGGGGCCCTTCTTAATGCCCCCTTGAACTATCAGTATGGGATTGGTCTTTCGAATGTTCTCTTCAGCATTCTTAAGCATCCCATGAAGCTCGGTGACTAACTTGTTCATTGCATGCATGTTATAATTCATCACAAATGGATCATAATCATCAGTCAATGATCCTAAGATCGAGTCAGTGGCCAATTCCTTTGGCACTTGTACCTCAAGCTTCTCAAGAGTATCAAGATACCCTTTCATCTTGAGTACATGGGTAATAACAGGAGTACTCGCAGCCATCTTACCGGAAATTAAAGCCTTTGTTGTCATGAACCTCTCGTGATGAGTTTGCTCTTGGAACATCTCCTTGAGGTGCACCATGATCGCATAAGCCTCTCGGTCCATGAATTGCTTTTGCAAGTTAGGCACCATAGTGGCCAGCATCAAACAGGTCACATCATTGGAGTTACTCTTCTTGGTCTCAAAAATTTCCTTTTGAACCACAGAGACGTTCCTACCAGGTTCTTCAGATAAGGGTGCATCCAAAACATACGATTTTTTCTCTTGCTTAAGAACTATTCTTAAGTTTCGAGACCAGTCTATGAAATTGGTGCCATTCAATTTGTCCTTTTCAAGGACCAATCGCAATGAGAAATTGTTGTTTGAAGATGCAATTTTCAATTTACAATAAAATTTAGCAAGATTAAATGAGGTCTTATTAATCCCACAAACCAAATTAATATCCCTTTAAATAATTCGCGTTAGTGATTTAATGTGGGCCAAGATCCACTTTTCACAACAACTTATTAGTCAAGCTGAGCTTATACACCTAACAAGTTAAGTTACTTAGGTAGGAAAACTCCAATCATGTCTCGTACATGACTCTTAGATCAAATGGCTAACATCTTCAGATGTTATAGCACAAACCCATTTATTAGTTGCCTAGGTCTGGGCATCCTTTTCCATGTTAAGTCTAACCTACATTCACAACCCATGCCTCACAAAGATAATTGGGCGCATCTAGGACTCCTAGTCTATGTGACCGATGATCGATGCCTTGACATGTTTCGAATTAGGAAGGCAACTTTGTGACTTACTATTTTTAGGGATTTGTTTTATTACGACTTACATGGCATACGCTTTGTCATCAATTCATAGCATGCATATATATAATTGCATAAAGTAAAGCGTGACAAACATGGGCCCAAAACCTTTAACTAAGTTTCTATACTATTACATAAGAATCTTCGAGTTGGGCTTCTCCACTCCGGTGGGCTTCATCTTGATTTACAAAGTCTTCAAGTAAATTCTATTCTAAGAAATAAATGAAACTTTTACAATAAAATATAATATCATGCAGGCCATATTTAATTACAAAAACCTAAGGTCCATGAATGCACCATGCATATTCATTCATTACACCAAACAAGCAAATAAATATACATAACATTCATGGATCAAACAAAGTCCAATTTTAATTAATTTAGCCAAGCCCATTAATGGAAATTATGTACTTGAACCTTTAAGAGAAGACCCCATGATGGGCCTGGGCTGAAGCCCAATGGACTAAATCCTCTTATTGAATAAGTTCTCTTAAAAGCCCAAAATACAAACTAGTTAGATTTCTGCCATAAATCAACTCTTGTATAATTTCTAATTTTGCCATTTTTAATTTTATGTCATACAGCCCATAAACATTAAAAATACATATAATATGTACCAACATGAATTAAAACATAACATCATGAAGAACATATATATAATACACGACATTCATACAAAAACAAACAAACAAAAATTAAACTAGTTGTTTAATGCTTATATGATACCACAAAAATGCACAAATACTTAAATCAATTTTATGAGTCATATAATGATTTAAATAAGGTCATAAATATTGAGTTAATTTTCTGTACCATTTTGATCTAAATGTGTTTTTACCATTTTAATCAAAACAAAAAAAACAATGTTGATTAAACATGTAACAAACACAAACTAGTCATAGTTTTAAGTGATTTTTAAATTAATCAATTAAATTGTCATGAACCAGAATTAAAACTAAATTTAAAATATGTCCAGACCTGATATTTAATTTTTAAAAATCACTTACAAACATGCCAAAATCGTTTTTACATTTAATTTTGAAAACTAGTTGTTAAACTAACACTTAACATGCCAACTAGCACCTAGTTTCAAGATTAATATGTACCATAAGGTATTATGAATTAAATCCGACCATTAACACCTCTAAGAACATCTTAGAACAGTATATTAACATGTCATATTAATTATAATACCTATCTAATCATTTAAAATCATTTTTACACCAAAAACAATGCAAAAAACTCAAAACAGAAAATTTCAGCATTGCCTATTTTTAAAATAACGATTTTTGATTAATTATTTCATGCATCTAAAGCACTAAAATAAGCATGATTAGGCTCTGATACCATTGATGGAATATGACATGGCATTTATATGATGATCATGCAGCGGAAAAACAATAAAATTCGATCATACATGCCATACAATTCCATAACAAGAATCGAAACATGCAATTTTAGGGTTTTAAAATTTACAATTTTAGATGCACTTCAAGATTTGATTTTGATGATGACCAGCAACCAAGAAGGATATGTCAGCCTTAGACCTTCACCACCAATGCCAAAGGAACAACCTTTATGCCACTCCTCTCTATGTTCACACACATAATTGCAAGCAAAGCTTAAAACCGAGATTGCTAGCTCTCTATTTAAGTATTGTGTAATGGCAATGGATTGAAGTTACAAGATTTGATCTTGCACTTTTTGTAGGTGCTATTGCTGTCCAAGAATATAAGAGAATGAGGAAGAATGCTTTCTCCTTGTGAATTCGTCCAAGAGAATTTTTGTGTGTGAGAGAGAGAGAGTTTCACGCCACACACCACTTAGGATTTTCTTTTGTTTACCAATATATATCATTTAATTTTGTAAGTGATAATTCTGAATTCCACTACCTCAAGATAGTTAATTTAGCCTTAATCACTTCCTAAAATCAAGTGACATATATTAATTCAAACTCTTTTCAATTAATTTGAAATAAAACATGAGACATTTTAATCAAATTAATCACTTAACTTGGAAACAAACATGTGCCGAAATTCCCTTGTTATTTTATCTTTGAATTTTGGCTAGGTCATCTCCTTTTTAAGTGTTTTAATTTGATTTAAATATCATTAGGATTTAATACTAAATTAACTTAATTAATACAAGATAATTAATTAATTAAAATTAAACCTTGTGGGCCGAATCTCTCTCTCTAATGGATCAAGGTCCATTTAGCAATTATAATGTCCATTACATACATTAATTTGACTTTAATTAAAAGCCCAAATTAATGCCCAATACTTTATTTAAATATTTTAAGCCCAATGTTTTGTGTGCGATCCTATAGGTCCATTTAATGTTGGCAATGAATTAATTCAAAGGCTATATATATTCTCTAGCAAGATATTATAACATTCCAAATTAAATGAAAATGCATATGGAATTTAGTGACCTAATGCAATTTTGCATAGTCCCTTACCCATAAATAGCAGAATTAATATAAGGCATGGAACTAGTCATCCTTATATATATTAATTCCTTTCTTGATATTCCAGTGACACTGAACTCTCAGATAAATAATGATTACTCATTATTTCATCTCGGTATAGCCATACACTTTTCAGTTCATTGATCAAGTGGCTGATGATATCTTTCTCTCTTATCGAGAGGGGTAATCCCTTTACTTCTCTCATTCTCTCTAATCATGAATCAATGTATTCCCAAACATACCCATACTTGTCACTCTGTTATGAGCACGTTAGGTGTATGTCAAAGTACACAGTAATTCATAAAGAGTTTCATAGAGATTTTAGGTCTAAGAACTCCGATACAAAACTTGCATATGAGAAACACTTATAACTTGTACCATGTAGTGTTCTCATGAACGGATCGAATCCAGATACCTTGCTCTAAACATATATCTATGATATCTGATTGACACTCTTGTCCTTATGATCCGTAAGACAGAACTCAACTTATCAAAGAGAGCATACTAGTCTTAATTCATTGTTATTCCCATAACAATGACTGACTAGGGATATTTAGAATGAAGTCTCTATTGTTTCAAGGTCTTACAATCATGTGCCTCACACATGATAACTTAAACTAAAACAACATTCTTGGATAGTTCTATCAATTGATATGCACAGGAATACAATAGATATAACAAATGCCTCATTTATTAACTTAAGTGTTTTATTACAATGTATTGGGATTGGGGCTTACACTGACATAGGGGAGTTTATAAATGTATATATATGAATTTGTGGAAAAGTATATATGATTCTACATGATTCCTAATACTTCAATTAGGTAATGTATATGGTTTAATTTATAAGATTATAAGTGTGTGTGTGTGTGTGTGCTTGTGTATGTATGTATGTATATACGTACGTACATACGTATGTATGTATGTATGTATATATGTATATATGTATGTATGTATGTATGTATGCTTTGTATATATGTATATGTGTATAATGTAAATAGATAATGGTAATATAGTAATATAGTATAAACATCAATGAATCGGTGTCAACCTTGGAATATAAGTGGCATGTGTCTTTGGACAATTTTATTATTTATGCTACTTTGAATATACATGCTTAACATGCTAATCTAATACAGACATATAATGTTATATCTTAGATACAAAGATGCATATGATTTGTATATTGTGTTATATAGACATATATGCTTATGAAACAATATATTTGTATATGTTTAATTCCATATAATTAGAATTAATGTGAACATGACATATTGGTATAATAAAGAAGTATACAAGCATGAAGATATAAGTAATATGTATTTCTAAATAACAGTATATGCTCAAAGGAAAAATGAAATATAGACATGTATATGCATATTATATGAATATAGATAACGTGATGATAAGAATCACTTTCATATACATATGATGAATTACACATCATTGAAGATACGTATAAAATACAGTTACTCTAGCATGAATATAATATCATGCCTATATGATGTTTATACATGAATAGAGATTTAGTGCCATGAGTATTGGTTATACATTTACTTGCATGTACATGACTGGAAAGACAAAAGTAAAGAAAGTTGAGTAAAGAAGTTAATAGTGCCTACATCTATATCTAGGTTGTGGATAAATAGACATGCCGATGAGGGTATTTTTACAGTTGCTACCATCGACCCTGTTTGAGTCTTAATGCAATATTGATCTCATTTGCATATTTATATCAGCCCTGTTTGGGATATTAGCCGACCTCGTTTGGATCTGCTTGATCTATTTATCGTACAGTTTCATCCCTGGTTAGGGTTACCATTTAATACCTTCGGATATCTTATTCGTACCTTCGACTGCTTCCATTACAGTTTAGCTCGTTATCCATTTCTTTAGAAAATTTCAAGCTTAATACAGAGTAAAGAAAAATATCATATAAAATTAAAAGATAAAGAACTTATATTGGTCTTCATAATATCATTACAAAATCCCTATTTGATAAATGGAGGAATATGATACAGAATTGGGATGTACTTTCAATATACATTTATATATGACCTTCTAGTATCACATGTACATTCTAGACCTATAAGTTATGCATATGAACTTGCACAATACTAATGTTTTATCAATAATTATATTGGTGAATACATGTTCTTTTTGGTCATATGCTTCTTACTTGATTTTATCAATATAGAAAAACATGACATGTAGTGAAAGAATATTTTATTATTGTATGAATGAAATCATTGATGTAATTTCAAATGGTTTCTATACCTATGAATGCAAGATATATGTACGTGTATCTATGCATTGTGATGTCTTGCAATAGTTGTGTTGGTTAATATGCATTCCCTATAGCTACACGTTTCTCGCTTAACATTGTGTAATGATATGAATGACTTCTTACATGTAAACATAAATTAATTATGAACTCACAACATGGGTATGCAATATATGCATGAGATAGAAGTAAATTAGTATGCCAATGTAAAAGCAAATTGGAACTATAACTAAATATGAAAAGGAATGGCATGTTAATGATTGTGAGAATTAAAAGAGTTAATACATAAATTGGATACTTAGGATATTTGTGCATATATTAATATGATGTGTAAATTATTAGTATTCAGTTATACTTAGGGACCAAATTTATTAACTTAGAATTCTATAATATATAATTAGGCTTTCCTATGGTCTTGATTGATATTAACATGCCCTAAGAAACATGTGCAAGTTAAAGTGATTAACTAAGAAAAAACTATAGGAATTCAGAAAGTACATATGATGTATATGATTAATTCTAAGAAGACTTAATTAATAATTAAGTGCAATGTTAATAAGTAATTGACATTGGATATAAGAATAATATGAAAGTGTAAATAATCTAGGAGATTATGATCCTATTGTTATAAATGATTGGTTTATATGCTTAAAGATATGAGTTTATGTGTATGCATTATTTTGATGACTTTCGATAGAGGTCGTCCACATGTTTTACGTTCCCCACTAAGTTGTATAGCTTAGCACAAGTTTTTCATCCGTGTAGGTTGTCAAGCTAGGACTTTTTCTTAGGGATTAATATCTGCAGCGAGATGGCCAACACAAGTCATAAAAAATATTGAAAGTATATAGTCTTTATTTTGATTTCCTTTGAGTTATAAAGTTTTGTTGATTTGTGCTGGAGATTTTGTATGGTATAGATTTACAATTAATGTAAATGTTGTAAAGTTTAAAGAAGCACTTATTTAAGTTAAGTTTTAATATGAACGTATATATGTTATGTTTTAAATTCCTTATAAGACTTTTACATAA
Organism: Excoecaria agallocha; assembly: GCA_037975025.1. NCBI lineage: Eukaryota > Viridiplantae > Streptophyta > Magnoliopsida > Malpighiales > Euphorbiaceae > Excoecaria > Excoecaria agallocha. The sequence continues at coordinate 71,910,588 of CM075807.1, forward strand.
TGAAGCAAAGTAAAGAACATATAAGTAAGTCACAGTTAATATTGATATAAGATTGATTATAGTAATATGATATTGGAGAGAGTGTTACACCATGGCTATATTCTTTAAGTTATTAGCTTTAACTAATTGGACCAAATTCACCCTGAAACCATATCTTTTTCCAATTAGAAAGAATTTTCCCTTAAAACCCTTCATAGATGAAAGAAGTACAATCTCCTCTTATTCTTGCTGGTGAAATAATATTCCATTCCATCATTCCAACTAGATAAATAAATGAAATACTTTAAAAAGCTCTAGAGAAGGAACTACATGAAGCTACTTACATAAAATGTTGAAGTAAGTTATAGTTCTCCATTCGTTTGGATTTAGCTGATTTGGAACCATTATGTAGCCTTGAAGTATGTTGATATCGAACGGATGGAGTGGGAATCTTAAACCATAATCCAAGCAGGACTGTTAATAGGTGAATCACCCACTGTCCTTTTCAGACCCTCTTCCATCAATATGGATAACGGACATGGCAAGACAATTATATCCTCAGTCAGACCATATTTATTTTTTAATTGGTTCACTTTAAAAATAAGAGTTTGTTGTGTTTGCAAACATAAAGCTTTTCACTATATTCTACTGGGAAAGAGGTATCTAACCTTTGATATTCCTTTCACCCACTAGAACTATAACAACGTACAACCATTTTCAAAGGAAGAGAAATAAAAAATAAATCCTAATTTGTTCAAATGATGGATCTAAAATGTTAGAAAAAGATGAAGAAGATGAACAAACACAACAAAAAAACTGCCAATTAGCGACGGAATAATTTTCGTCGCTATTTTTGCGACGGATTAGCGACTGTTTTATAAGTGCGTTGCGAGAATGATATTTATTATTTTTTGCGACAAAATAGCGACGGAATTAATAAACAGTCGCTAATTATTGGCGGGAAGAGTACTCGCCTTGTTTTGCGACGGAATTATCGACGGAATTTTCCGTCGCTAAATTTTATAATTTTTTATTCAGGAAATTAGTTTCAGAAATTTTAGTTTAGTCGCTAATTTTGGCGGGAAATTTTAGCGCCTTTTTTTGCGACGGTGTAGCGACGGAAATATTTCTGTCGCTAGTTAGTATTTTGTTGCTGTAATACGATTAGCGACGGAATTATTTAGTCGCTAATCTGTCGCAAATAAATTAAAAAATAAGTTTTTAAATTTCACTCCCATATGGTTTATGTATAATTTCAAGTAATTTTATTATACACCATATAAAATAAATATTTTCTTTTGTAATAGAAAATTATAAATTATTTTATAAGTTGGTAATAATTTTTTATCAATTATACCAAAATCTAAAATTATTTATTTAGAAAATTTACATTTTTAATCATAATAATAAACTAATTGTTATAATTATTATATATTTGCGTGTTCAAGATTAATAAAAATAAATATTTATAAAATTTATTATTTCATTCAAAATAATAATAAAAAAATTTGTAATTTATTTTTATTTTAAAAAATTTAAATCAAATATTAAATTATTAGAAATTAAATTGATTTGTTTATTAATTATCCCCAAATATAAACTTATTTATTTAAAAAAATTACATTTTAATAATAATAATAAAGTAATTGTTATAAGTATTATATAGTCATATTATGAAAAATAATAAATATTTATATTTATATAATAATAATATAAAATTTATTATTTCATTTAAAATGATTATGAAAAATTTATAATTTATTTTTATTTTGTTAAAATTTTGAGCAAATTTTAAATTATTAAAAAATTTAAAATATATATTTATAAAATTATCCTTGAATACAAGGATAAAATGACGAAATTTGGTAGGGGCATTTTAGTAATTTCAAAAATTCACCCTACATATAAAAATAACATTTTATCTTTCGCCACATATCTCCACCGTTTCAATTTAATGCGTATATGATTTTAAGCTTAATTTATTATTTAGTTGAATAATACAATAGAGTTTAATCCAAGACTTAAACTCATACAAGTCAAAATGAATAAATTTTCTAATTTAATTTCTTCAATTTAATTTCTATTATTTTTCTAAATGAATAAATTTTCTAATATATATATATATATATACACACACACACACTTTTCAATTTTAATTCTATTATTTTTTTAAATGTTCAAGCTCCATCTAAACTCATCCTTATCATTTAACTTCACTACCGCGATTACCTAATTAAGTGTTATGGAAGACTGAGTAAACTTACTGATTTGAAAATGGAGAAATGGCTTTGAAATTCTAAACATGGCCAGATTAATAAATAAGTTAAGATATTATCTGATAAATCCAAATATATAGTCCATTTGTATCTGCATATTTACGGTTTGGTTGGATCTTTAAATACAAATTGAACAGCTTTTATAAGGAATAGTGTAAGTAAAGATTCAACAGTTAAGTATTTACCGTTAGATCGACCTGATTTTTGGTGAGTACGTTCGAAACTTCTTGTTGTTAATTTTGAACGGTAAAGATTAGTTTTTAAGGTCTGTAAGTTCAATTTATGTTGCAAAAAAGAGACTATTTTCTGAATTTTTTACGTAATGACCAATTTTGTATGTGAAGTCGATCGAAAAATTATTTGCCGTTAGATCAGCCTAATTTTTGTTGAGTACGTTTGAAACTCCTTGTTGTTAATTTTAAATGGTGAAGATTAGTTTTTAAGCTCTGTGAGTTCGGTTTTTTTTGCAAAAAAGAAGTTATTTCTGGATTTTTTACGTAATGACCAGTTTTGTATACGTAGACGATTGGAAAATTATTTGCCGTTAGATTGGCCTGATTTTTGTTGAGTACATTCAAAACTCCTTGTTGTTAATTTTGAATGGTGAAGATTAATTTTTAAGGTCTGTAAGTTCAGTTTTTGTTGCAAAAAAGAGGCTGTTTTTTGGATTTTTTACGTAATGACCAGTTTTGTATACGAAGACAATCGGAAAATCATTTGCCGTTAGATTGGCCTGATTTTTGGTGAGTACGTTCAAAACTCTTTGTTATTAATTTTGAACGGTTAAGATTAGTTTTTAAGATCTGTAAGTTCAGTTTTAATAATAATAATAAATTAATTGATATATTTATTTTATAATTACATTATACAGATTAATAAAAATAAAGATTTGTAAAATAATAATATAAAATTTATTATCTCATTTAAAATAATTCTGAAAATTTTAATAATTTATTTTTATTTTGTTAATATTAATGATCAAATATTAATTATTAGAAATTTTAATTATATGTTTACCAAACAATCCTTGAATATAAAGACAAAAGAGTAATAATTGGTAGGGATATTTTTGTATTTTAAGAATGGTAACCCTTTGTAACGCCCCAATTTTTAAATTATTCGAATAATAAATAAATTGACTTGAATAACATGTAAATTTGATAATAAAATAAATATAAAATAAATTAGGTTGAATTATAGTTGAGTTTTTGGTTTTATTGCATAAAAGAAGAAGTTCTGAGGTTAAATTGCAAATAGTATACATTTGGGGACTTAAAGTGGAAGTTGGCCAAAACGACGTCGTTTTGGCCTCTCCATTTCTCTTCTTATTTAAGGAACCATTCGGTTCCTCTTTGTCCCAAAATGATTGTCCCTGTATAAATAATTTAGGGTTTAACTCTCACTTTCATCTCTCGCTCTCTCTCTCGTTCTCTCTTGTCTTCGCTGCTCTCCACCGCCGATGCAGTTATGGGTTTCACTTTCACAGCAGCGAGGTCTTCCACAGCATTCATTCCGTAGGAAGCAGGGGTAGACTCCGGAAGGCAGAGGCGGTGGCACTGCGTCGGAAACAGGGGTCTACTGTTCTCAGATCTGGTTTTTTCTTTCAAAATTTTTACAGGAAATCATTCACATTTGCGTTCTTAATTGGTGTTTGTTACTATTTGTTGCAGTACCAAAAAGGCCATTTTATCTCTTGGGTATTTCGGGATCTGCTCTTTTTTTTTCTCGTTTTTCTTTTGGTTTGTATGGTAGTGTTGTGTTGTTTTTAGGCTGCCTTCTGCTGATGCTTGTTTCCATTTCTGGCTGGTTTTGTACTGCAGGTTTGATTGGTTGTTTGCTGCTCAACGTGATGATGAAGTGGTGATAGCTTTGTGTCTTGAAGGTTTTCGACATGCCATCCATGTTACTGCTCAACGTGATGATGAAGTGGTGATAGCTTTATTTTTATCATGCTCTTTCTTTACTTTGATTACCTTAGAAATTACCTTTTATTTGATGGGAGCACATGATTATCAGTGATTTTTCTTGTTAATATGATTGGAAACACGTTGCTTGCTTAGGATTTTTTTAGTACAGTGAGAACTATTAATATTTTTAATAAATTAAATTGGTAATTTAATATTGATTTGATTGCAATTGCATAACAGTGGTTTGTATGAGAATTCATTTACTTGAACTTTGTCCCAAGACGTGTCAGTTGACTGGTTTGTGGTATTTGTAAGTAGTTTAACTCTTTTCAAACTGAGTAGTGATCTCATTGATGTTCTGAACATTTTAATGTTAAAAATTATGCTAGTTGGAGCACTGCCAAATGATCTGTAACATTTCTTTAACAGAACATATATATTTAAAATAAATGATTTTTTTTAGATATAATCTAACTATGCATGTATGTACATTTCTTTTAAACACTAGTTTTTCCATTTGTTTGTGGTGATTAGATTGGTCTACTTCTTCCTTTTTTATTAAGGTTGATTTTTAGTCTAATGTAGTTTCAAAATCTTGTTGAATTTGTGTCAATTCTTGTTGGTTGTCTAGGGTCTACTTCTACCTCTTTGATTAAATCAAGTATTGTTGTTTTTCTCTGTCTAATTCTTGATTTTCCTAAATGATTTTTAGCTTTTGTTAATACTAGTTCTCTTTAATATTTTTTCACTGATTTTATTTTGTTGATGGCTAAAAGCCTCAAATCTTTTGCAGTTTTTAACTTGAAGATTACACTAAATATTTTTTTCCAAATAGGAATGACTGCTTCAGATGGAGGACAGAGTTAGATGATAATGTCAGTTAATTCTCCTTAATTCACTAATGGTTCTGATCAAACAACCAGTTGAGTGGTTGACAGGTGCGGCCACATCTTATTTTGCCCTTCTAGGTTATGTATATGATTGTAATTGAGACCTTTTGTCTTTTTTATGACAGTTCATGCACATTGATGAGCTTACCCATCAGTCATGACAATGGGCAGCTGTCAGACTTGAGCTTTATTAGCCTTTTTGTGTCATCAATTTTTTTTTTTGAGAATTTCTTGCAAATTCTATTGCCTCATTTTTAGAGACATATCCATGCCTCCTAGATATCTAGTGCTACCTCTGTCTCGGCTTATTACATGAATGGTCTTTGTTAATGTGGTAGCATTCTGTACTCTATTGCATATTTGGCTTGGTGTTTTTACTCATTAATAAATGACAGCAATCTTTAATTATTTTCTCAGAGCTATTTAGTGAAAAGCCTAAATGTCTCTAGTCAATTCTTAGGAAATTAATTATAGGTAATTAATTATTTTTTACTTTCTTTCCTCATTATTAGTTTGTTTTTCTATGGGTTAGAAATATGAATGTTGGATTGTTGTATCTGTTATTTTTGAAGGCAAACCCGAGCTAGGATTTTGTTGCTTCCAGTGCTATTGATTCAAGCATCAATAACAAGGTCAGTATTTACTTTTTTGTTTTTAAAGGTTCATTTTTTTAATTCTGAAGTGATTATAACTGTTGAGTACTTGATTTTTAATTTGGTATCAAATATGCAGTTTAATAGGATTTTGCAGCTTGATTTGTAATTTGCATCATGAAGTTATATTGCCCTATCTCTTAGATGTGCTTTATAGGATCTTTTGTTGTTTAATTTGAAATATTACGATAATATAAGTGTTAGAAATGATGGATTGAGCTCTTGAGAAATTAAGGGAGATTTTTGCATATAATAGGTGTGTGGAAGTTTAATAAATTATAATGGTATGCTCAAATAAACTATTTTGGGTGTTTATAAAAGACATTAAATGAGATGGATATGTTTAATTAAAATTGAGAAAAATTCCCTTTTGTTAACAAAAAAAAAAAATAAAAAGAAAAGCATCCTCTTAAAATACATGTACGTGGGATTTTTTGTTCCCATTTGCATTACTCTATTTCAATCCTTTTGAGCTTATGATATAGTTTGTTTTCAGAATATAAGATAACTTGGTTTGGAGTATGTGGACAATAAACCTCAACAATTGTTGGTCTATTTGATCCATGCCATGGAATATAAATTAGGAATTGTATTGATTGTTTGTGCAGATAGCAAATTACTTTGTGATTTCTTTACTTGTCCTCTTCAAGATTGGAGCTTTTCAATCTTGAATGGTTATTGCACTAACCATGAACTCAAATGTGTATACTTCACATTTGAATGTTTCAGGCATCATAAACTTCAAGCAGTTCTTTTTCATTGGCAGATTGTTTTTGCTTCTTAAATGTCGTGCTGGATACTATTTTATTTTGCCAAGTGATAATAAATATTTGCATTGCTATTACTTTAGAATATGTTATGTTTTTTGAGTTCTTTATTTTACTTTTATAGGACTGAAATTCCATCTTTCTATTTATCAATCTGATCATTACGCTTCATCTCTTGACTCCAAGAGCTATATATATAGGCATCTAAAGATTGTTTCTGATGATGAAAATTTTATTTGGGTTGTAGTAAACTCTTCCTATTTGAGCTATATATATATATATATAGGCATGGTGAATTGTTATTCTTGGTCCCAAAGAATGGAATGCATACATTTCTTATTTAATAAGAACGTTGAAGTTGTGTTAAGTTTTAAACAAAATTACATGTCAAATTCTTTTTTTGGCATTGGTATATATGTTATCTTATGCACCAGTCCTATAATATCTTATTAAGCATATATGTTAGCTAATTGTAGCCATACATGACAAATTACTGATGTTAAAGAATAATAATGAATGATTTTTTTCATTTATTTTATCATTCTCAGGTTCTTCTCAAGTTCAATGTGCCTGAGGAACATATTGCAAAACAGACCAGGTGGCATTGTATTGCTATGATACGAAAGCTTTCAAGTGAACAAGCAGCATCAGGGGTGAAAGTTGACCCAACAACAATCAGCAAGTATGCACTTGGCCAAATAATATCATTTCTTCAACTGCAGCAACAGACAAGAGAAAAGTGTCTAGAAATTTGGGATCATCAAGTTCAGTCTTTGTCAGCATACGGCTGATGGTGATGAAAATGAGAGTGATTCTGAAGCAAATAGTGATCTGGATTCCTTTGCTGGAGACTTGGAAAATTTGCTTGATGTAGAGAAATGTGAAGGGGATGAGAGCAACTATGAATCCAAGCATGACAAAGCTGATGATGGGCTAAAAATGAGACGATGCCCATCACAAGCTCAGGCGGAGGAGGAAATTGAAGATGAAGCTACTGAGGCAAGAATTGTTCATCTAGTATCAATTATTGATTTTCTTTTTCTTCTATTTTCACTTGCTCAGACTTCTATAAATCTTTTCTTTTATAATTGAAAAATTTTAGAGATATTTATTGCTACATGTTAATATGTTATTATTGCTGTAAAGCTCCAGTACTTTTATTTTTTGGCTTTAGATACTTTCATGTTGTAGCTTTGATTCAATGTTGTGCAGTTGCACTTTGTATGGTTTGACACAAAGGACAATAAACAGAGTTAATTCACTTTTCAGCTTCTGTAGAGATGGGATAAGCATATCCCTGATTTGAAAATTAAAACAATAATAAATGTCTGTATGTGTGAGATTATTAAAATTTTTAAATACAGCAAAAGAAAAAATTTATTTATGCAATAATTTAGCGACGGATTTGCGACAAAAACTGTCGCTAATGTGTAAAAGATAGAATTTAATAAATAATTAGCGACTAATATTTCGTCGCTAAATTTTACAGAACATTTATAAATAGCGACGGAAAAATGGTCGCTAAATATTATTATTATAATTCGGCGACTAATTACAATTATAAATTAGCGACGAAAAATAAAATTTTGCGACGAAATATTTCGTCGCTACATTAGCGACTGAATTTGAAATCCGTCGCTAATATATTAGCGACTGGCCTATTAGCGACTGTTCGTCGCGGCGTCGCTAATTTTAATTAGCCACGAAATATTGGTATTTAGCGACGGAATAATCTGCAGTTTTTTTGTAGTGAAATGAAATTAGAGAACATACCAAGTAAAGATTGCTTGGTAAAAAATTGTAAAAATTTTAAGAAATGCCTTGAACACGATGAACTTATAGAGATTTTCAAAAGAGAAAACTTATAGGATCATACCCTAGAAGTCCACTAAAACACACCATTGGCATATTATTTTAGATTACATAACCATAACACTTGAGTGTATGTACAATCGAATCTTAGATGCACACTATATAGTTGAAACATGCACTAGCCAAGTTACGTTTTTTTTTTCGGACCTTCTCTCATTAACTTCTCTTCCTACAAGTTTAATAACTTGAATTTTAGAGTGTTGACACCTAATCCAACTATACCAACCTTATTTGTAGATCCTACTTACTTTGGTGATCTGGTCGGATTCTTTAATCTGAGCTCTCCTATTTCTGATCATTTAGAGATTATTAATTTGATTATATTGCTTTTTATTTAGCAGAAATTGAATCGAATAAATCAAACCAAATAAATCAAAAATCGAACCAAATGAAATAAATTTCTCTTGACATGATTCAATTTTCAATTTTAATTCGGTTTTGCATACTTCTACACCCACCCCTAGAAAGCATATATTATGATTCCAAAAACTTTGGCTCATTACTTATCTTTACATGACCATTAGTGTTATTGCAAGATTCATTACCAATAATGTGGTCTCGTTGTAAAAGTGATTACAAATATTAAAATAGTCATTAATTCTAATTCTTATAAAAGTTACCTTCTATTGACTACAACAACCTATTATAAAAATGGAAAGTTTAATGATGACAATAATATAGCGATAAATAATTAATTAGGATTACGTTGAAAAAATAAGTAATTAATTATGTCTTCATTTAGTAAAGTGGCATTTTAAATGAGATCAATTTTGTTTTTCAAATGGCTTTTAGTAGACCTAGCAAGCGGGTTAGGCCGGATAGGTTCGAGTCACTTTGGATCAGTTCTTTTTGGATTTGACTTTTTTGGGTCTTCATTTTTTTAGGTCACTTTTGGGTTGGGACACTTATTTTTTTAGGCGGATTCAGATAAGATTTTGGGTCTCAATTAATACTATATAATTGGACCAAAAATCAAACCGATCCATATTGCATCTGATTGGATTGAAAATCAAATCGGACCAGACCAAAAGCAATTTAATATATACGATTTGATTTTGAAATAGAATTCAATTATATCGATTTGATTTTGAATATTCAAAAACTGCTATAATTGAATAAACTGAGCTATTAGTGAAAATTATGTCATTTTTATGTCGAAACTTGGGGGCTGAAGACGATGATAATAATTATGACTTATAATAAATTAAGTGAATTTAATTAATGGTAATAATTATGTGGAAGAATAAATTACCTATAGAAATGCTATTTCGTAAGAAAATTACCTACGAAAATTTCATTTCGTAGAGAAATTACTGATGGAATAAGATTCCGTTGGTAAACTACCTACGGAAATGCCATTCCGTAGGTAAATTCCCTACGAAAATTTCATTCCGTAAGAAAATTACCGAAGGAATAAGATTATGTAGAGAATTTACCTATGGAAAAAGGATTCCATCGGTAAATTACCGAGAAATCAATATTTCATCGGTAAATTTTGTGTGTAATTTCAGTCGTGAAATATTGGCGCCAAATTTATGATAGATTTTTCAATTTCATCATTAATTTCCGTCGGTAAAGTTGGGTAGAAAAATTTTCCTCCATTATTTACGACAGATTTGTTATTCAATTGCAATATATTTTTTTCTAGACAATTTTCCCTATGGAATGACTTTTCCGTCGGTAATTACCAAAGGAAAATTTTTCTTTCGAAATTTTCCTTCTTTGAGAATTTTCTTGTAGTGCTTATTAAATGATACAAGAGTAGTATATGGATTAATATAAATAAACTAATAGATACGAACTTTCTATAACTATAATTTATCTATATTGGGTAGGATACCATTAAGTATAATTTAGTAAATGAGTTACCTTTTTGTAACGTTGGCATGAAATCGAAGATTAGCCCAAAGTAAAGATCGGGAGTGGTCATATGAAGATCACCCCATAAGGGTGTAGGCAATAGATGTATTTTGATAGGTTGTAAAGTGTATATTAAGTGATAGGTTGTTATATGATCAATTATAAGTTTTTGGTAGCACACCCAGTCCCTCCTATAGTACATGAGGGTGTTACAATTAAACTATAAATTATTTATTATATAAGCCTATATAATTGCAATTTATATTTCTAATGTTATATTGTTCACAATGATTTTTATAGTTTCAATAATAATTAATTATTCTCTTTATATTTAGCATGAGTATAATGGGAAAATTATAGTAAAAACAATTATACTTTAACCATAACAACTACAATTTCTTAATCTATATGGAAAAAAATGGACAAAAATTATTGGAGAAATGGAGTTTCCCCCCCCCCCCCCCCCCCCCCCCCCCCCCCCCCCCCCCCCCCCCCCCCCCCCCCCCCCCCCCCCCCCCCTTGCATTAAGTCTGTGGAGATTTGTTCATTTTCATGCTTGGGGCGAGCATATAAGTGAAATGAAGGCCTAACGCATATTGGTTCAATTAGAGCTTTCACATAATATTTTTCTCGTAGTCGTAAATAATAGTGATGGGAATTTGATTTTAAGTTAGACAGTCGATTATAAAAATAATCTATTGTTTTGATTGAAAAAGTGATGAAAGGCAGTTGGAGAGGTGCTTAAGTTATCTCAAAATAATAATTCTTAACTGTTGCCAAATTGATGAAAGAAAAGGTCCACTCTCCCCACATTTAAAAAAAAAGAAAGATTATCACCTCATAATTATCTTTTTTCTGAAAAAAAAAAAGGAAAAGGAATATACTTTCCACACCTTTTTACAATTGTAATTGAATTATGTTTTTCAAAATCATAGCGGACAAAAAAAAATTGATAAAACTAGAAATTTACAGTTAGGAGGTTGAACCGTAGTATTGCATACCGAAATTGAATTGTTTAAAAGTACAATTTAAAATATAAATTTTAATATATTTCTTATTGCAACTTTTATGATAAAAATGTTAACATATTAATAGTTATAAAAAATATTTATATTGATGTTATAATTATATTTAGAAAATATAATTGTTAACACGAATAGGTTTACTTTAATAATTTATGCTATCCATTTTTCTCATATTTATTTTTTAAGATAATTGAATATTAAAAATAAAATATATTTTTTATAAATCATAATAAAAAATAAAAAAGAAATTTTAATAGGTGTAAATTTGTACTTAAAAAAGAATATTGTTGTCATTTTCTAAATTTGTAATAAGTGTTAAATAAATAAAATTAAAAAATCATTTCCATAAATCAAATATGATTCATGGTTTTATTTGTGGTGCAAAAAAAAAGTTTAAATCATGATTCATTCCGAAATATTTACAAGTTCACGATATTTCGTATTTACCCTTTATATATATATATATATATATATATATATATATATATATATATATATATATATATTGATTTTGAAAACTATGAATTTAATAATAATTTATGGAAAAAATAATAAAGAATCATGATATACCCAATTATTTTAAAGGCACATCTAATTATTAGTTAATCATACTTATGTATCAAAAAAAAAAAAAGTGAATCATGATTTAAACTTTTTTTTTTTTTCAAATGAAAGAATAATTTTCTGTTGAGATGTTCATTAAAAGCTCTTAACGTAGTCTCCATTGTGAAACAAACTAAACTTAGAAAATTTCATCAGAAAAATGGCACCAATTTTTCTTCTTCTTATTGTAAGTTCATCTCTTTTCATCCCTTCCTATACCCAAAACTTCCAATCCACAGACCAAAGAGCTTTCATCTCACTCCTCATAACTCAACAAGGTCTGGACTTTGCTAAGAATTATCTCCTAAACCAAACACTTCCCTCAGCTTTCCCTCTCAAACTGCCCAACATTAAAAAAAAAAATAAAATCCCTTTGCTGGGTACTCTTGAAATCGCCCTATCCAACATCATCATTAATGACTTTGATCTTTTATCTTCTGATGTTAAGCCTGGAGATAAGGGTATTACAATTAGTACTTCAGGAGTTGCTGGTAATATAAGCACGAGTTGGTATTATAAGTATTATACTTCGCTTCTGCCTCTGAAGGTTTCTGATGAAGGCAACGCTTCTATTCAGGTATAATTAAGATTTATTCAAGAAACTGGGTTTTGCTTTCAATCAGATATCTTTTTAATTATGGATATCGATATACTTAATTAGACCATAAATCGATGTGTTTCTAAGAGTTCTAATCCAAAATTTTACAGATTTTTTTGTAGTTTGGATTGTCAATTTAATGAGTTAACAACAGCTAGCATCATTCTTTGGTAGATTGATATTTTGGTAAAAGTGTTTTTTCTATGTGTTTATCTGCTGAACTTCTATGCGGCTTTGAGTATGGAAATTGACGAATATGCTGGTTGTGGGTAAGTTTGAAGGCACGCAAGCGGGGTTTACATTAGGATTGGAGAACCAGAATGGAACTTTGGAGGTATCCCTGGATGACTACAGTTTTTATGTTAAAGATCTCTCTATAAAGGTGCATGGAGGAAAACCTTGGCCATATCAAAGGTATGAATTTCCTCGTATCAAACTTCCCATTAGTTTTAGTTTGTGGGCTTCTATCACTGTGCTATTGCATTCTCTTATTGCTTTCACTTTGAATCAATCAGTTTTTGCATATTTTATGCCGCAGACAGGCATTTTAACCATTTCAACTCTCCATTCACCTATGAGCACTTTTTGTGAGAACCAGTGGTCTAGAAAATTGAAATTGATAATTTTACATGTTGACTTTTGATTATGCTAATCCCCAACAGGGGAAAAATCTTTTGACATGAGAGGGACGTGTTTTTTTTTGCTGGGTGGGGAAGGTTGAAGAGAACTCTTCCTTAAACTCACCTAGTGGTCATACTTGAATTGAGTTTGTTAGATCTTCCATTGCTCATTGGTCTTAATATTATCTCTTAGATTGGTGGCGGTGTTTGAGAAGAAATTAGAAGCTGTTCTGGTAAATGCTGTTACCAAAAATATTAAAGCAGGAATTGTAAAGCTTAATTCACGTCTGCAAGCTCTTCCCACAGATATTCCAGTTTATGGCAATGCTTCTATAGATTTATCACTTGCGAAGCCACCTTCCTTCAGTGATTCGTCCATTCAGTTTGACTTCAATGGATTATTGGATCGAAAGTCAAATATTTCGGTCCCATCGAGTAGGAATGAACTCAATTCAACTTGCTCATCTAAAATGCTTGGAGTCTTAGTAGATGTGGGTGTTATGAATTCCGCATCAGCCGCACTTTATGATGTAAGTTTTTGGAATCCATTTATTTTTAACACTTTATTTTCATTCTCTGAGTCAAAATCATATTCGCCGTGCACTTTTAACTGTGTCATATTTCCAACATTGGCCTCTAGTTACTTCACTTGCTCTGGAATTTTTCAGATATGTTTATAACTAGTAAAAGTGTGCTTGCAATGCAAGTTTATTCACATGAAATTCGCATGTTTTCTTCTTCTTGGGAAGACTAATAACAGTTTAAATCGATAAGGGGCCTGCATTCTTAGTACAGCAGCAGTAGGGACAATTAAGACTGCAATCGGCTAATACATAATGACTTTATACTCGGAAAAATTAAATGATCTCAGCCTGAAACAATTGGAGAGAAAAGGGACATTAATTTCAACCTAACTCATGAGCTCATGAGAAGGTATCATTTCATCTATGATAAGCATCTATTTGATTGGTATTTTGTAGCTACTTTATGAAAGGTGCTGGCTTGTGTTCACGTTTCTAGGATAATTGGAATTGGATCCAAAGCAGGTTATTTGAACAAGCTTTATCTTTGCGCTTTGTAATTGATTGATTTTGAATAGAGGACTTGGGTGTGTGTTCAGGATTTGCAGTGGGTTGTTGATGAAATACCAGGGCAGAATCTTCTAAATACTGCTGGGTGGAAATTTGTTATTCCTTCTCTGTACCTGAAATATCCAAATTGCGACATGAACTTCAACATCTCTTTATCTTCTCCACCAACCATAACAATTTCAGATGATCAACTTAAAGCAAGGGCATATGCGGCCATGACGATTAATGTCTTGAAAGGAGACGAAGTAATACCAGTTTTTGGCATATCACTGGTAAGTTTTTTTATATCCATACTTTGGGAGCATCTTTTTACTTGATATTGTACGTTGATATGATTCTTGGATTTCCATGTTGGTATACAGAACATTAGTGGTATGGGTACAGCTGGTATCACAGGGAATAAAATTGTGGGCAGTGTGGAAGTAACAGCCTTTTCAATATCAGTGACGTCGAGCAGCATAGGCAGTCTTCCAGCGCCCCTTGTCCATGTATATTTTGTATTCCAGCAAAATGGACAGAGAACCTATCCTCCTTCCTGTTCAAAGTACTTCCCACTTTTTGTCCGTCAGATCATCAACGGCATCTGACGTTCAAAAAGTGAAAAGCACTCGGAAGTACGCTAGCCAAGGCCAAAATGAGGTATCAAATCATAATTTTTTAGTTACTAATACATTGAATTCTGTTGTTCTCCAATTACAGCCGGTGATACAGACTCTCATGCAGACATTTTTCCTACCAACTGCAAATACATTCTTGGGACAGGGTTTCCCATTGCCCAGCTTTCATGGTTTCGGTTTCAAGAACGCTGAAATAACTTACTCGGATACAAAGATTGTACTTTGTTCTGATGTGGAACTCGGACAGTCTTCCTCGATATGAATGGATATCATGGTGGTTTACTGTATTTTCTGCGAAATTTTGTATTTCCACTGCTATCAATGCCTGAATTTGTTTTGTTCAGGTTATTATTATGTTTTTTAATCAGTTCATTATTACAAAGTTCAATAAACCACTGTTAAATGGCAAAAATGGAGTAATTTTGTAATTTTCATTGTAGTTTTCTTTCCACTTCTTTGCCATATATATATATATATATATATATAGACTTGCCGAGTTCAAAGTGATGAAATCTATTTTTTAATTTTTATATTTTAATAATAGACTGAATTAAATTTTATTTCAAATTTAATTAAATCTCTGCTTTTATATAATTTGCAATTTTTTGTTCAAATTCTCTAATGACTGATTTGGCAAATGAGTTGGGTTGGGTCATAGCCCAAATACGCCTGGTCAAATTATATATATATATATATATATATATATATATATATATTATCTTTTTAAAACTTTTTCATTAAAAATAAAAAAAAGTATAAAAGGAGATCTGATTTAAATCGGTCACACAATAGATCAAATCCGATTGAATTATTTAACAGGTTATATGAATTGAATTTATGAGTCAAATTAAATTTTAATAGGTCTACCCAAACATTTTTAACTAATTAAATTACAGTTTAGATACAATTTCATAATTTAATCAACAATATAGAGTTGATCTATTTTCTAATGTCTTAGTTATTTTTTAACTTAATTTTTTTTGTTCATTTCACAATTGATTTATCTAATTAAACTCCATTTTTAATTTTTAATATTGAAACATACTCGTTCTGTCGATAATAATAGAAATATTTTTATTTTCACATAGTTTAAGAAAAGTTGGTTTTTATAATTATAAGACATAATTTGACATATGGTTTATCAATTATATTTTTCATTTGTATCATGTGTAATTATTATTGTAATAATTGAAATAATGATTATTATTAATGTATTAGGGTTGGAAATATAAATTGTTATTAATCAATTGACAAATGTGACAAAATTTAAATAAAGTATATAATAGAGAGATAAAGTTAAGTATACATATAGATGGTATGAGTAATTGAATGCAAATTTGTTTATTATTGATAAATTAAATAAGAATATTATATGTAATTTACAAGTTAACAATAAATTAAAAATTGCATTATATATTTTAAAATGGATTAAATCAAAAAATATTTCTATTATTAGGAGACTGAACGAATATAATTTATTAAATTTGATATAATTTTATTTCTCCAGTTTTATAACCCAAAACACGTAACTAGTAACATATAATTGATTGGATTGTTCAAATATGAATACACGAGATTATAAATTCTCTATTTTTGTACCCTTTATTTCAGATTAATTATTAAGTGTCCATTTTAGAAAGAATTTTATATAAAATAAGTGTCCATTGAAAAAAAAAAGAAGATAATTTCATACAATTTTTTTTTTCAAATATAATCTATAATTTAATGAATATGAAAAAATAGAATAATTAATGAATTATATTTTTTCAAAGGGCAAATTAGTAATATAGTGTAAGAATAATTAATAATTCTGTTAATTCTTGTGAAATATTTTAAATGGATAGATAGAGGGAGTAATTAAAAGTTAAAACATAAAATTAGTCCTAGTTGAAAACAATGTTCAATATCTCATTCGATTGCCTTAATTTCTTTTAATTAGTAAAAATTATTCTCTTCGTTCTGTTTTATGTGTCACTTTTAAATAAAATTTAAATTTTATTTATTTTTTACTTTTAAATTTTTAAATTAATTTAATTTAATTTTTCAAATTATTTTTTTCAAATAAAATTAGAACCAATTAGATTAGATAATTTAGTTTTAATCAAATAATTTAATACTAAATTATAATTTATTTATTAGTTTTTAATTCTAATAAAAATAACAAACGTGACAGATAAAAAAGAATGGAGCGAGTAGTTGCTTGAGTTAAACTCACCACTTAATTATTACATGTCTTTTTTTTATTGATGTTCAAGTTTCTTTTATTTTGAACCTAATTATTTGTCAATTGTCATTCTCATTTACTAATATTATAAATTTATAATTTAAAAATATTAATGTATCATATTGGATAGCATTAACTAATCTTTTTGATTTTATTCCTTTTTTTTTTCTCTTTTCATTGTATGCAATGTCAATTGTTATATATTTTTATTAAAAAATCATATAACATTTTTTCTCTTAATGTTTAAAATAAATGAATCGTTCTAAAGAGAAACTCCGTTAACAAAGCTTGAAGGAAGAAGAAATAGAATTGAAAACTTATATGCTATTCTTCATATATGCAAACAAAATACAAGATTGTTTATATAAATGTATAGACTGGTAACAACCTCTATAACAGAAAGTCACATTAGCATAAATAAGAAACATGCACTACAAAAAAATATAGAATAACGATAAAAATTAGTGAGGATAAAAATTTTTGTTGCTAAACAAAAAAAAATACAGAATAACGATAAAAGTTAGTGAGGATAAAATTTTTTGTTGCTAAATGCAGCATTTAACCACAACATTGTGACAAAAAAATGATTTTTGTCGCAAATATTGTTAGGGTTAAGTTGAAAAATAGATATTGCGACAATTTACCGATAAATAAATTTTGTTGTAGCTAATCTTAGGCGCTAAAATTTTGGTGCAAAAAATAGCAACGACTTTGCGAGCATAAAATCCTCACTAACTCTTAATTAGGAGTGTACACGGATCTGGATCTTCCTGTACCGAACCGAAGAACCGAAAAAAAGATCCAGAACCGAACTGTATCATTGACTTTTTGACTATAACCGAACCGAATTGTACCGTTGACTTTATTTGGAATGGATCTGGATATTTAACCGAGAACCGGACCGAGAACCGTATTGAACTGTACTGAATTGTCTTGTACCAAATTGTACCGAAAGAACTGATATTTATTAATTATTATATATAATAATAGTAATTTATATATAAATATTACTTATATATGTACTGCATAAATTTAAATTCATAATTACTTAAGTTATATATGTTAATACACAAAATTAAGATAATAATTAGTTAATAAATTAAATTAAATATTTTAATTATTAAAAAAATAAATTTAATTATTATAATAATCATTCTATATATAAATATGAATATGAATATATAACTAAAATATTTTGTATTTAATTTAATCTATTTTTAATATCACTCAACTACTATTTTATCTTCTTTATAAATTTTTATATAAATATTTAAGTTAATCAATTTATCATTTACTGTGAGTATCAATTAACTAATACTCATATATTTTTAGGACAATATCTTTATGAATATCTAAATTAATAATGTAATTAAATATATTTATTATATATAATGAAATATTACCAATTATTGTATTATATAAGTGTATAATTATTTTACCAATTAATTTCATTTATTTTTAGTGTCATTCAACTAGTATATATATATATTTTCGTACAATACCTATAGTAATAATGAAGTTATAAATCAATAATGTGATTATATATAGTTATTGTATATAAAAATTTTATCAATTAATATAATTATTTGAATATGCAATTATGTTATCAATTAACTTTATTTATCTCTATATCATGAATGATTAAATATAATTATATGAGTACATATACTTTCAGTATTACTTAACTAACATTCATTAATTTTTTCACAATATCTATATAAGTAATTGAGTATTTAAATTAACAATACAATTATATACAATTATTATATTGATGAAATTTTACTAATTTGTGTAAAATTATTTACTACATAAATTTAATCTCATAATTATTTACATTATATATTTTAATACATAAAATTAAGATAATAATTAGTTAATAAGTTAAACTAAATATTTTAACTATTGAAAACAAAAATTTAATTATTGTAATAATTATTCTATATGTATGAATATGAATACATAATTAAAATAATTTGTATTTAATTTAATATATCTTTAATATCATTCAATAATTATTTTATTTTCTTTATAAATAATATTTATTAAATATCTATATAGATATGTAAGTTAAGCAATTTATCACATGAATACTTTATCAATTAATTCCATTTACTTTGGGTATTAATTAACTAATAGTCATCTATTTTAGAGCAATACCAATATGAATATTTAAATTCATAATGTAATTAAATATATTTATTATATATAATGAAATATTACCAATTAATGTATATATAATGAAATATTATCAATTAATATTTATCTATTTTTATCACAATACCTATATGAGTATGTGAATTTATAATGTAATTATATATAGTTATTATATATACCAAAATTTTGATCAACTAATATTCTAATTAAGCACACATGAAAAATAAAACGCATGTGAAATTCCGATTATGTTTGTGACAATAAGCTTAATTTTAAATGTAACTCTTAATTCCAATTTTCCATACAAGATGGTTTATTTTATATATAAAAAGCTTAATTATAAATGTGAGAAACTATAAGTTTAACATTTGTAAATCAATTTATAATAAATTCAAACATTAAATAGACTTCAGAGTAATATAAGTATATTTTAAATTCGAACTACCACTCTGATATCATTTTTATTATATATTTAGATAAAATTAGCAAAATTATTATATTTAAAATGATATTAGGAGTACAATTATTATATTTAAAATGATATAGTTTTGATGGTAGATTGGGCTAAACAATTTAATTTTTTTAATTAACTCTATTATTGTATTCAAGGAAATTAAATTAAATATAGAAATATAAATTTTATATATATATATATATATATATATATAACCCTCTCTTAACCTAAATCCCATTCTATTTCTGCCTCTTCTCTCACGATAACCGCCGCTCGCCTTTAGTCCAGGAATTCGCCCCTCTCCAATCTCGTATCAGGTATAACTCACTCATTTGCAGTAACGATTATGTGATCTGGGTGCTGGTTATTTTGATTTGTTAAAGTAAATGTTTGCTATATTCTCTTTGTTTATTTTGGGTTTTGTTTGATTTGGGGATTTGTTCGATTTGGGGTTTTCTTTCAAGCTCTGGTCTCTCTCCTCCTCTAATTTCTTGACCTTCAATTCAAGAGACCTGCAACCAAAAAAAAACAAAGCAAAAAAAAAAGATTTCTCAGATCTATTCGATTATAGGAACAAGGCTAGCAGATGTGTCGTTTAGGGGCGTAAACCATCGTTTAAGATCGTTGAACTTCTCAATACAGAGTTGAGAAGTGAGGGAAAAAAACAATCGTATACTCTTCAACCGATTAAACAATCGTCATGATCTGTATATCATTCAAGGAAAAAAAAACAAAACCCAGATCAAATTTCACCATTCCAATTAAAATACAGAGCTGCCCATTTTGGAATTAGCTATACTTTTCCCAGTTCAATTGTCTATTAGGCGTACTAAGACAGATTCCCCACAAAAAGGGTGAAAACTGAAACTCGGGAAACTCAAGCTTTTGCTTACATGAGTGGATGATTGATCGAAGAATAAGGCGGACGACGACAGGAAGCAGAACTTATCCCTTGAAATGCTATGCCCCTTGCTAAACATTTAAGGGAAAGTTGCAAAAAATTTCCCGATAAAAAAGATTTAGTGGCTGCATTTAAAAATAAGTCATAAACAACTTTGAGTTTTGTTGGGTCTGGTAATAATACGTCATTAGTTAGTTGGAAATTTGATCAAGAAGCTTGTACAGAAGCTTTAATTAGGATGATCATCAAGGATGAACTACCATTTAATTTTGTTGAACATGAGGGTTTTAGGGAATTCATTGAAGTGATTTGTCCTGAATTTAAAATTTCATCTAGAGGGACTATTGCTAGAAGATGTTGCACTCTTTTTTATGAAGGAGAGAGAGAAATTGAAAGATTTTCTTAAAATTGAATGCAAAAGAGTTTCAATGACAATTGATACTTGGACTAGCATTCAAAACGTATCATATATTGTGTTTAACTGCACATTTTATTGATTCAAATTGGAAGATGCATAAAAGAATTTTGAATTTTTGTGTTGTTAAAAGCCACAAAGGAAGTAATGTTGGTGTTGTTGTTGATAATTGTATGGATGATTGGGGTTTGACTAAAGTGATGTGTATAACTGCTGATAATGCATCATCTAATGATACTGCAATTCAACAGTTGAAAAATAAATTAAGTAAGAGAGATGCATTTGTTTTGGGTGGTGAAACTTTCCACATGAGATGTTGTGCTCACATCTTAAATCTAATTGTGAAAGATGGGCTTAAATGTGCTGATGTTGATGAATCTATTAAAAAGATTAGAGATGTTATCAAGTATGTTAGAAGTAGTCCTCAAATGTTAGATTATTTTAAAAAATCTTGTGAGGCAGTAGATATCGTGTACATGAAAAGTTTGATCATAGATTGCCCTACTAGGTAGAATTCAACGTGCTTGATGTTAGATATTGCTTTGGGGTATCAAAAAGTTTTTGATAAGTTGGAGGATATGGATAGAAAATATTTCATTGAGTTTGGGCCTGCTTATTTAACTGAGAGTAATTGGAAACAACTCACAACTGTCACAAAATTTCTTAAGCGATTTTATGATGTGACTTGCAAGTTGTCTGGATCATTATATTCAACTTTCAATTTATATTTTCTAGAGATTGTGCGTATTTTGAACTTATTGCATTCTTCTCAAACTAGTGGTGATGATTTTTTAATAGAAATGGGAAAACAAATGTAGTTGAAATTTGATAAGTATTGGGGTTCGATTAACAAGATGAATGTCATTCTTTTTATAGTTGTGGTTTTGGATCCTAGATTTAAAATGAAATTTCTAGTTTCAAAATACATAGCTTTTTATGGTGAGAATGAGACAGAGAAATTAGTTTCTAAAGTGAAAATTGCTTTGAATGGATTGATAGAAGAAATAAAAAATTAGAAGATGTTAATGTTAATCAAATTGTAGCCCCACCACCAAATTCTGATGATGTTGATGCATGGTTTTTGGAAAATGAAGATAAAGAGCAAGTTGTATCTCAAGGAGATTTGGATGCTTATTTGACCGATAAATTAGTAAAAAATTCTCCTGATCTTGACATTTTGAGCTGGTGGAAGATAAATGAGCCAAATTATCCAATTTTGGCTAAGGTTGCCAGAGATGTTTTGGCTATTTAGTGCTCGATTGTAGCTTCTGAATCAGCTTTTAGCACTGGAGGAAGGACTTTAGATAAATTTAGAAGTTCTTTAACTCTGATCACAGCCGAGGTTCTCATTTGTTGTCAAAACTGGTTGAGATCGGCTACACTCTTGGCTTTAGAGGCATCGATCGAAGAATATGAAAAATTTGAATCGGGTAATTATTATATTTGCATAATTTTTTTAAATTTCTATTTAATGTTTATATTTTTTGGTAATCTAATTATTTAAAATCTGTATTTTTTTAGATATTGCTCAAGATTCTGAATTCAATGTCAGCATAATGCAAAGGAAGACTATTGAATGTTGATTTTTAAGTAATGTATTTTGACTTAAATTTTAATTATCTTTATTGAGATATTTTAATTGTATTTATTTTATTATTGTGTGTATTTATTTTGTATTTAAAATTATTAATTTATCTGAAGTTCCGAATTGTACTGTACTATATTGTTTTGTACCGAAAGAACCGAAGCACCGTACCGAACTGTCCCGAATTTTTATAAAACCGTACCGAATTGTACCAAATTTTCAAGACAGTTACAATAAAATCCCCGAAATTTCAATACAATACGGAGATTTGTAAATCCCCGAATTGTATCGTACCGTGTACATCCCTACGCTTAATGCATGGTGCGAATTATTTATTGACCATTTAGTAAGGGATTAATCCTTGCTAATTTTGCGAGGAAAACAATCCTCACTAATTTAGCAAGGATAAATCCCTTGCTAAAGTTTAAATAAGGTGGTATTTGATAGATGAACCATTTAGCGAGAACATAATCCTCGCTAATTTTGCGAGAAAAATATTCCTTGCTAATTTAGCAAGGATAAATTCCTCGCTAATGTTGAAATAGGTGGCCTTTGATGGATGAACCATTTAGGGAGGACTTAATCCTTGCTAATTTTGCGAGAAAAAATAATCCTCACTAATTTAGCGACGATAAATCCCTCGCTAACATTGAAATAGGTGGCATTTGATGGATGAATCATTTAGTGAAGACCTAATCATCGCTAATTTTGCGAGAAAAACAATACTCGCTAATTTAGCGAGGATAAAACCCTCGCTAACATTGAAATAGGTGGCATTTGATGGATGAACCATTTAATGATAACCTAATCCTCGTAAATTTTATGAGAAAAACAATCCTCGATAATTTAGCGAGGACAAAACCCTCGCTAACGTTGAAATAGGTGGCATTTGATGGATGAACCATTTAGCAAAGACCTAATCCTCACTAATTTTGCGAGAAAAACAATCCTCGCTAATTTAGCAAGGACAAATCCCTCGCTAACGTTGAAATAGGTGGCATTTGATGAATGAACCATTTAGCAAGGCACTAATTCTCGCTAATTTTGAGAGAAAAACAATCCTCGCTAATTTAGCGAGGACAAATCTCTCATTAATTAGCAAAGACATAATCTTCACTAATTTATTTAGTGAATAAATTGCGAGAGTAATTTTCCTAGCTATTTTTATATGATTTTGACTCCAAATATTTAAATTGCATTTACATTTAATTAGATCATTTAATTAAATAAATTTAGATAATATATTTTTTGCAGCAAAAATTAAATGAATTAAATTATTGTTATTTAAATTAATTAAATTGAAATAAATTGTTATTTTTACATTCAATAATATCAATTATTATTTAATTATTTAATAAAAGGAATAAATTGTGAGGACACAGTCCTTGCAAAATTAGCTAGGATAAAAGTTCTTGCCAATTTTGCGAGACCCATGTCCTAGCTAATTACCCAAATATTTTGGCGGGATAAAATAAATGTTAGCGGGATTTATTTTTTCTAAATCCCTAAAACCTTATTCCTTTTCGTTTCACCACCCTTTTTCCCCTCTCTTTGTTTCTTTACTCATCGCCTTAGTTTATTGGCCTCGAGACTACTGACGGTGCTAGGTTGTTTAAAGAGTCCGATGTAAGAGGGGATAGGTATGATGCATATGAGGAATTGTCTGACGAGAAAGAGGGGACAGGTATGTTTGATCTTTCCTCGGATTTTGACGAAGAACAAGGTTGTTATTCACTGTCCGATGAGAAAGTTTCGTGTACAGTATAAGTTTAGGAACGAAAATTTAGCTGAAATATGAATGACAAGTTAATGATGCATATCTATTGTCTATTATTTATTAACTTAATTATCTTTCTCATCTTAGTTTATGTATGTAGTTTCCTTTATGAATTTGTGTGTACATAATATTGATTTCAGCTTATTGTTGAACAGGTTCTACTGCTAGTTGGGGTAGGCAAGATTATGCTGGTGTAGTTAAGGTGAGGGAAATTAGTCATTTTTGGTTTTCCCATTTCATAAGTGTTGACTCACTAGTTTTACAGTTCAGGAAAAAACCTATATGTTTTTTTATTCTGACTAACTCTAGATCTTTAAGTTCTGAGAAGGTAAATATCTTTTTTCCTATGTAAGCATTATTAGTTATTAGAGTTTGTATCTTTATCCTTACCAGAAACAAAAAATAATTATGTTTGAGATCACTCATATCTCAGAAGTGATGAACTTCGATAGTTCAAGTTAAGTTATTCACAATGTTAAAAATATCCACCAACCATATTATTTATCGATTGGTAGATATTTCAAGTTAAGTTATTCACAATGTTAAAAATATGTCTTTATTGCTTCCAATATAATGATCTGCCTGTGCCCTAACACCCTACTCCCACCTCTCTCTCTTTGGTAACTATATGTTGTTCAAATTTGGAGGACTTCTTAATGATATTTAATCTACTTCTATTGGCAGCCATTGATGTTCATTGTACCTGATGTTAAAGATGTTTATACCCTTTATAAAGTGATGTTATTACCTAGCTTTCTAAGGTGAGCTATAGGTTGTTAGTGTTTATCCTTATCTTTTGAGAAATATATGTAAGCATATGGAAAAATGTTTATGACAACTAAAGATGTGTCAGTTTGTTTTCTTTGTGATTTGATAAAAAAAGTTCTCTTTGTTGAAGTATTGAGAATTTTTAATAATTGTGTTGTATTTTTTTGAGGATCTAGTGCCGCTAGCATTTAGAACTATTGCTGGAAACCATCCCTGCCATCTTTCATAATAGTAGAACTTTTGATTCAGCCTTCGATGCAACAACTAAGGTATGTTGCATATGCTACTTGTTGTAATTTTTTCCTTGTTAATGACTTGTGCTGAGCAAGTTGTTAAATCAATCATTATAAAAACTTCACTAGGTTATGAAAGTGTCTGACCAACCATTTGAACAGTCTTTAGATGCAAAAGTGTCTGTAAAGGCAACAAAGTTTTTCCCATCCATAAGTGTCTATTAGATGAGGGATGATGGATTTTATTGGAGCTTAAGGGAAGTGGTTGCTTGATTATATTTTTGAAGCAGTGGATAGAAAGCTATATTTTCAGAGTATATTCTTAATTCCACGAACTTATCACGATTTCAGGCATCTTTCTTGGCAAAAAAGAATATTGGAGGGAAGCTTCTACTATTTCAGATATGGATTAATATATGTTCCATGAGTCTTGTGCCTTGTAGTAAAATCCCTAAATTGAGATTTAAATTATGAGTTTAAGTCTTAATTTTCTATTTGATAATTGAAGTGAAAAAGTTTGGTCAATTTCTTAGAATGAAATTAAAACAGACACACACATAAGTAAATGCACAAAATATTTATTATGATGTGTAATTCAGGTGACAGGTAGTGGTAATCAATGAACATATTGTTGGCAATGAACGGTGCATGCATATTTTCACAAAAACCAGGATTTGTATATGCAAATGATGGTCTATGCAATTGTAGCCTTATATGGAAAATAGCAATGTGACTGTTATGATCTTGATTGTCTTTAATATTTAATTGTGACCCACTACATCTGCCCAAAGTTTAATTCTTAGTGGTGTTTTAAATATGCTTGATA
Source organism: Excoecaria agallocha (assembly GCA_037975025.1). Lineage (NCBI taxonomy): Eukaryota > Viridiplantae > Streptophyta > Magnoliopsida > Malpighiales > Euphorbiaceae > Excoecaria > Excoecaria agallocha. Next base: position 71,936,683 of record CM075807.1, read on the forward strand.
CTGCTCATCTGCTTTCCAGGTCTGTGTTGATGTCTTCATCACAAGTCAAACATATGTGGACATTGCTTCCATCTCTGTTATTCCAAAAATTACTGGTGGGTAGGTATCACCAAATGTCCAATAAGTTTTATGTTGTCAAATGATTTGATATATATATATATATATATATATATATATGTATTCAATTTTTGCCTATTGAAATAGCTGGATTGTTCTTTTGTTGCTATTCTATTCAAAATTGCTTTTCTAATAGATTTGGTATTTGAAACTTATACTGTTGTTCATCGTTGTAATTTATTTGATAAAAACCTATCCCTTGGATTTGCAACATGGAAAAATTTACATGTACAACAATTTTTTAGTTTTTACAAGGGCTTTATATAATGGTACATGTACAGTCATCTGGTCAAGTCATCCCTGTATTTGAGAATGAAAGGTTTGAGCATGAGATGACCAATTTATGAAATAATGAATAAAGGTAAACTACTTGCCAATTCATGAAATAATGCAGAAAGGTAAACTACTTTATGGAGATCTTTTCCTTAATTAATGCTCTCATGGAAGCTTAATTGGTAACGGCTTTTGTATGATGCATTAAAGATTCTACTTGAGAAATATTTATAAAGTTTGTGCCTATAAAAAAAATTCTGCTGGAAATTGCAGTAAATGTATGGCCTAATAGATAAAACGCAAGTAGTTCTCTAATCCTATGAACTATTTGATAGACGTTTTGAAAGATTGATTTGAACATTGTCTCAGAACAATTATCTCAAGTGTACAAATAAAGTAGTAGAACTTGATTTCATATATACACTGCAAGCCATTGTAGTACTAGGGGTTTTATACTTCTACAAGTCTAGTTGTCTAGACCTGTAAATGTTTTTTCTTTGTCTTCTTTAAAGAAAAATGTGGATTGTTGGAGAAGAGTAAAATCTCTCACAGCCTTAAATGTTTTCTGGGTTATGTTCTCCAGGTTTCTTATTATTATCCCTTCCCGGTTCATTCTGATCTTGCCAAGCTTTACAATGATCTCAGATGAAATGTCACCAGGCCTCAAGGTTTTGAGGCTATCATGCGTGTGAGATGCAGTCGGGTAATACTATTATCACTATTATCACCACCATACAGTTGTTTGTTTTTATCATACTTTATTCCTTTGTTTTTCTTAGTGAACTTCTGCATATTTTGTAGGGTATTGAAGTACAAGGGTACTCTGGAAACTTCTGCAATCGCATTCTAATAGACATTGATCTACCAGGGGTTAGTGTATCTTTCGTATCAAATTCTTTGTTTAATATCATGATGCCTGTTATGTTTTACCATAAATTCCATAGGTTCTGCTAAGTAAGCCTGCAATTACAATAGAACCTTATCTTGTAGTGAGCAATTACAATAGAACCTTATCTTGTAGTGAAGGATAGATCATTCACATTAGGTTATCTATATCTCATATGCTTCCTAAGATATTCTTGTTGCTAGAAATTAAGTCTTAGATACTTTCCTATTGGTACCTTGCAACTTTTATCATTATTGTGTGCTGAACAAACTTTGTTCCTTTGTAGAGATTGAGATGGTAAGCCTATTTCCAACTAACCAAACCATTTAGAGAGCATTGATATAATTGTATCTTCGTGTCTATTGCTTTAATCCATTTTTCTTTGTTTTCCTTAAACTTATATATTTATTGTTATATGAGTGGTTCTGGACCTTCCTAGCGAATGTGAGAATTTTAGGACCTGTGGCAAGTTGCCTATTTTATATTTATATGGGCAAATATTTTGAATATCTAACACTATAGACACGAAGGTACAATTTTTTGTATATATATTTTTGTTTTTCTTGACATGGACAATGATGTCATGGTTTGAAAGCATGCTTCATAGGCTGTGAAAGAACAATCAATGCTAGAAATTTATGAATTGTTTTTCTTATATGAAATTCTTTCTAATTGCAAAGTTTGCTTTAACTTTCTTGTATACCTTCACATAAATGAGTTCTCTTTTGCTGATATGTAGAAGCCAACAAATTCTATTATGGATGGAGTTCTTGGTTATTTGTAGTCAATCAATACACAACTATACGAACTAGAAGCAACTGGCATTTTATGAACTGTTTATGACTTTTTATTGTTACTGTTATATATGCATGTATCATTTTAGATATATTATTAGCAATGTTATACATTTGTAAATAACAATTTATTCATTAATATATATATATATATATATTAATTATTGAGTAAATATAAATTTTTTATTTTTTAGTTTATTATTTAAATAATAAAATTTTCATATTAAATTAATAAAAATAAATTCATATCAACATTTAGCGATTATATATCTCATATTTGTAACAAAAGTCATCCTAGCTGAATTTAGTAAGGATATCAGTCCTCGCTAATTTTTGCGAGGACACTAATTTTTGTGAGGACTAAGTCCTTGCTAATTTTGCGAGGATTTAGTCCTCGCTATATTTTGCGAGGATTTAATTCTCGCTAACCAAGTCCTCGTAAAATTTAACGAGGGCTAATTCCTTGCAAAAGTTAGTGAGGATTAAATCCTCACAAAAAGTCCTTGCAAAAATTAGCAAGGACTGATATCCTTGTTAAATTCAGCTACGATGACTTTTGTTATAATTTTTTTGTCCTTGCTAAATTAATTTAGGGACAAAAAATCATCATTTAGCGATGATTTTTGTCCTCGCTATTTTGCATTTTTCTTGTAGTGACGTGAAACACACACACTGTAAGCGATTAAATAGCTAGCTATTTAACCAACTAAACAATTAAAATATTCTACATCCCCCCCTCAAGGTGGATCTTGATGGCAATCGTATAAGCCCAACTTGGACAAAAAATGATCAAAGAGAGGACCAGATAACACTTTGGTAAAAAGATCGGCTGGATGTTGCTTGGAATAAACATAGCAAGGTTGAACAAAATGTTTATACTTGTTTCAAACTAAATAACAATCTATTTTCAAGTGCTTAGTTCTTTCATGAAACATTGGGTTAGGTGTGATATGTAAAGCAGCCTGGTTGTCACAACTAAGAAAAATAGGAAGTGGAATTTGCAGTTGAAGATCCTGTAACACATAATAGACCCACTATAATTCACAAATAGTAGTAGATAAACTTTTATATTGTGCTTCAGTTAAGGAAAGAGAAATAGTGGCTTCCTTTTTAGTTTTCCATGAAATATGAACAGCTCCCAAAAAATGCAATAACCAATAAGTGATATTCTACTGAAAGGACAAGTGGCCCAATCAGCATCAAGTAACCACGAAGGAAAAAATCATTAGTAGCTGGAAAAAATAATCCTTTTGAAGGAGAAGTCTTCAAATAACGAAGAACATGCAGAGCGGCAAACAAATGTTGCTTAGTATAATTTTGAATAAACTGACTAAGTTGTTGGGTAGCATGAGTAATGTCAGGTCCTGTAAATCCAAGATACAATAGGCGACCTACCAATCTACGAAACTTATCAGGTTCAGTAAGCAAAGGCGAAGAATCATCATCAAACCTAGACGTCTTCGACAGTGGCGTAGTTATCCCCTTTGATGCCATTAAACTAGTATCTTCAATAATATCCAGAATATATTTCGTTGATTCACATACACACCTATTTTTGATCTAGCCAATTTGAGCCCAAGAAAATATTTAGCTGGAACATTATCTTTGATTGTAAATTGTTAGTGTAAAAATATCCTTTACCACCTATATATCTATTTTAGTAAGACCAGTGATGAGAACATCATCCACATATACCAGAAGAGCAATATAGCCTTCTGATAAATGCTTGAGTTATAAAGATCAGGAGTTAACTGGTTAAAGCTTATGCTTTTCAATATGAAAGTGAATTATTAGTTCTATTGTCTGGAAGCTTGTTTTAACCCATATAAGGATCATTTTAGCTTACAAACTTGATTAGGTAAGCCTTAGCATATCCTTTCTGAGGTATCATATGCAATTCTTCATTTATATAATCATAAAAAAGCATTGTTTATATCTAATTGATGAAGTGGCCAATCCTTTATAGCAGTTACAACAAGCAAAACAAGTACAATCACCATTTTTGCAACAAGGAGAAACTTTCAATGTAATCACTACCTTCAATCTGATTATATCCCTTAGCCATTAATCTTGCTTTATGCCTCTGTACACTACCATCCAGATTGAGTTTAATTTTATAAACCCATTTAGAGCCAATATCTCTTTTACCTTTTGGTAACTCAGTAAGTTTCCAAGTCTCATTGTCTTCCAAAGCTTGTAATTCATCTTACATAGCTCTCATCCAATTGGGGTTAGCTCTTGCTTGATTAAAAGAACATGGTTCCTTGATAGTTGAAACATTAGCTAAAAAAGACATGTAACTAGATATAATATGAGGCGAAACAACAAAGGAAAAAGTATTTGGGGTATATGAGGATGGTTTCTTTAATGATTTAGTAACCGAAATAGTAGTAGTGGACTGTACATTATTAGTCACAAAATCATTTAACCAAAATGGTTTTTGTTTATTTCTTTGACTTTTCCTGATAGGAAAAATATAGATAGGTTGATTGATTTCAAGTTGAATAGGAGATGGAGAAGAAGAGGTAGGACGAGAAGTCGATAAAAAGTAGTAATTTATAGGGAAAAACTATAATCGGAGAAATCATCCATTGATAATAGAGTAGGAATACATGGGGAACTGTTATAAGAAATGTTTTGAAAAGGAAAATGATTTTCATAAAAAATGACATCTCTAGAAATAAAAACTCTGTAAGTTTGAAGATCATATAACTTGTATGCCTTTTGACCATGTGGATAACCAATGAAAATGTATTTAAAAGCAAGAATATCCAACTTATCTCTGTGTGGTAAGGTATTAGAAGCATAACATAGACAATCAAATGTTTTCATGAATTGATAGTTGGGTTTCTTTTGGAATAAAACTTCAAAGAGAGGGTTTCTTTTGGAATAAAACTTCAAAAGGGATTGTTAGTGAAGGATGGGTGAAGGAAGTCTTTTTATGATGTAGTTAGCAGTTAAAATGGCATCTCCCCAAAAATGTTTTGGTAAATTGGATTAAAACATAATGACTCTAGCTACTTGTAAAAGATGTTGATGTTTCCTCTCAAAGATACCATTTTGCTAAGGGGTGTAAACACATGATTTCTAGTGGATAATGCCATGGCTAGAAAAAAGATTTTGGCAATCAAAATTTGTGAATTATGTGCCATTATCAGTTATAATGGCTTTTATAGGTAGCTAAAACTGGGTTTTGATCAGGTGTATGAATGTTTGTATGATTGAACGAGTTTGACTTTTGTATTTTAGTAAATAAGCTCATGTGCTTCTACTATGGTCATCCACTATGGTTAAAATAAAGTGAGCTCCACTTAAAGTGGCTTGTTTATATGGACCCTATAAATCCATATGTATTAACTCAAAATAAGTTTGGGAATTAATTTTACTCACAGGGAATACAAGTCTAGTTTGTTTGGATTCATGACAAATATCACATGGTTACTTAGAAATAAAAAATTTCATATCATCTGGTCGAGAATTCAATTGTTTCGAAACAACAATAGAAGGATGGCCCAATCTCTGGAGCCAAAAATAAAAAACACTAGCTTGATAATAATAAGCTAGTTTATTTCTGGTTGGAAATTTTACAAATGACATTTGGATCAAACGAATTATGATTTATTATGTACAGTCCATTTATTACTTTTCCAACCGCTAAATCTAGTCACTGACAAGGTCTTATAAAACACAAAAATCGTAAAAAAAATAAATTTTATATAAGCAGTAAGGGTTAGTTTGTTAACTGATAGAAGATTGAATTTGAATGAAAGAATATGTAGAGAAGATGTAAAGATCAAGCTGTCACTAAGCTTAACATCTCCTATATGATTAACATATTTGATTCTTCCATCAGGTAAATGAACAAGTGTGCATTTTTCAATAGGTTTAGGATTTTTAATAAGATGTAGCTAAGTACACATGTATCAATTATCCAGGAACCATGTGTAATAAAATCAAGAGAACTTAAGCCAAAATTCAGAGTACTACCTGCAAAATCTTCGAAATGAGCAAAATTAACTACATTCTCATCAATGCTTCCTTATTTTCCCTTTTCCTTCAGAAACCTCTCAATTCATTGCTAAATCAAGTTAGCTATATCTTCTTTCCAACCAGCATTATCATTTCCTTGAAAATCAAGAGGTAAATCAACCATATTTGCAAAAATTTTGCCTCTTTTTCCAATCTTTTTATCCTTTGTTCATTTGAACCATTTAGATTTCCATGAATCCTAAAGTATATATCTCACATATGCCTTTTCATTTTACACAAATCACAATACATATCATCTTTATTAACCTATTTCTTTTTGTTTCCTTTAACCACCATATTCATCCTTTGATTCATTCAAGATCTTACCAGCATTGCATTTTTAGTAACTTCCATAAAAATCACATTTACTTCCCTTTATTTTTCAACTTAAACCCATTGAATAAGCTTTGTTAACATTTGGTAACGATTTCATGATAAACATCTGATTTTTGACTGCATCATATGCATCATCCAATCCTATGAGAAACTGTATTAAATTGTCATTGGAATCTTGATTTGCCATTTTCTTTGAAGTTCCATAACTACATTGCGGTATAGGAGCCAAACATGATATCTCATCCCAAAGCTATTTCGATTTCGTGAAATATTTCATCACAGACATATCTCATTGAGAAATTGAACATATTTCTCTTTTAATTTGATAAAGAAGTGATCCATTACATTCACTGAACCTCATTCCATAGATCCTTTGCAAAATCTGTATATAAAAATGCCTCAATAATTTCTCTTGAAATAGAATTCAAGATCCATGATGTAACCATACAATCAACTCTGCACCATTGATCATATTCTAAAAAGGTTGCTTTTGGTTTATGACATCTTCCATCAATGAATCCTAATTTCACCTTAGCTCCTAAAACTCTCTTCATTGCTTTACTGCATGACAAGTAATTGCTTCCATTAAGAGGTGTAGTAACTAGGATAATCCCTGGATGATATGAGTTTTGCAAGTACATAGCATCTCCATCAATATTGCATCTTGTTTCTAAGCTAACTTCGGTTTGTGTAGCTGATCCTCTTGGAACTTCCATCATTTTCAGAGAATAAAAAGATTTAGGCAAAAATTAGGATATTAGAATAGAACGAATATCTAAACCCACTTTGATACCATGAAGAGAAACTCTATTAACAAAGCTTGAAGGAAGAAGAAATAAAACTAAAAAATTATATGCTATCCTTCATATATGCAAACATAATACAAGATTGTTTATATACATGTATAGATTGGTAACCACCTCTATAACAGAAAGTCACATTAGCATAAATAAGAAACACATGAAACACACACACACTGTAAGATGTTAAACAGCTAGTTATTTAACCAACTAACTAACTAACTAAAATATTCTACACTTTAGCATGAAAATTTTAATAAATTTCAACTCTATTCTATTGAACCACTCAAATTAAATTTTCCTTTTATTTAAACTTTTAAGTCTTAAACAATAAATTTTGTTATTAATTATTTTTAACAGAACAAATTAATAACATTTTTCGGAGAGGTGGAAAAATTCATCTAAATCCAAAATCTCACCCAAACCCATAAAAAAACTAAAATTAACTCAATCCAAACAAATACTCATAGGATTAATCCAAAATTGATTCATTTTATTTTTCATGTAATTTTTGTTCCGTTAGCCCTTTAAAATATCCTAAATGTTGAACTACAAAAAATTTAGTTGAAGGCTTAGATAAAATAAAATTTTAAAGTTCAAGTATTAGAATTAAAAAGTAATTTTTTCCCACAATATTAGTGGTGGAGTTAATGGAAAATATAGAGAAATTCATCAAATGGTAAATTAATGGAAAAAAATGTGAAAGGAATTAACTTTAGGACCAAATATTCCCATTAAGGTAACTATATCTTTTCTCTTAGTTAGTTAGGTACTGGCCAAATTTAATAAGCGTCATTCTCTTAAAATTTTCAAATTACACAAATTTTCTCTAAATCAAACTATATACTTAATTAGTACTATATGATCACAATTAAAATAAATAATAAATACGTATGTATATAATTAATAAAAAATCAATAATGATTGAAAATTTGACACAAGATTGGATGTTTTTTTTTCTATAGTTGCCTTATTTGATATTTATCTCAAAAAGAAAATCATTTTAATTTTATGTGGGGTTTATGATACAAATATTATTGGTAAAATAATTGAATATTCTTACATAATTATACACAAATAATTAGGTGTATCGCTTTAATTAATTGATTGCGGGGGACCGGTCTTGCAAGATATATTTAAATAAATATCTTTTGTAATATATAAATGTAGTGCCTTTAATATGAAATTATTATACCACAAACAAGCCATAAAGTCATCAAAAGAAAATCCTATCAATGCAAACCAAGTGATTGAAGAATTTATTATTATTATTATTATTATTATTATTATTATTATTATTATTATTATTATTAGCAGCAGCAGATTTATATTTATGTAAATTAATAAAACAATAATTTTAAGGATAATTGAATTAGCTTTTGGGATATATCTTTTTACCATCATCATGTTTGGAGTTAATATTTTGTAAGCAAGTAACGACAATTGGCCAAATTTTGTCAATATTTTTTGGGAAATACTTTTATCCTAATGAATAATCTTACATAATTATAGAATAGGGATGACTTCAATGCGGCCCAAAGTTTTACTACATTTCAATTTCAACTTTTAGATACTTTTCTTGTCATAATAGTAGTGGTTGCAATGGTAAAAGGAATTTGATTCCGACAAGTACTCAATTGATAAGACAAAATACATTTGAATTCTATCTCATATTAAAGTTAACCAAAAATAATAATAATTACATTACAAATAATGAGTTGACAACAAAATGATCTAGGTAAAGGTCCACTCTCAACTGTACCTATGGATTAATCACTTCATATCTAATGACTATTAGACCCTCTTTGGGTTACTTTTACTAGCAATCATTTAACATTCTATTTCTAATCAAAAAATTTAAAAATAATTAATGCTAAAATACTTGAATTTATGATAATATTTTAAAAAATTATTTTGACCGAATTTTGAAAGAAATTCATCAAATTTCGAAAAAAATTCTATCGAAAATTTGTGTTGGTTGCTACATAAGTCTGTTACATGGGATGAGTGTCATGTTAGAATTCACATTACGACAAATGAGGAGATGCCGTACATGTGTAAAAATTTTATGATTTTTTTTTATTTTAAAATATTTTTATACATAGTATCTTTTCATTGATCATAATATAGCAACTTAAATGGGTGATAGACTAATATGGTGGCCTATATATCATACAATTGGATAGGATGGGTAATGTGCTATATGTCAACAAAGATTTTTAGTAAGTTTCCTATAGAAATCTGACAAAAGTGATTTTTTTTGAAACTTTTTTTTCTAATTTTAGGTTTTTTTTATGTTAAAAAATTTTATTCTATGATTTTTAAGTTAAAAATGGTATAGTTCAATAACCGTAATTAAAATTAATTCAACTTGTTTGGAAGAAATTGGTCATGGTATGGTATTGTATGGTCTAGTGTTGTAATTATTGTTACTATGTCATGAGAAAATGATATGGTATGACATGTTTTAATAGATTTTTGATTGAATAAAAAAATATATAAGATAAAAATAATTATGATAGAAGAGATAAAAGTTAAAGTTATATTAGAATATAAATTTAGTTATCAAAATTAAATAAAAGTGATAAGAGAAAAAATATATAAGAAATCATGCAAAACCATCAATTTAAAGTGTGTTTGGTAAAGTTGTAGATTTTTAGTTTTTTTTTTATTTTTAAAATTCAAAAACTATTTTGATTTTTTATTATTTATTTTTTAGAAAATTATTTTACATATTTAAAAACTTTATCATATTTTTTTAATTATACATATATGTTATAATGTCTATAATATTTAATAATATATTATATATTATACCAATTAGCACTTTAAATTGATAATCATCTAATATTATTAGATGAAAATGGTAGGGATGGTGGCAACGTGGTGATGGCAGTAGTGCCAATGGCTGTAGTAAGGTGGATAGTGGTAGTGATCAATAAAATATGGAAAAAATGGCTGCAAAGATAAAAAAGAAAAAAAAATTTAGAGTGCATTCCATAAAATTGTATTGGTTTTTAGTTATTTATTTTTAAAATTTAAAATCTATTTCCAATTTTATCATTTATTTGTTTTATAAGACTATTTTACATATTTAAAAATTGTATCATATTTTTTAATTATACATGTATATTACAATTTATGTAGTATTTCATATATATTAGGGGGTGTGTAAACCCGACCCTATAATGATATTCGGATAGGGTTGTTAGGGTTTAACGGGTAGGGTTGGTTAAGAAATATTTGAAAAATCCAGGTTCGGTGTGGTTCAGGCCAAAACATACAAAAAATTGACCTGATCGAGACCTGACTATAAAAATCCTTTTTATGTGTTTTTTCTTTTCGTTTCATGAAAACCCTAAATCCTAAATTCATCTCTACCTTTTTCTATTGCCATCAGCTACCACAACCACCTCCTCCTATTGTCGATGTCTGCTTGCCCTCATCTATTTCTCTCTCTTTCATTTCATCAAATCCTAAAACCCAATTTCAATGTCAAACCCTAAGAAAATTTCTTGTTTCTTATGTCTCTCACCCTCTTGATTTTTAGATTAAAGTTCTCCTTTCATCTCTGTTTGCCCTAATCAATGAAAAATCAGTCATCTTTCATCTAAAAAATTTGAAAATTTTTTGATCTCTCACTTTGTATAAATTTTAAAATCCCTAAAATTGAAAATGTACTTCTCCTTCAGTTCAAAGTCGCCTTTCGCCAGTACTGAATCTCCAATCTCCAACATTAATGTTCGCCATTGTCAAATCTCTGATCTCCAGCGTCTTCATTAGCTACTGTTGAATCTCCGATCTTCGATCATTGTTCCTCATGGTTGCTTCTCTATTTTCATTGATGATTTCAGTCATCGTCACCCTTAATAATTTTGCTTCTAGGCTATACATCTTAAGACTAAGAGTTAGGGAAGTTTGTTGCAAGAATTTCTTGTGTTTACAGTTAACGTTGATTTAGAATTTAGAAATAGTTCTACGATGATATTGAACTTTGTTTTTTTTTTAATTTTTATTCCATGAAAATTGAAAGCCACTGCTATTCTTTTTGGATTTGTACTTTGGTTTCTTGATACTGGAAATGAAATTTATTTTGATTCAATAAAAAGAATAGAAGAATTTGATTACTTCATTTGTTTTGCTTATTTATTAATGTTTCTTTATTGATTCAAGGCAAATCTAGCAAGATGTATGTGCAATTTCTTCTTATTGTTTTCATTGATGGTTTTTTCTGGTTGTTCAAGGTTAACAGGGTCGGGATCCAAAATTTTTGGGTTAATAGAGTCAGGGGGCGAGGCATTAGTAGGATAAGTTCAAATATAAAATATAGCACTTTTTTCGGACATCAAGTTATTCGGGTTTGGTCCAAGTTGATCGATGCGCGCGTGCGTGCACGTACACACACATACACACACACACACACACACACACACACACACACACATATATATATATATATATGCCAAATGACACTGTTAGATTGACAAGAATCTAATATCATCATATAAAAATGGTGATGGTGGCGGCGCGACAATGTGTTGCGGTGGCGACGCAAATGGTGATTAAAATATAAAAAAATGGCTTCAAAAATAAAAAAATAAAAAATTTAAAATTTAAGAATTGATGTTTTATAAAAATGTAAAAATAATTTATTTTAATTTAGAAAAAAATTAATTTTGCTGAACAAATTTTATTTATTTAAAAAAATAAAAATGATGAAAACAAAACATAAATCAGCAGATTTTTAGTGGTTTAAAAATTTGAATAAAATGAAACATTGATCAATCATAAGAAAACAACAGTCACAGAAAATTCACTTTCCTAAATAACACATTAAACTATATCATCCAACACCATCTCATTGACTATGATCTGAAAAGAGTCTAGATAAAACAAAAAATTTTCAAGTGCAGTTCGATATTGGTGGATTTGCAAAGAAAGATTAGCAGAGATTTTTAAGGATTAATTTTAAAAACCTTTTACTTTTTTCACTATATACCGCATCTTAAAAATGTTGAATTTATGGATCTATACTAATTAAATATATGAATATAGCATATTATATACTATCACAATTTTAGTCCAAATAAAAGTGATATGGCTTAGGGATGCTCACAGGGCAGGGACCCGGCCCGAACTCTCCAAATTTTCTCCCTGTGGAGACATAGACGGGGAAAAAAAATCCCCGATATGTATTTCGAGACGGAGACGGGGAATGGAGTATCCGCCCCACGGGAATCCCAGCCTTGCAAAAATAAATTTTTTAATTTTAAAATATAATATTTTATAAATAATTAAAATCAAAATTAAAATATAACTTAATTTTATAATTATTAAGTTTTAAATTATACTTAATTTTAAATTTATGAATGGTTAAAATTTATATTAATTTAAATTATGATTGATTTAAAGTTTTTTTATTTATTAAATTTTATATTTTAATTTTAATTATTTATAAAATATTTTATTTTAAAATTAAAAAAATTAGTTTTTCGGGGAACGGGGATCCTCGCGAGGTGGGGACAGGGGGGATTTTCTCCCCATTATAGAATTGGGGGAGAGAACAGGGAATCCCCGATCCCAGCGGGACAGTGAGTGGTGGTATAATCCTCGGCCCTATCCTGCCCCATGAGCACCCCTAATCTGGCTAATTTAGAGTTAAATTGGACTTAATAATCGTTTTATTAAAAATATGAGGTTATTTTATAAATGTGTAGAAACCTAAAGGATTTAATCCAATTTATGACTGGCTAATTAGAAAATAAATCAACATAAAAATAGGATGTGATCCTGGTTGCAAGAGAACTCTAATTCTAATTCTAACAGTTCTTGTCTCTCTAGTATCCAATCACCCTTGAGAAAATCAAGATGTCTGTATCAACTAGAAATCATAAAACCTATGCATCTCTAATGGCTACAGATTTAGGTACGCTTTTGTATCTATTCTATTCTTAATTATTTGACATAATTTGTAACGTCCTAATTTTAAATTACCCGAATAATAAGTAAATCGACCCAAATAATGTGTAAATTTGACAATAAAATAACTATAAAATAATTTGGGTTGAATTAGGGGTGTAATTGCATAAAAGAAGAAGTTTTGGGGCTAATTTATAAATAGTATAAAGTTGAGGGACCAAATACGAAATTTTGCCAAAACTACGTCATTTTGGCCTTATTTTTCTTTCTTTCTTTTCTTTGGCTGTTCCAGTGACCGACCACCATTATTTTTCCTTTCTTTTTCTTTTCATTATTTTTCTTTTTCTTCTTATCTTCCTTCTCCCTTTCCCCTTTTGATCCAACCATAGTAGGCCACCGCCAGCCAGCCAGAGTCGTTGTCCCACCGGAGCAGTCATTGGTGCATCATCCTTTCCCCTTTCTCTTCCTCTCGCACCTTACAATGACATGACTCTCTTTCCTGCATCACCCCTCCTTGCTCGATTTTCCCCTTAAATTCGATCTAAATGGTTGCTTTTATTCCTTAATTGCTATGTAAGTCTTAATTTTCCCTTAATAAAGCTTGTGGTGTGAAAAAAATGGTGAAAAATAGAGAAATTTTAGATTTACGGATTTGGGTTTTTGGGGAAAATATTAGATTTATGCATATAATTCTGTTATTCAGTAATTAAAAAGGAATATTTAACTAGCTTATGTAATTTTGAGCAACTAAATATTTTTGGATGAGGAATTTAAGTTAAATTCATGAATATTTGTAGAGAAATAGGTTGAAAGGAGCAGTAAAGCAAAAAGAAGTGAAGAAAATTGAGAAATTGGAGCCCTTGAGATTGAAAACTTAAAGAATTATCAACAAAAATAGGTAAGTGTTCTAGCAAATTGAGGTATTCTCAGTGTGAAAATTAGATGTGAATATAATTAAGCATCGCATATATACATTTTTAAGGATTAAATAAGTTAAATTAATGAGAGTTAGAAATTTATTTCATTTGCCTTTAGTAAAATTAAATAGGAAATGGAGAAATATGATAAGTTTGGCATGCCAATTAGGGACGTTTAGCAGTACTACGCCTTGATGTGGACACTGGATTGAATGGCTCTGTGAGCTTTTCCTGTGGGTTTGATTAATTTTGAGTTGTAGGCTGAATGGCTCCACAAGCTCTGTCCACATAAGTATAAGTATAAATGTACATATATAAATGTATGCATGTATATATATGTATGTGTGTGTATATGTATATATATACACACACACACATTCAATATATATATATATATATATATATATATATATATATATATATATATATATATATATATATATATATATAATAAATTTGAACGTCAATATTGAGAAAATTGAGATTGATGGACCGCATGGTTCTGATGAACTCAGTCCTATGTTTATTCCAATTTATCCTACTCGATATGGTACCGCTAAAGTTTACTTGGGGAAAATACCATATTTAATCACTTAGACTTTATTTTAAAATAGATTGAATTTTCTTTCAAATTGGAATAGTTAACTAGAATTTTCTTGAAAATATAATATTCAAAGTTTGATTTAAGGTAAGTGGTTAGTCATGTTAATGTTATAAATTCCAATTATATTTTATTTTATGTTATCTATTTCTTTTATATATAGTCTAGTTGAAAAAATAGAATTGCTTGAACACCACTAAGTGTTATGCTTAGCGCATGGTTTTCTTTCCGTGCGTAGGTTGAAAGAATTTTTGATAAAAAGTTGTAAGTTGATCAGCATCAAAATTTATGTCACAACAGAGGAGAAATTTTGACGTGAATGTACTATAGCTTTTTATGAATAATTTTAGTATATTTTGGTATGATTGTTAAATTTTGGACAGGTAATATGATGTAAATATTTCTGGACAAATGGTATTATAGATTAAAGTGAGAATGTCATAATTAAGTGATGTGTATGGTTTGTTGAATTGACTAATGAATTGTTGGAGGAAGGGCAATAATTATGTGTTGGAGTTTGTATGGAGAATGGATGGTAAGATGAACTTATATAGAAGTGTTTTGGATGAATTCTTTTCTGGGGTTTTGTTGAATTTTAGAGGAAACTCTGCCAAAATTTTTATCAAATGAATAGTAATTTTGGAATATAATTGTTTTCAGAGAAAAATGTATTTTTTTAACTTTTATTAAAGAAGCCTAAACCCGAATGTGACATCTGGTATCCAGATCTTTAACTAACCGGATATAAGGCATTACCTTTAGTGGTATTAGAGCTCAGTTTAAGCGATTTTGGACCAGTAATTAAGTGGTTAGAAAGAGAAAGAAAAAAGAATTAGGGTGCATGCTAAGAGGAAATTATATATGAATGTGTTGTGATTCTGATGTGGAGTTATCATTATTGGTTGTTACAGATAAAAGAATGGAATCGAGATCAAGGGGAAGCACTGAGGAAATAGAAAGCAACACGTCAGCTAGTGATGTAGACAGGGGTGTAGATTAGCAACTAGCTCAACTGGCACCACCACCTGGAGTTCAGCAAATGCCATATTTGGCAGATTTCTTTACAATAATGATAGAACTCATTAAACAACAAATAGTTACTGCACCACCTATTCAGCCACAGCCTTAGCCTTCCCTACCTTCACAAAGGCTTACACTAGAAAATGAAAAGAAATTAAGAGCAGAGAATTTCAAGGGAGAATCAACAGTTACTGCCTCAGATGCTGAGTTCTGATTGATCAGGATAAAGAGGATTTTTGTTCTCTCCTGCATCTCACACGGATTACTTCAAAGACTAATATACCAATGGTGGGAATCGACAAAAAAATTTGTCGTACCACAAAATCTTAATTGGGGTTACTTTTATATCTCAGTTCAGAGACAAATATATGAGAGAAGAATGCATGGAAGAGATGAGAGATGCCTTCCTCCATTTGAAGTAGCGACCTAAATCAGTGGCAGAGTATGAGAAGGAATTTGACAGATTAAGTGCCTATGCTGAATAGTTTATCCCTTCCATAGTTAATGGATGTTCAGAGATTTGAGGCAAACCTCCATCATGAGATCAAGAAATTACCGATAATATCACCAATTATAGTTTATGGTGACCTGGTAAAGGCAGCTTTGAGAATTGAAAAGGCTATTTTAGAGGAGCAAAAATGGAGAAATAGAGGCCAACAAAAGAGAGGTCAAGGTCAAGCTGGTTCATCTTCCACGATAAATAAAAAGTAGAAAGAAGCACGATTCCAGACTCAAGTACCATCCCAGATAGCCTCCCATCAGTCAAGGCAGGATCAAAGATCAACCTCAAAGATAGCGTAGCCAGCCTCATCTATGGCCAGCACAGCAAGAGGATCTGGTAAAGGAGAAATTTCTTTATGTGAGCATTGTGGGAAGAAACATGGGGGTCAGTGCTGGAGGAAGATAGGAACTTGTCTTTAATGTGGCTCTATGAACCACTATCAAAAAGATTATCCTTGCAGACATAATCCATCAGCCAGTCAACCAGAGAGATCAGTTCCTAGAGCATTCAGGGGTAGAGCCAGAGGTAGAGGAGCTAGTTTTGGTACCAGTGGTCAGAGGGTCCCATCCGAGATAGTTGAATGGCCTGACATCCGCACATTCGTACGTGCTTATGCCATGTGGGGTCGGGATGATGAGGATGCTCCAGATGTGATTGCTGGTACTTTTACTATTTTTGATATGTCTGTTCATACTTTGATTGATTCGGGAACCACACATTCATATATATGTATTCCTCTACCTAATGATAAAAGATTGCATGTCGATACCCTTGAACATGATGGTCACTAATCCTTTGGGTTATAGCGTAGTGATAAATAAAGTTTATCAGAACTGTCCAATTAAAATTCAAGGTTATGAATTTTTGGGAGATTTAATTGGGTTACATTTCTGTGAATTTGATGAGATTCTTGGTATGGATTGGCTATTTAGGCATCATGCAATGGTAAATTTTCATTTGAAGAGAATAAATCTTAGAATACTTGATAATGTTAAGATTACAGTTGTGGGTGAAAAGTCAAATATTCTTTCTAATGTTATATCAACCACAGCAGCAAAAAGGCTTGTTAGGAAGGGATGTATAACTTATTTAGCTTGTGTGCTTGAAGTTAAGAAAGATTCAAAATATACCTGCAGTATGTGAATTTCAAGATAATTTTCCTGATGAGTTACTAGGGTTACCACCAAAAAGAGAAGTTGAATTTTCCATTGATTTACTACCTGGTACTGCACTAATCTCAATTGCACCATACCAAATGGCACCTATAGAACTCAAGGAATTAAAGATTTAGTTGTAAGAAATTTTTGAAAAGGGTTTTATATGCCCTAGTGTCTCCCTTTGGGGTGCACCGGTGTTGTTTGTTAGAAAGAAGGATGGGTCTCTCAAACTTTGCATAGATTACAGGCAATTAAATAAGGTGACCGTAAAAGATAAATACCCATTACCTAGAATAAATGACATGTTTGATCAGCTTTTAGGTGTTGGTGTTTTCTCCAAAATTGATATGAAATCGGGGTATTATCAGCTGGGGTTAAGAGAAGCAGATATACCTAAAATGGGTTTCAAAACATGATATGGGCATTGTGAATTTTTAGTGATGCCTTTTGGGCTCATAAATGCCCCAGCAGCATATATGGACCTCATGAATCTCATCTTCCATCCTTATATTGATCAATTTGTTGTTGTTTTCATTGATGATATATTGATTTATTCAAGGAATTAGGCAGAGCATAATGAGCAATTGAGGATTGTCCTGTAGACTTTAAGGGAGAAGCAGCTTTATGCTAAATTTAGCAAATATGAATTCTGGCAGGATAAAGTTTCCTTTCTTGGTCATATGATATCAGCTACCAGGATTAGAGTTAATCCCAAGAAGATAGAAGCAATCTTAGAGTGGAAACCATATAAGAATGTTACAGAGATCAAAAGTTTCTTAGGGTTGGCGGGATACTATAGAAGATTTGTATGAGGGTTTTCCATTATTGCAATGTCTATAACCAAATTACTTCAAAAGGATGTGAAATTTATATGGAATGATAGATGTTAGGAAATTTTTGAGAATTTAAAAGCCATGTTGACTAAAATAGATATTCTTACACAGCCGAAGCTCGGTAGAGACTTTGTGATTTATAGTGATGCCTCGCATAATGGACTGAGTTGTGTACTCATGCAAGATTGAAAGGTAATTGCTTATGTATCTAGGTAACTTAAGCCCCATGAAAGGAATTACTTGACCTATGATCTTGAGTTAGCAGCAATAGTCTTTACCTTGAAAATTTGGAGGCATTATTTATATGGAGAAAAATGCTATATCTATACAGAGCATAAAAGTATTAAGTACTTGCCTACACAGAAAGTATTAAATATAAGGCAAAAAAGGTGGATGGAGTTGATAAAAGATTATAACTGTATTATTGATTATAGCCCAGGCAAAGCAAATGTGGTGTTAGTTGCCCTCAGTAGAAAATCATTATCAGGTACGTCTTAAATAACTAACTTAAGTTATTAAATGTATTTTATAATAAAGTATGTGTGGATAATAGTCTTAAATGTTTCTCCTCAGCTTTAAGAGCTATGAATGTCAGATTATCAGTAGCTAATAATGGTACTCTAATGGCTAAATTTGAGACTAAGACCTACTTTGGGGCAGCAATTTAAGGAAGTCCAAGCATAAGATGAAAAGTTAACGTCCATTATTACACAAATCCAAGAAGGGAAGGACAGTGAATATGTAATCAAAGATGATGGTTGTTTGTACTTCAAAGACCAAATTTGCATCCCTAATGTGGAGGAATTGAAGCAGAACATTATGAAGGAAGCTCATAACAGCTCGTATTCCATGCATTTAGGAAGCTCAAAAATGTATCAAGATCTAAAGACACATTACTGGTGGCCATGTATAAAGAGAGATATTGTGGTATATGTCTCTAAATATATAACATGTCAACAAGTCAAGGTAGAACATCAAGTTCCAGTGGGATTGCTTCAACCTATAGTAATACCTGAGTGAAAATGGGATTAGATCACAATGGATTTTGTAGTTAGGCTGCCATAAACTAGAAAATGGTATAATGTTATCTGAGTGATTGTGGACAAATTTACCAAGTTAGCTCATTTTCTACCTGTTCGAATTGACTATCAACTTTTTAGATTAGTATAATTGTTTATCAACGAAATAGCATGGTCGCATGACATTCCATCCTCTATTATATATGATTGGGATCCAAAATTTGCATCAGTATTTTGGAATAAGCTTCAACAGGCCTTGGGTACCTCGTGTAAATATATTACAGCCTTTCATCCTTAGACAGATGGACAATCTGAAAGGGTAATTCAAGTATTAAAAGATATGTTGAGAAGTTTTGTCATTGATTTTGAAGAAAGTTGGGATAGGCATCTTCCATTGATCGAATTCATATACAACAATAGCTATCAAGCTAGTATACAAATGGTACCTTATGAAGCACATTATGGCAGTAAATGTAGGACACCTTTATGCTTGATAGAACTCAGAGAAGGCAAACTTGTAGGTCAAGACCTCATAAAGGAAATAGAGGATAAAGTAAAGATCAATAAAGAAAGATTAAAGGCCGTCGCCGATTGCCAAAAGTCATATGCAAATTTGAAAAAGGAGAGATAATGAATATGCAATTGGTGATAAAGTTTTCTTGAAGGTTTTTCTGTGGAAAAAGGTACTTCGATTTGGTAAAAAGGGTAAATTAGCTCCAAGGTTTATTAGTCCTTTCAAAATCATTGAGCGCGTAAGGCTAGTAGCTTATAGGCTAGATTTACCATAAGAGTTGGAAAGAATTTATAATGTCTTTCACGTGTCAATTTTAAAAAGATACCGATCTGATCCATCACATGCCATGTCATTGAAAGATGTTGAAGTTCAGTTGAATTTAACTTACAAAGAGAAACCAGTGCAAATTCTAGCAAGAGAGACCAAGCAGCTGAGGAATAAGTCGGTGCCATTGATAAAAGTCCTATGGAGGAATCACTAGATAGAGGAAGCTACTTGGCAAACAAAGGACACAATGAGAAAGAATTATATAGAGTTATTTAGCATAGGTAAATTTTAAGGATGAAATATTATTTTTAAAGAGAAGGAATTGTAACGTCCCAATTTTAAATTACTCGAATAATAAGTAGATTGACCCGAATAATGTGTAAATTTGACAATAAAATAAATATAAAATAATTTGGTTGAATTATAGTTATGTTGGGATGTAATTGCATAAAAGAAGAAGTTTTGGGGCTAATTTATAAATAGCATAAAGTTGAAGGACCAAATATGGAATTTTGCAAAAATTACGTTGTTTTGGCTTTATTTTTCTTTCTTTCTTTTGCTTGGCTATTCAAGTGACCGACCACCATTCTTTTTCCTTTTTTTCTTTCTTTTTCTTTTTCTTCTTCTCTTCTTTCTCCTTTCCCCTTCTCGATCCAACCACCGTAGGCCACTGCCAGCCAACCGCTGTCATCGGCACATCATCCTCTCCCTTCTTTCTTCTTCTTACGCACAATAGTGGCATGACTCTCTCGCTTGCATCACCCCTTCTTGCTCGGTTTTCCCCTTAAATCCGATCCAAATGGTTGCTTTTCTTCCTTAATTGCTATGTAAGTCTTAATTTTCCCTTAATTTCAGCTTGTGGTGTGAAGAAATGGTGAAAAAAGGAGAAATTTCAGATTTAGGGATTTGGGTTTTTGGAGAAAATATTAGATTTATGCATATATTTGAGTTTTTTTGGTAATTAATAAGGAATATTTAACTAGATTATGTAATTTTGAGCACCTAAATATTTTTGATTGAGGAATTTAAGTTAAATTCATGAATATTTATATAGAAGAAGGTTGAAAGGAGCAGTAAAGCAAAAATAAGTGAAGAAAATTGAGAAATTAGAGCCCTTGAGATTGAAAAATTAAATAATTATCGATAAAAATAGGTAAGTGTTCAAGCAAATTTATTTTTCCTTAATTTTTTCATTATGTTAATTATAAAATTTGAGTAAAAGCCATGTTAACTGAAGTGCCTATTCTTACACAGCCGAAGCCCAATAGAGGCTTTGTGATTTATATTAATGCCTTGCATAATGGACTGGGTTGTGTACTTATATAAGAGGGAAAGGTTATTGCTTATGCTTCTAGGTAACTTAAGCCCCATGAAAAGAATTACCCAATCCATGATCTTGAGTTAGCAGCCATAGTATTTGACTTGAAAATTTAGAGGCATTATTTATATGGAGAAAAATGCTATATCTATACAGATCATAAAAGTCTTAAGTACTTGCCTACACAGAAAGAATTGAATCTAAGGCAAATGAAGTGGATGCATTTGATAAAAGATTATGACTGCAACACTGATTATAGCCCAGGTAAAGCAAATATGGTGGCAAATGCCCTTAGTAGAAAATCATCGTTAGGTACATTTTAAATAACTAAATTAGGTTATTAAATGTATTTTATAATAAAGTATGTGTGGGTAATAGTCTTAAATGTTTCTCCTCAGCTTTAAGAGCTATGAATGTCAGATTATTAGGAGCTAATAATGGTGCTCTAATGGCTGAATTAAGACTAAGACCTACTTTTGGGAAACAAATTAAGGAAGTCCAAGCATAAGATGAAAAATTAACCTCCATGATTACATAGATCCAAGAAGGGAAGGATAATGAATATGTAATCAAAGATAATGGTTATTTGTACTTCAAAGATAGAATTTACATCCTTAATGTGGAGGAATTGAAGCAGAACATTATGATGGAAGCTCATAGCAGCTCGTATGCCAAGCATCCAAGAAGCATAAAAATGTATCAAGATCTAAAGACACATTACTAGTGGCTAGGTATAAAGAGAGATATTGCATAATATGTCTCTAAATGTCTAACATGTCAACAGGTCAAGGCAGAACATCGAGTTCCAATGGGATTGCTTTAACCTATAGAAATACTTAAGTGGAAATGGGATCAGATCACAATGAATTTTATAGTTGGGCTACCGTAAACTGTAAAATAGTATAATGCTATCGGGTGATTGTGGACAAATTGACTAAGTTAGCTCATTTTCTACTTGTTTGAACTGACTATCAACTTTCAAGATTAGTAAAATTGTTTATCAATGAGATAACGTGGTTGCACGGCATTCCATCCTCCATTATATCTAATTAGGATCCAAAATTTACATTCATAAGCTTAAAGAGGCTTTGGGTACCACGTACAAATATAGTATAACCTTCCAACCTTAGATAGATAGATAATCTGAAAAGGTAATTCAAGTATTAGAAGATATGCTGAGAAGTTGTGTCATTAATTTTGAAGGAAGTTGGGATAGGTATCTTCCATTGATCGAATTCGCATATAATAACAACTATCAAGCTAGTATACAAATGGCACCTTATGAAGCACATTATGGCAGTAAATGTAGTACATATTTATGCTTGACAGAACTTAGAGAAAGCAAACTTATAGGTCCAGACCTCAAAAAGAAATATTAGGTAGATATTTAAGTAAACGAGGCATGGATCGCTAGAAAGTAGCCAAAAGGGTTATGCGGTATCTACATACAATAAAAGATTATATGCTCACGTATAAGAGATCGGATAAGTTAGAGATTATTGGATATTTTGACTCTAATTTTGTTGGATTCCAAGGCAATCATAGATTTACTTCGGGATACATATGCTTGCTAGCCGAAGGAGCTATTTCATGGAAAAGTGTGAAACAATCACTCACAACTTTTCTACTATGGAAGCTAAATTTGTAGCTTGTCATGAGGCATCAAATCAAGGAATATGGCTGAAATATTTTGTCATAGGGCTGTGAATTATGGATAGTATTGAAAGACCATTAAAGTTATTTTGTAGCAATAAATCAACAGTGTTGTATTCCAACAACAATAAGAGCTCTTCAAAGTTTAGGAATATAGACATTAAGTTCCTAATTATTAAAGAAAGATTTTAGAGTGGTAAGATATCTATAAAGCATATTGGCACAAATTCCATAATTACGGATTCGCTTACTAAAGGATTAATATCCAAGGTCTTTCATAAGCACATTGCTCACATGGGTATTACACTATTAGATGATGTATTAGGTTAGTGGGAGTTTGTACTTATAGATGTTTAAATTTATTTTTGGTTGACATGTCATATGGATATTTTATGGATACATAAGCTTTTTCACTCTACTAAAGATTTTATATAGTTTCCACTCTCTATTTTGTTTAATCTCATTGAGGAATAAGGTTGGACTAGTTGGAAATAAGCATGCTAAAGATCACATTGCATGACATTTTCATACTACACATCCATATTTGATTCATATCATTGGTTATATTGACATACGTGACCATTGTTGGATCCAATTACAATAAATGTAACAATGATCTCTTCGATCCTATATTGATATAATTAATGGATGAGATTGTTAAAGATGATTTCAATTATGATAGCATTTTTTAGCTTATAACGTATTATAATGATATATAATTACTAAGGTTATTACATATTTATTTATAAGGTCCAAGTGGTAGATTGTTGGAATTTATGGACCTATAATAATTAAATATAGGAATATTGTATATTATATGCTATCACAGTTTTAGTCTAAATAAAAGTGATCTAGTTAATTTAAAGTTAAATTGGACTTAATAATTATCTTATTAAAAATATGGGGTTATTTATAAATGTATAGAAACCTAAAGGACTTAATCTAATTTATGATGGGGTAATTATAAAATAAGTCAATATATAAATAGGTTGTGGTCTTGGTTGCACAGAGAACCCTTAAGCCTAATTCTAATAGTTCTTTTTCTCTTTGGTATCCCATCACCTTAGAGAAAATCAAGCTCTCTATGTCAAGTAAAAACCATAAAACCTCTAAATATCTAATGGCTACCAATTTAGGTACGCTTTTGCATCTATTCTGTTCTTAATAGTTTGACATGATTGTTCAATTTTATGGCTTGTCATGTATTTAGAATTATTCTATCACAAAATAGATATTTCTTGAAGTTTATCAAAGTTACTTTTTTAAGACATTACACCATTTATATTTTTTTCATATTTCATTTTTCAAAATATCTTATAATTTACTTTTACTTTTCATTATTACATTTTTCATTTCAAAACTACCCATTTTTATTTTGATATATCAAAAATGATACCTTACAATAAGTATTGTACATTATTATCTTTCTTTCTTTCTTAGATTTTTACTCCCTTTTTATGAGTTCAATCGTGTCAACAACTGCTAGTAGCAGCCAATAAGAGCGATGAAAATGCCAATTGCAACAACTATTACACCGCCTTTTGATTTATTTTAATTTTCTTGATTAAATTGTTTTTTAATGTTATAGGTAATTTTTTTAATTTGCTATTGGGTTGTTATATGCAACTTAATTGTTGCTAAATTTTACTAACCAATTCCCATGTTCTTAAAACCTATGGTAGCAACAAAAAATGAGAAAATAGATTAACGATTCATAAGGAATGAAAAAGAAAAAATTATATATATATATATATATATATATATATATATATATATATATATATATATATATATATATATATATATGAGAGAAGAAGAAAAGAGTGCAACAAAATTTATTCATCTTCTACAAAACTTTGGCCAAAGCATGACGACTATAGGTAAAATAATTATTTGGCTGTGAAACTTAGCATGACCACATTCTTAATTTGGTTGGAAATTTGAAATTACGTATTTGTTGTTGACCTGTAATAAATTTTTGATGAATAACAAAACAAACTTATATAGTTAGGCTTTTTAAACTAGCTTTTGTAGGTCCCTAAAGAAATCTATTTTCTTGAGCTCTATTAGAAGTAAAAAAGGACAATAAAGTGCTCTATAAGTGTTAGAACTTATTGCTCAACATGTCATGAAGATCAAGATCATTTTAAGAAATGCTTGTAAAACCATTTATGAGGATTTACACACTTACACTCATTATTTGTATAAAATTATTTTTATACACTTCATTCAAATCTAATTCTTTCCTAAAATGAGTTTATTCTTTTCACAAATATCTTTTTGTAAAAGGAAAGCAAAATTATGGTAATATTTTTTCAGGCACCAAAAATTGATTTAAGAAAACATTTTTCTAGGTAAATATTCCTAACCATTACCTTGATTTAAAGGAAGCTTAAAATCAATATTTCAAAATTAAAATGGAAACGTTTTTCAATTATTTGTTTACACCTAACAACTATATTATTTTTCCTATATATGGTGTTATTTTTCAAGTGTAAAATATGAGTGAACACTTTTATTTTGAACATTATTTTGTTGTAAGTTTTACTTCACCATGAGCATCATTCACATATCCTCAAAATAATTATAGTTTATGATTGTAATTATCTATAGTGAGACTTATCAATCATGTGATATAAATTGGGTTAGGTTGTTAGGGCTTAAAAATAAGCTAACAAGTGTTTAGGTTTTTTTACTTGGAAAAGAATCAAGTATTTGGATCCTTTAACTTAGGAAAAAGGATTAAAGGTTTCATAGTTTTTCACTTGGAAGAAAATCTTGGATAGCTATCATGTAAAGGCTATTAACTCTTGCCTATAAATAGAGTCAACTTGGAGAGAGAAACTCTTAACACAAGTTATCTTAATGAGAGGATGTAGGTAATGGCCAAACCTTTATAAATCACCGTGTTAATATCTCTATCCCTATCTCTCTTTACATTCATGCTTTAATTCTTATTACATGCATGCTTTCGTGCTCTATTTATTGCAGGACAAAATTCTTATATTATTATGTATCACAAAAATTGTTTTTGATATTGACATTTCAATTAACTCTATTTTAACTGATCATTCATTATATTATATTTAGTCCATGAACTCATATTTGTTATCAAAAAGGTTAAATAAAATATATTGAGCAATTCTTATAATATATATTTTATATGGTCTCAATATATGCACTTGAAATATTTATTTTTGTTCCATCCGCACTTAAAAGTTTTATATACTCTATTCACCCCCTCTAAAGTATATTTGGAACTCACAAATGGTATCAGACCAGGTCTCTTTTTATATTTTAGGTTTAACAACCTAGAGAGATCTAAAAGATGGTTGGAACAAATACAACCTTTGCTGAAGAACAATGCTTAACCTATCCTTTAATGTTTTATGGGTAGAACTTTTCATTTTGAAAAGCAAGGATGAGTCACTTCATTCAAATGCAAGACATGAAAAGCTAGAAAATGTTAGTTAATGGCTACAAATATCCAACTAAGATTGAAGATGGGAAGAAAGTTCTTAAAGATGAAAATGAGTACAATGAAATTGATATTCTGAATATTCAAAGAAATTTTAAAACTATGAGTTTATTATATTGCTCTTTGGATTCATATGAATTTAATAGAATTTCAGCTTACGATACAACTAAAGAAATTTAGGACAAACTCGTAGCAACTTATGAAGTGTCCTATATTTAGCAAGTGTACTAGATCGACTAGTAATATAGAAAAATATAATTAAAACCCTAAATATCGAACCTAAAGGAATATGAATTGCTAAGTAAAATATCTTTAAGCGAGTTGAATAAATATGAGATTATCTCCTAAATTTTTGAATTAAAGGTAAGAATTAAACTAAAATAACAATAAAGCAAATCAAGAACTAAAACTAGACTAACATAAATTAAACACAAAAGCAATAGCTAAAATGCTTCTTCTAAAGGAATTGTTCACCTCAACTTCTACTGTAATAACTTGACTAAAATTAACACAAGTAATTATGGAAAAACCAATGAAAATAAACACAGATATCTTATTAAGAATATTATTCTATGCATTAAATCTTTGTTTAGGAACAACCTAACACCTAGCATAAAGATCCAATTTTTAACTCCTAAACCTTTATTAGACCCTCTTTCGATAGATCTAAATCTAGCCCATTCTCAATTCAAAATTCCTAAATTTAAATAAACTCTACTATAATAAATCACTGCCTCAATTCTCAGAACACAACAATATATTGACATGAGAAAAAAAAAGCTAAGAAAATACAAATCATTGATCAAAGTCTAAATTAGCATAAAACCATATATTCAAAATATTAAACACCAATCCAACCATAACCAAAGATAAGATTTAGCACAGAAATTAAGAAATAATATATTTGCATTGAAATTAAGCTCAAATTCAAGTTTTTATAGTAAAAGTATGAGGGTTCAAGTTTTCCTCAGCAAAAGAGAAGAAAACTACTTACCAAACATGATTAAAATAAAAAGATGCAATACTCATAAAGCTTCAAACTTGCTCTTGATGAATTCTCAACATAGTAGTAGAAAACTTGAATCTTTAAGTGATTTGAAAACTAAGCTAAAAAAAACCTAAACTACGTTAAAAAATTAAGAAAAATAATAAAAATCCTAAAAATGAACTAAAGAACTCCCTACATAATTGCTGACTCCTTTTACATAATTTCGTACCTTTTATAATCTTGATGTTTTTATCTACTTAAAACTCTTCAAAGAGAAGAAAAATTGTTGTCAAAACCTTTTTGAATTGGGAAAAAATTAAGAATTGTGTCGTAAGTAGGACTACTTACCTCGATAGAGGGAAAACTCCCTCCATCGAGTGACTATTATTTGTAATCTTCTTTAGTTACCTTAGTGGAGGGAGAAATCCTCTCCACAGAGGAGAATGCTACTACTCTTCACATGATTCTTTCTCTAAAAATAACATAAAATTTTGATTTTCCTCCTTTTGCCATCAAACTTTCTCTCTTTTTTTCAATTAAGTACCTAAAAACACTAAAAATTACAATTAAGTCCATAATCACACAAATTAAGATATTAAACATAAATTTAACCAAATTATTACTATAATAACATATTAAATATCCTAAAATTTACTAATAATGTAGTTAAAATTTACAACTATCACAAAGGAATAACTCAAGTCAAGGATTCACAATTACATGTATTAATGTGTGATTATGAATCATTTAAGATCAAACTTGATAAAACTATTTCTGAAATGAGTGATAGGTTTGTTAAGATAACCAGCTTGATGAAAAGGCTTGGAAAATTATGAGTGAGGAGAAGTAAATCAAGAAATTGATTAAATCCTTGAACTCAAATTAGAGAGATAAAGTTATCGTTCTCTTTGATAAAGACTTGCATAAGTTTTCTTATGATGATCTCATTGGTTCATCACTATCCTATGAGCTTGTTATACAAAGTCAAGAGAATAAAAAATGAGTTACTTTGACTGTCGATTTTGGATAAAATTCTTCAAATTAAAAACTAGCAATGATCACAAGAAATTTTTGTAAGTTTTACAAAAGAGAAATGAAGCATGGAAAAATTTCAAGAAAAGTAAGTAATCCCAAAGTTAAAAATTCTCAATTGAATTTTGGTAATATGACATGTTATCATTGCAACAAATTTGGACATATGAAGTCCAAATATCCTCTCTTGAAAAAGAAGCATAAGAAATATAAAAAGAAAGCAATGGTAGCAATTTAGAGCAATAATGATGATTCAAGAAGAAATTTTGAATTAGAATAAAGTTCATATGAAGCTAGATTAATGGCAGTTTCAGATGATAAGGTTAAAGAAAATTTTAAGTTAATTAATCAAAATGAAATTAAAATTGTTGAAGATAAACATGAAGTAAGTAATTATGATATTAATAATCTTAAGAAGCTGAAAAAGATTTTTGATGAATTATGTTTGAAGCATGAAAAACTAAAGACAAGAAATAATGATATTTTTGATATTTATCATGGGTTTAAACAAGATCATTTAAGCTTACAAGAATCACATGAAATATGAAAAAAATGTTGAAAAACAGTTGCTTTATTCTTATAGAGAAAGAAAAAGTTATATTAAATTGCTTGATGATATTAATGATCTTGAAAATGAGCTTAGTATTAAGACATGAGAATGTGTGCAGCTTGAATTGATGATTGATGAACTTAATTATGTCATTAAAAATTTAAAGAAAGAAAAAGCTAATACAGAAGTTGTTGAAGAGAAAAATAAAGAGAAAAATATCAAAGAGGATGATAATCTGGCTATTCATTCTTCAAGAATTTCATGTACTTATTGTCGTAAAAATGGATATGTTAAAAAGAATTATTTTCATAAGAAAAAGGGCAAGGAAAAGGAAATTGATGATGAAGGAACAAATATTAGAAAATCTAACCCCAAAGGATCCAAAATGAATTGGGTACCTAAGAATAAATAATTATCTTGCATGTTTATCTTAAGAGTAACAAGAACAATAAATGGTACTTTGATAGCGGTTGCTCAAGATATGTGACATGGGACAAGAGGAAGTTTACTAAACTCTTTATGATAGATGGAGGGACTATCAATTTTGATGACAAGAATAAAGGAAAAATAATTGGTGTTGGAACTATTGGAACCAGCCCACCTATTAAAGATGTTTCACTTGTGAAAAGGTTAAAATACAATTTATTGAGTGTAAGGCAATTACGTGAAAAAAATTAAAAGGTTACTTTTGAAATAAAAAAATTGCAAAGTTAAAGGTGAAGTTATAGGTAACATTATTTTAATTGGTTATATAGCTAAAAATATTTATCAAGTAAGCTTGGATGATAATTGTTGTGATAAATCAACGTGCTTAATTTCAAATGATGATTAACATTGTTATGGTGTAAAAGATTAGGTCATGCAAGTTTACATACAATTGAAAAATTATATGAAAAGGATTTAGTTATTGGTTTGCCTAAAATCAAATTTATTAAAGATTATGTGTGTGAAGCATGTCAACTTGGTAAACAAAATAAAAGTTCATTTAAATCTAAGAAAGAAATCTCAACTAATTTTTTTTTTGAAATGTTGCATATGTATTTATTTGGACCTATTTCACCATCAAGTTTGAGAGGTAAGAGTTATGTTTTTATGATTGTTGATGATTACTCACATTTCACTTGGAAAGTTTTTCTTTCACATAAACATAAGATATTTGATGCATTCAAAAAGCTTGTAAAGAAAGTTAAAAATGAGAAAGGATATCACATTATCAAAAATCGAAGTGCTAATGGTGGAGAATTTGTAAACAAGGAGTTTGAATATTTTTTCTCAAAGAAGGGAATTGAACATAACTTTTTGGCACCAAACACTCCACAACAAAATGGTGTAGTGGAATGGAAAAATAGGATGTTCCAAGAAATGGCAAGAACCATATTGAATGAGAACAATCTTTCGAAGTACTTTTGGGCTGAAGCTGTAAACATAACATGTTACATTATCAACAGAGTTTTAATTAGAACTATTCTAAATAAAACTCCATATGGGCTATGAAAAGGAAGAAAGGCAAATATCAGTTACTTTTACACATTTGGTTGCAAGTGCTTTATTTTAAATGATAATAATAGACTTGGAAATTTTTATGCTAAATCTGATGTAGGAATTTTCTTGGGGTATTCACTTAAGATTAAAGCATATAAATTTTATAATAAAAGAACACATGTGGTTGAAGAGTCAATTAATATTAAATTTGATTAAATTGATGTCTACACTAAAGAAAGGTATTTTTATGATGAAGATGCAAGAAATAAAAAAGGAAAAATCTCAAAAGAAAAATCAAACAAAATAAGAATTCGAACAAAATAAAATAGTTGAGATAAAATTACAAGATACAGTAAAACAACTAGAACAAGAATAGAATACTAATCTACCAAAAGATTAGAACGTTCATAAAAACCATTCTAAAGAATATTTATTAAGTAGTCCATCAATAGGAATGAAGATCAGAAAGAGACTAAGAGAATTCTGTGGAAATTTTGATTTCATTTCTCAAATTGAGCCAAAAAATGTTGAGGAAGCTCATAGAGACAACAACTGGATTCTTGCTATGCAAGAAGAACTTAATTAATTTGAAAGAAACAAAGTATGGTCTCTTATTCCTAAGCCTAAAGATCATTCAATTATTAGTTCAAAATGGCTCTCTAGAAACAAGCTAGATGAATAAGGAAATGTGATAAGAAATAAATCACAACTTATGGCTCAAGAATACAATAAAAAAGAAGGTATTGATTTTGATGAAACATTTGTACCTGTTGTACATTTGGAAGCATTCGTATTTTGTGTGTCTTTACATGTTTTAACAAAATTAAACTTTATCAAATGGATGTTAAAAGTGTATATTTAAATGGTTATTTAAATGAAAAGATTTATGTTGCACAACCAACGAATTTTGAGAATCAAAATTTTTCTAATCGTGTTTTCAAATTTACAAAAGATTTATATGGTTCAAAGCAAGCTCCTAGAACTTGGTATGAAAGACTTTTAAGTTTTTTAATTATGCAAGGTTTTTTAAGAGGTAAAATTGATAATATATTCTTTATCAAAAATAAAGAAAATCATATCATGCTTGTGTAAATATATGTGGATGATATTGTATTGAGAGCTACTAACATCTCAATGTGTAAGGAATTTGATAACTTAATGAAAGAAGAAATTGAGATGAGTATGATGGGAGAGTTAACCTCCTTTTTAAGGGCACAAATAAATCAAAACAAGGATGAAATTTTTATTAATCAAGTATACAAATGAGCTGTTAAAGATATTTAAAATGACAGAAGCTAAATCGGTGAGCACACCTATATGTCGGTCATTTAAACTTGATATTGATCAAAAAAGAAAAAAAGTATAGATTAAAAACTTTAAAGAGGGATGCTCGGTTCACTACTTTACTTGATAATGAGTAGACCAGAGATACACTTTAGTATCTATCTTTGTGCTTGATTCCAATTGAATAAAAAAGAATCACATCTAGCAGCAATCAGGTGTATCTTAAGATATCTATTGGGAACCTAAGAAATAGGTTTGTGTTATTTTCAAAACTCACGCTTTAATCTTGTTGGTTTTTCATATGCTAACTATGTAGGTTATAGAATTGAAAGAAAGAGAACATCTGGAATATGTCAATTATTAGGCCAAGACCTTATCACTTGGTCTAGTAGAAAACAACATTTAGTTGCTTTATCAATATTTGAGGTAGAGTACATAGCTATTGCAAGTTACACAACTCAAATACTATGGATTATAATTGATTGATTATGGATTTAACTTCAAGGACATACTAATTTATTATGACAATACTAGCATAATAAATCTCACAAAAAATCCAGTGATGCATTTAAGAAAAAAACATATTCAAATCAGACATAATTTCATAAGGGATCACATGCAAAGAGGAGAAATTATCTTAAGCTTTGTCCTTATGGATCAATAACTTGTAGACATCTCACTAAACCATTAAGGGAAGAACAATTTTGCAAAATAAAACGAGAATTAGGTATAGGTATATTAGAAAAATCATCTTAAAAGGTAACCCTATTTTCTCTAGATTTAATTTATTTTCTATGTGTTAATAGTTATTTATGTGTTCTATATTTGTTGGGTTCTTAGTCTAATAAATTTTCATCTTTTGTTTTATTGATATGTCGGTTTTCAAGTTCAGTTATTTGAAAGTGGACGTTTATATTACATAATAATTTTTCCCTATTTTATTTTTAAATGTCAACACATGTTTTTAGGTTTTAATTTTTTTTTGTCTTTTTGAGAATAATTTCCATTTTTGGATAATAAAGTGTTCCTACTTTTTATTCCTAAAGTAAATGGGTCTTCTTTTTTAATTTTCAAAAAGGCATCTCTTTACCAACTCATTTAATGTATATATCTTTTTTTAGCTTTTTTATATAAAGTGCAGCAAAAATATTTCACTCTCAAAAAACTCTCATTATCTTTCGATTCTCTCTCTTAACTCAAAATCGTGACAATGGTGAGACTAAAAACCCCTACTTATAAGAAAGCCTCTTCCAAATTACTTGCCAAAGAAAGTTCTTCCACTCCAAAATCGAAAGAATCATTTATGCTGAAAGTAAAGGAGATTTATGACTTTCTCATACCAAAGTCGATGGATTGGGATGAACAAAAAGCGCTAGAGATTCAAGTGGCAATACAGTTAGAAATACTAAATTAGAGAGGTATTTTAACTTTTGAATTCATTATTTATCCTTTTATTGTTAAAGAATTCTTTAGGTTTAGAAAAATTCATGATGAAGAATACACCTGGAACTTAATCTATTATTTTTAATATGAAAAATGAAGGATTCAAGATGACCAATGGCACTAAAATTGGTGGATTAAGTAAAATTAAGTTCTTGAGTGAAATGGCAGACATGGAAGAATATAAAAGAAAGGATGAAAAAACCACCCTCTACTAATATGAAACAAAAATTTTACATTTTGTACAAATTCTCAGTAGAAATTTTGGTTTATAGAGATGGTAGTGCAGACGATGTTACTAATACAGGCTTGATCATTATATGGCACGTGTTTAGAGGTTATCAGATTAAATTTCCTTTTTATAATATTCCACCAATGGAAAATGCTAAAGAAAATCAAAGGTTGCCTTTTGCTATGATTCTCTTTATCATTTTCAAACTTTGATATATAGCTCTTGAAGATGCAGACTTTAAAAGGTTTAGTGAAAAATTAAGAATTGGAAAAGAGTTTTATAAGTTATATGAAATTAGGCTTCAAAGATCTGGAAAAGGCCTTCATCAATAGGTATAGATCGACAAATTATGAGCAAAAAGGTGAAATTGGACTCCACAACCAAGAAATTAATTTGAAATTTAAGGAAAAATGTTGTTGTTCCATCAGTAGTACAAAAGAAAATGAAGTTGGTTGATGAAGAGACTAGTGAAGAAGCTAATAAAGAATCTTTAGAAAATGAATCTAGCATAAGAGGTATAAAAGAAGAAGAAAAAACTTAAAAAGTGAAAGGGGAAATGAAAGAAAGTGATGAGAATATAAACACAGGTGTAGAGGTTGAGTTAGAAAAGGATAAAAGAAGAAGCAAGGATAGAGGTAGAAGATGAAACGACACCCAGTCAACACATTGATTGCAAGCTCAAAGAATTACATTAGATTAAATTGTGAAGCATATTGGGGGACTTGCACCCAACATCGAGAGATCTTACCAATTGGACAAAAGAGATATTTGCAATTGCTAAATATAGAACCTATAATATATCTTTAGTTGAAATCATTTTTGCTCCTTTGCTATCACCTGCTCATACTCCAAAGCCTACCCCTATTGTTGTTCGTTGTTCAATAAGATTGATTGCTAATTACAAGTTCAAATAGACCCATAAGTCGGAGAAATTGGCATTAGTTCTCATCCAGAAGACATTGAGTGATTTTCAAAAGATTTCAAAGTGTTTTTCCCTCTTTTAACTGATTTCACAATAGCTTTTTTTTTCATCTCTAGTTTGTTTGTTGGATATTTTCATTATGCTTGACAATTTGTTTGGATATTTTGGTTAACCTAGTTGAACTATTTTGATCATTTAGTTATTTTTTTGAAATGCAACTTGTTCATTTTCACTTTTTGTTGACAAAAAGGGACAAATATGTGATATGTGTGATATGTGTAATGTGGATTGCATTATGCATTATTTGTATGTGATGATCTTTGTTGCATGATTACTTAATTCTCTTTATGTACATATTTAGGGGGGGTTTTATAGGTAGTTTTGTCATAATAAAAAAGGGTGAGAATGTTGGCTGAAGGCCTATAATATATTTTTGATGATTAACAAAACAAACCAATATGATTGAGCTTTTTAAGGTAGCTTATGTAGGTCCGTGAAAAAATCTATTGGCTTGAGCTCTATCAGAAATAAAATAGAATAAGAAGTTCTTTATCAGTGTTAGAACTTATTGCTCAACAATTTATGAAGATTAAGATCATTTTAGGAAATGCTTGTAAAATCATTCTTTGAGGATTCACACACACTTTCACTTATTATCTGCATAAAATTATTTTTATACACTTCATTCAAATCTAATTCTTTCCTAAAATGAATTTATTCTTTCACAAATATCTTTTTGTGAAAAGAAATCAAAATTATGGTAATATTTTTTAAGCCACCGAAAACTAATGTAAGGAAACATTTTTCTGGGTAAATATTCCTAGTCATTACCTTGATTTAAGAGAAGCCTAAAATTAGTGTTTTAAATTAAAATGGAAACATTTTTCAATTATTTGTTTACATCTAACAACTATATTATTTTTCCTATATATAGTGTTGTTTTTCAAGTGTAAAGTATGAGTGAAACACTTTTGTTTTTAACATTATTTTGCTGTAAGTTTCACTTCATCATGAGCATCATTCACATATTCTTAAAATAATGATATTTTATGATTGTAATCATCTATAGTGAGGCTTATAAATCATATGATATAAATTGGGTTAGAAAAACTTGATTTTTTGTTCTA